>CM049605.1:8132885-8405385 GCA_026979955.1 Megalurothrips usitatus
TCTCCGCCCGCCGTGACGAGCCACGTGACGGTTAATTTCACTTTTTGTCCCCATTAGTCGGCGGATCTGCATGCGACACGCGCGCGGGCCGTGGTGGCAGGCGGGAGGGAGGCAGGGCGGGCAGCCCGCCGCCGGCCACCGGGGAGAGACGCGGGGCCGCCCGGGGGCAGAGGAATTTCACCAATAATAAGATCGTACTCAGAGAAAAAAGAAATATGAAAAATATCAGAAAGTGTGCGAAAATAAATTCTCAGGAAAATATCGATAAAGTCAGAATTTTTGGCACGAAGAGAAAAATAAAATAAAAACAATATCTACAAAACATGTTTTTTTTTTAATGTGAACATTTATTTAAAAATTCACCACTTGGGTGCTAGGTGCGTGGAGCCGCCTGTCGGAATCGAACCTAGTCGCAGTCAGACGCATGACGTGTGTCAAACGACAGGTTGACTCCGGCACCGCCAGCCACCCCTCACTTCATGAAAATTTCATAAACCGGAAATGAAATTGAGGGGTAAAAAAAATAAAAAATAATGTTGTGGTCCTTGAACCCGGATCAACGCGTCAAGGAGCCGCATAGACCGGGCCCCCGGGTGCGCGGGTCCAGCCGTCCGAAACCACGACTCTGGTCGGTCCGTCACGCGCCACCTTTCACCTTTCACCCATAACGACACGAGCGACATCTCGCGCCCAAAGTCGATAGCTTAAATTTTTTTCTTTCTCTCTCGCTCAAGGATACTGGTTTTCAGTATTTAAAAATTTTTTTTTGAGAGGGTTGGAGATGGGAGGGTCATACGCGAGCGCTTCCATGATGATACGGCTTACAGTACGTACTACACCGTGCTCCCTCACCGTCACCGCGGGTGAAAGATGAGGGGGGGGGGAGGAGCCAGGGAAAGGAAAGAGAAGGGACCCCAACGGGAGACACGAGAGGGGGGGGGGGCACTCGGAGTGAACGCGAAATGTTGCCGAGTACCCGCGGGGGGGAGGGAGGGGGCAGCGGTCGTGTGTTGGGCATGAGACACCGCAGCGGTGCGCGGTGAGAGGCCAGGCTGGAGGGGGGCTCCGTGGGGGGGGAGTGGGGGCAGGAGGGCGGCCCCGCGGACGCCTGCCCGGCCCGGCACTAGGGCTCGAGATTCCGGGTGAGGCAGGCGGAGACCAGATCCGACCGCCGCCGCGCGAGAGACCGCAGCCGCGCCGCGACCGACAGACATCGTGTGCCGGAGCCGTGCCGGAACCTCCGGTACCCGAACAGCGCCATGAGGCGTCGCCTACCGGATTCTGTGTGACCGACACCCTGTGGATATCCCCCCCCGCCTCCGGACCTGCCCCCACAGAACGACTTTTGGATTACCGTGTGTGTGTGTGAAAAGTGAGCGTGTGTGTGTGTGCAGTGGATCTGTGTCGCTAAGCGCTCCCGGCCTGCGGGACGTGACAGTGGGTGCGAGTGAGAGGGAGCGAGGGTGTGTCCGGGGCAGGATGGAGTCCCCAGCACCCCGCCCCGCGGGGGTGGCCCTCGCCGCCGCCGTCTTACTCCTGCTAGGATCCTGCAGCGGATCTACACTAACAGGTAAGGCACCCTTAAGACACCCTTAAGACACCCTTAAGACACCCTCCAGGCGCCTTAAAAATGTTAAGACACCCTTACAACCACCTTAAAAACTTTTAAGACACCCTTACCACCACTAAAAAAATTCATTCAGGACCCCATTTAGCTGCCTTGATTTAAAAAAAAAAAAGGATTTTCAGGCACTCTAATCATTTTTCGACGCCCTTCTTATGAAACACTGAATGACACTTAGGACACCCGGTAGTCACCCTCGTGACACGTTAAGAAATTCTCAAGAAACGTCCCGAAGACATTCAACTTTGCGACATACATACCGTTGACGCAAATTTTTTTTTCTCTTCCCAAATCCGCGAGCTGCTGAGGCTAACACAGCAGCGCCTACCTTCATACAAATGTATCCGGTTGCCGAACGTACTGAGGGCCGAGGTTTTCTGGGAACGCAAACTCTGCGCCTTGCGGCTTGGGAGCCCGCCGCCGCCTCGACGCGCACCTTTGGCGAGGTTTGGAGGCAGCGGCGCGGGGCAGTTAGGGGGCAGCGCCTGGCATCGCGGGCCGCTGCTCCAGATTCAACAGCTGTCAAACACGGCGCCGGCCGCGGGGCCCACCAGCCCGTCAGAGAGACCGTCAGGGGGCTGACAGCTAGGATGACGGCAACAGCAGCTGCCGCCGGAGCTGCCGCGGCGGGGGTCTTGGCTCGGTGGAACGCCGCTCCCCAAACGGAAATTAACGCCATTTTTTTTCGCGCAGTGCGGGCGCGAGCGGCTCGGAGTCGATATAAATAAGGCCCGTGCTTTTGAAGGGTCAAATTTAAAGAAAAAAAAGAAAATTAGGAGTAAAATACGGGAGTGCATTTTCAAAACATATTTCTATGTGTAAAAATTGAAATTTCTCAAATAAAACATTTTTGCTGATTTAATTACATCTGCACTTCCATGAGTTTCGTCGTTTTCTACCGGCGTTCGCTGTTTTCCACCGGCGGGGACGGAGCGGGCCGGAGACTTGTACGCTGGGGCGCTGCCAGAGCGCCGCCCCCCGCGGGGCCCCGCTGACTCAGGCATTAGCGGACACCCGCTGACGGCCACGCGCGGGTATTCGAATACCGCGGCACGCACGCGCCCTGGATATGTCCTCCCTATAACTCTCCGGATTACTTTTCTATCCTCCACGCGCGCGCGCGCGAGGCGGTCGCGACGCGAATAGAAAGAGGATAGATTCTTTATGAGCAGGTGCCGGCGAAGCCTGCGTTCGCCTTTGCGTTCTGATACAGCCAGCCCCTTCCTCATCGGCAGCTGTAGAGCGCGGAGAGAGAGAGAGAGAGAGAGAGAGAGAGGAGAGGGGGGAGGGGGGAGGTGTATGGATGCCACAGGGGAAAAAGAAAAAAAAAAGTAGCAAGGTGAAAATCGTGGTATTGTCTGCTGTGCTGTGAGCAGGTGCAGCGGTCGCAGCGGCGGCGGAAGTAACGTAGTGCCAAGCACCGCCGCGTCGCCGCCGCGCCACCGTCGCAGCCAGTCGATCCGTTATGGCTTCGATATGTGTCTAAAATAATAGCGGCGTCATGAGCACCGTACCGTCATGAAGCGGGACACTCATGGCACGGCCGGGCCTTCCGGGACACAAACCCATTCGGGCAACCCCTCTCCGTCTCTGTCTCTCTCTCTCTCTCTCTCTCTCTCTCTCTCTCTCTCTCTCACACACACACAAACTCTGTGTCTGCCACTCCGAGCGGTACCGTCCACACGTGTCCCCCATGAGTGTGGACCTGACCCCCCCCCCCCCCACGTGGAGTGAGAGAGAAGTAAGTCTAACTATCTGTCCTGATTTTTTTTTCCCAAAAGAATGTGAATAAAATAACAACCAAAAATTCTGGTCTGTTATGTAAACAGACACATGTACACAGTAGTGTACGTTCACTTTCGTTGGCCCGGGCGGCACGGGGTGCCCCGGGAGGGGCGGCCCGCCAAGGTCGTGGTGCGGGGCGGAGAGGGAGAGGAGAGGGGAGGGGGGAGAGGGGAGAGAGGGGCGGGAGGGGAGGGGCGGAGGGTCGCAGCTCAAAGACCATCCCGCCCGGTGAACTTGTCGCCCCGGCGGGTAGTTGGAAAGCGAACGACCCTGAGCACCTGCCCGCCTGGCCTGACTCACGCACACACACACACACACACACACGCCCACACACACAGTAATCAATCGGTTTCCCCGTTTCAAAATTTTTTTTTTGGGGGGGGATATATTGATGTTGCAGCAAGATTCAGCATGCAGAGTAAACCGTGCGCGTCTCGATTCGGTAGCGCACCTCTCTCTCTCTCTCTCTCTCTCTCTCTCTCTCTCTCTCTCTCTCTCTCTCTCTCACACACACACTCAATGCTCAACAGGCGCAGCATGTTGCATTTGGAAAGGCCAGCCGCGCATTGGGCAACGACGGTCTGGTGAACCTCCTACCTCCTCTTCTTCTTCTTCTTCTTCTTCTCCTCCTCTTCCATCTTCGTCTTCTTTTTCTTCTGCTTCGTCTTTCTGCCGTATCGTGTGTGAATTTCGGTCCGGTCTGCTCGCCTACGAGAAAGAAAGAGACAGAGAGAGAATTACCAAACCTAGACACTCTGCGGTGAAAACAGAGGGAAACTTAATCGCCGCGCGGTCCAAAATCTCCTAAATTGTAGATCCGTAGGGACCTCTCTCCAGCGGCCAGGTGTGGGTGGCCACCTGTCCGTGTGTGTGTGTGTGTGTGTGTGTGTGTGCTCTGCATTCCTTAGAAAGGCTTTAATCTCCAGTTTAACAGCTGCAGCAGTCCCAGAGGGAGTTTCTCCCTCTACAAAATAAAGCGGGCACGTTCGTTAGCGCTGTCATGCCTGACGCGCGACGCATTAACGTTTCGGACGGATCGGCCGGCGGCGGGATTCGAACCCGGGACGCCAGAACGTACGTGGTTTCGTTGCGCGGTGGGCGGGGTCCGGGGGGCGGCTGCTCCACGGCTTCATTTAGTCCCGAGAGAGAAAGGCCAGGGGCCCCCGCGTGTGTCAGTAAATTATTTCCATCTTTTTTTTTTTTAAGGGAAAAAGATGAGGAAACGTGTAATAACTTTGTTTCGACTCCGAACGGACACCACGCTGGTCACGATGTCAATAATAATGATAATTACTGTAATGGTAACGACACGGGATCGTTGTGAGGCGATGCTTTCGGTCAGCACTGAGTCGAAGTGCCCGGGCGAGACAGCGGAAGTCAGTCACATGGCGCATTCGCCGCCGTCAAATTCGTCATTTTACTGTTTATATCCCGCGTTGGCTGTGTACACACGTTGTGTACAGTGGTGGTGAATTACCATTTAAGCGTGCGCGGGCTCTCCAACACCTTCGAGAGCTCGTTCGAGAGAGCGTACGCGGCCTGTGGTGGGGCGTGCCGGCGAGCCGTCGGGAAACCGAACTGGACCGAACGGAAACGAAGAAACGAAGGAAAGAACGGAAACCGTTACCGTACCAACACACTGCGCCGCCGCCGCCGCTGCTGCAGCCGCCGCCGCTGCCGCCCCCCCCCCCCCTCCACTCCTTCTCTGTCTGCACCGCTGTCTAGTCCCATTGAATGTCTGATCGCCGCCGGTCGCTCGCTTCTTTTCCGGGTCAACGTCGCGGCACGGCGGCACGGCGGCACGGCATCGCGTGGCACAACTTCTATCGGCCGTGACGCGCTTCGCCGACCGGGAATGCCCGGAATGCAGTTTGCATGTGGAGCTCCCCGCTGCGCAGCGGGCGTGAAGTTTGCTGCTGCAGTTGCGGCTCTTGTTTTGTTGCCACTATAACTTTTTTTTTTCGTTGTTATAAGACGTTTGATTCTTTTTTTTTTACCCCGCGTGCTTTGTGAAGGGCGTGCAGCTACTGCGGAATTCGGATATTAAAATCAAAAGGTTCATGCCGCGCGCGGGGCCGTGTACGAGTCGCGGGGCTCGGGCCCCCATGCACTACGCACGCACTGCCATGAGTGCACCGCGGTACTGCCATAGGCGGACTGTGCCATGCAGGCTGTTGCCATTTCGTGCCTCATTGTCATCCCGCGGCAAAAGGCTCTCTCGCTCCTGCACCGCCGCGCCGCCAGCGTGTCTGGCCATGAGTGGACAACAATCGGGCACACCGCGTCACCATAACCCTTCATCGTCGTCCGTTGCCTCGCCCTCGCCTCCCGTCCCTATCCTAGTCATGGTCTCCCGCCTCCTCCTCCTCCTCCTCCTCCTCCTCCTCCTCCTCCTCCTCCTCCTCCGCCTCCTCCTCCTCCTCCATTCTGCATCATCATCGTTCATCATCCTCCCAGCTTCATCCGCCGCCGGTGTCGACTGACGGACAGGCAGATACGCAAACAGATAGCACTGCCGCCACGCCCACTGCCTCCCCCCTAACCCCCTCCCCGTGTTCGCACTGCCCCTCCGCCCAACCCCCCGTGTCTCTTTCGGCTGCCCCCCCCCCCTCCCGTTCATGCTGTTGTTGTTTGAGACGGCCCACCGTCAAATGGCGCGCCCGTTGTTGTTGTTGTTAAGGCGGCCGCCGGTCAAATGGAGCACTCAGGAAGCGGATCCGGGCCGCCGACGCAGAAAGAAACGGCGGCAGCAACAAAAATCGAGAGTACATCGAAGAGAAAAAAAGGATCAAACAACAACAACAGTCAAACGGCGGCGTCGTTTCGCGAAAGACACGACGTATGGGGGCTGCAAAGGAGTAAATATTTGGGAGCGTCTAGGCGACACATGACGCTATCTCCCCGCTGTCGCACCCTCTCGCACCTCTCTTCCTCTCGTTCTCCTCGGCCCCCGCGCCGCCGTCTCCACTCGTACTTCCTCCTCTCGTGATCTCGTCCGCAGAACAGGTTGGGCCGGGTGGGGCACAGGAAGGCGGCAGGGCTGCGCCGCCGCCGCCACACGCCTGCCCCGGCCTGCCTGCCCCGCCGAATAAATATTATAAAGAAATGCGGTACTGGGTTGGGCCGGGCTGCCGGCGGCGCGGCTGCCGGCGCGGATATAGGCCACTCCTGGTGTGAGAAGGAAAGCGATATCGCGGTGGCCCTCAAGTGAAAGGAGATGCAAGAGCCGTCCGAAAACCGGGCGGCGGCGGCGGCGTGGTCGGAATTCGCGGCGCGGCGGCGTTGCGTCGATTTTCGGGTCTGCCTGCACCGGATAGGCTTAAACGCACGGACACGACACCGTAACGACGAATGCGCGCGGGTCTTAAAATACGTGCGAGGGCCGATTATTGACAGGTGTATGCGTTGAGTCCGGCCGGACTGCGAATAATATAGCAGGCCCCGTGTCTGTTTTGCGAAATAAAGGCAAAAGCAGTAAGAGGTGGGAAATGAAAGCCGTGAGTGCTGCTGTGTGGCGTGTACGTGCCCCACCGCCGCCTAGGAAAACGAGAGGCGTGAGCAATGGCTTACGTGAACTTTTCGAGGCTGGTTGTTTAGGGAGCGTGCGCACTTTCGGGACCGTAGGATCGCCGTTGCGGACTTTGCGTGAATCTGAAAGTGCATTCAAAAGTCAAAAAATGGCGCCTGATATTTTTTTTTTTAATATGACAAGAAACAAAGAAAATATGAAAAATTTGCAGCATGAAAAATTAAAAAAAAATTAAAATTTTAGCTGTGACATATATTGGTACGAGAGAAATTAACATAATTAATTTATTTTTTACTGCGCGAGGCCAACGAGTCCGGTGGCCACGTAGAGGATTACCTCTTACTTACACCGAATAAGGTGAAAAAGAGTTGCGCCTTCTCGTTATGGCGCACACGTGTCAGTGCCGCCCGATTACGCCGCGTGGCGGCGCTGCCGGCGCTGGCGCCGCGCGCGCGCTAATTTCCATTTCAAACAGCACACGGCCCGCCACCATTGCATTACGGCCCGTGTATAACGCGGCAGCAACGGCTATGTGGGAGCGACTTTTCTTTCGGGGGAACCTAGAACCTGTTTAAAAAGAAAACGCTTTTTTAACTGAAAACATTCTATTACAGTTTATTCAAAACACTTATGCGATGACAATTTTTGCCCCGCACGGTGTCTAACTTTTCAGCGTCCATTTTCTCCGAGATTTTAATGTCGTCGCGCAGAGCGGAAGCTCGCAGCATTACCGGAGGGGCCGCTCGAGACGATATGCGGAGGCGCGGGTGGACGAGAAGAAAAGAAATTGGCCAGTGTGTCGCCAGAGTGGGGGAGTAGTGTGTGTGTGTGTGTGTGTGTGTGTGTGTGAGTGTGTGTGTGAGTGTGCGTAGCCAGGAAGAACATAACGGGGGACTTCTGGGATGGAAACCGGCTCCTCGCCATGTGTGTGTGTGTGTGTGTGTGTGTTACGCCGTCTGGGACACTACCCGTGTGTCACTTTTCGACACCATCACAGACACACGAGATATATAGGGCAACGCACACGGGGCACCGGGCGGGCCGCCAATAGCATTTGAGAATGAAAGAGTCGTAATCATCGCCCAATTTCGGGCAATAAGAGGGCTCGGCGTGGCTATTTTGAGGACGCGATCTCAGACTCCAGGTTCGAGACCACAGTTGGTCTCGGCTTGACTCCAGAAATGGGGTCACATGACGTTTCCTGATAACAGATTAGAAGGCCTCGCATCGCGTGGTTACCTCAACTCGGTTTTTATCATAAGAGGTCATGTGACCCCCCCCTTTTTTTTTGTTGGAATCATCAGGGTAAAGCCCGAAATTGGGTAGTTAGTCCTCTATAGCACCAACAATATGACCACCGGCCGAAAAAAATCATAACAAATAAGCAGTGATTGGCGTTAGAGATGATTAGAGATGGGAAGTAACGAATGGTGGTACGCGGGGTCCGGCCGTGACCATACGGTGATGCCCATGCTAATGGTCGCCACGCCGTGCATACACAGAAGGCGGCGTGTGCGTGCGCTGGTCACGCAGTCACGCGGCGACGGACCGTTGATCGGTCATTGGCCGCGGCCCGGACACACCCTCTTATGCCGCGTTTCTATTGGTCGAGCCTGCAGCACCGGCTCCCTGCCGTTCATGTTGATGACGGTGGTGGCGACGGTTGGTACCATCGTCGTCAGCTTGATGTTTTTAAAAACGTATTTTTTTTATAATAAAAAGTAAAAAACGGATAAAAATAAATCAAACTGACCTTATTTTTGTTTTAAGTAACGCAACGGCCGATATAAAAATATTATAAATGGTCGTTTGCAACTAAAACTTATCAATTTAGTCAAATGGATTAAATTTGGAGTAGAGAGTCCCTGAGTTGCTGCTGGCGTGGCGCGGATATCCGCGCCCAACCCGGAGGGCAACGGGAGGGAAAACGGGTAGGAAACGTGCGGCGATATCGGAAAGTGTTTTGGAACGTGCCGTACGCGGCCGGAGGACTTTCGATATCTCGAACGGCGGCGGCGGCGGCACAAGGTAGAAGGGCTGCCACTTCCTGTGTGCCACTCTACAGGATGTTGTGGCAGTCCATTCGCGCGGCAAACTCGAAAAGGCAACGAGGCGGTGGTGGTGGTGGTGGTGGTGGTAGTGGCCGCTGCGGTGCCGATCGGCTTTTGTTGTTGTTGGTGTTGCTGTTGTTGCTGCGCCAGAATGACAGAGAATTGAGAGAGGCGCCGACGCCCGCGCGCTCAAAACGTGTGCTTCAAAGCGAGCAAGTTTTTCGAAATGCGTGAGAATGCGAGCGTGAAAATCGTAAATGAAAATGAACGGGAGAGAGAGAGAGATAGAGAGAGAGAGAGAAGCACAGAGAGAGAGGATGGTGAGGGAGGGGGATAGACTGCGAAGGAGAGAGGTGAGGTGGCATGGGAAGACTCTTAAAAAAATCCCGTTACCGCCTCGGACGCAAGCAGATTGACCGCGAGTGCGAGAGAGAGAGAGAGAGCGAGAGAGAGAGAGAGAGAGAGAGAGAGAGAGAGAGAGAGAGAGAGAGAGAGGGAAACACGGCGGAGCATCGCGCCGCGGCCGCGGGTTCTGCAGCGCGGGCCGAAGTGGGCACACTGTGGGCTAGGTACAGACGGGCCGGCAGACGGCCCGGCGGCGGGCGGGCGGGCGGGCGGACAGGTCGGCGGCCGCGGCAGACAGGCGGACAGACCGGCTCACACATCCTCAGTGGGTCAGTGGAGAGGCCTTGTTGTCCCACTCATCGCGCCGCGCCGCGCGCGCGTTGGTGCGAGAGAGACGGAGGAGGGTTTCCGTGGACAAATGTCGTACTTTATTTCTACCGCAATCCGAGTCATATTGAGCCAACCGGATGAGGACTAAAGAGGGAGTAAAAGGTGAAACGGGGGAAGGGGTAAGGAAAGGGACCAAACGAAAAATATGAAAAAAAAACAAAAAACGCGAGAAAAATTTAAAGAGGGAAAAAAAGGGAAATAAGTAAAACAAAGTGAAAAACGGGCAAAAAGTGAAAAAAAAATGTTAGAAAGTCAAGGCAAAAAAAAAATAAGAAGTATAAATACTTACGGAGGTCGACTGAAGGTTACAGAGCAGACCCGAAAATTCAAGAATTGCACATTGCGGGTCGGCGGTGGTGGCGCCAGGGCCCGCCAAGCCTCGCGGCAGGCAGCGCTGCTGGGCCTTGCCCGAGAGTGGCCGTGCCGAGTCACGGGCCCTTTCTTCTTGACCGGCAGGCCGGCCGTGGTCATGCCGTGGTCATGCCGTGGTCATGCCGTGGTCATGACGTGGTCGTGCCCTACCATGGACCGGCTCGCGCACCATGCACAATCGGCAAAACGCTGTTTCGGCCGCCAGCACGCCGAATGGCGACGATCGAGTCCGGCGAGGCCGTCGAGGCCGGCGTGGGATGCTTCGGAGAAGCGTCGAAAGGGGCCGAAAAAAAAAGGATGACGTCCTCTCTCTCTCTCTCTCTCTCTCTCTCACTTTCTTACCCCGGATAGTGTCGGAGCACCTCGAACGCAGCCTCACCTAGAGTCAGAGAGAGAGAGAGAGAGAGAGAGAGAGAGAGAGGGGGGGGGGGGGGCAGAAGAAGATGCAGAGCTTTACAGGAATGAATGGCTTTGCGATGGCCTCCTGCTTTGCGTGGCGAACGCGTTGAGTTGTGCATTGTGGCGTTCGCTATTTCGTGACGTTCGGTCGTAGTCATCGTGCTGATTTTCGGTGGCGTCGATGTGTCAAAATAATTCTCGATCGATGAAGGGTCCAAACAGTGTCCAAACTGTAGTTCCACAGATGATTTCAGTTCCATCGCAGCTGACGCGGAAATTACAGTCTATTTTAATTATTTAGTACTTTTTTCTCCGGCGGAACCCTAGTTTTCCGCACAAAAAACTACTGCTCAAGTGCAGTTCCATGTGGTGTAGTCCACACTGTAGATCCTTTCTCCGGCGAGACAATGTGGTCCGGTCATTAGGCTTGCTGCTGATGGGGCGCTGCAAAGGTGATTTGCCAGGCGTCATATCAGCGCCTTAAAAGCCCAAAGGGCTCCGAAGCCCCCAGCGGGGCGCCGCCGTATACCCTTTTGTCCCGCCTGCCCTTGGGGGCCCTGTGGAGGCCCTGAGGGGGCCCAGAGGGGCGCGACCTGTACGCCCCACAAAGTAGGCACACTTTCGTGCCTTGTCTTATGGCCCTTGTGTTCCTGCCGGCAGGCGCGCGTGGATGGTGTGTGTGTGCGTGCGTGTGTGTGCGTGTGCGTGTGCGTGCGTGTGAGGGCTACCGCCCGCTCGCGCGGCCGTATCGGGACGCGGCGCGGAAAAAGATTTGAAGCGGAATCACGACATAAAGGAAACAATGATAGGGTCAAGGTGCGTGAAGAAAAGAACACAATGGGGAAAAAAATATCACACGGCAAGTCCTGTTCTAAAAAAAATGTCGAGACACTGATTTTTTTTCCAATGATTTTTCTTTGCTTAATAATTTTTTTTTATACGTACTCGCGGTTCGCTTTTCAAAGTAGCAGTAACGCGTAACGTTTATGAACACAAACAGGAGGACGTTACACGGAATGACGCCGACGGCGCACGCGGCTTCTCTCGGCCCCACGGGTTCGAGCACCTCGTCGCGTATACCTCCTTGTCGCACTCGCGCGCGTGTCGGGGGGCGTCGAATGGGGCGCCCCGGTCTGCCAACAGTGTTGCGCCAGCTGACTATCACGGGGGTAACGGGTCCTGCCGGGTCCTGCCGGACCCCGCTGGGGGCCCTCGGGGGCCCTGCAGGCGCCCCACCGAGTGGTCCTGCCGTAGCCCTGCCGCGGGGCGCGGAGGTCAGTAACAGATTGGAACGGCCACAACAGACGGCTGACCGCAAGTGACGAGACAGGAGGGCGGGAGGGGGAAGTGGGGGGCGCCGAGCTCTGCGGCCGGAGAGATTGAAACGACGCCAGTTGCTGCTGCTGCTGCTGTTGTTGTTGGTTCAAATTGAAACGGCTCGCGGGACGAGTGTTGATCGAATCGAGTTTTAAGCACACACACTCTGCGACCCGCTAGCCCGGTATGAGAACACTCTCAAAACAATGCGAGGCACACACCTACCCTTGGCCTGCGGACGCGCGGCGGCACAGTCAGCTGACGCACCTACCTTAGCCTGCGGCCGCGGCACACCTACCCGGGCCTTGCGGCGGCATTAAGCGGTTGTCGTCTGCTTCGCTTTGCGGTTCTTCCGCCATCATCTCGTCGTCGGAGTTCCGCTGCCGTGCCGAGCCGAGCAGCCGAGCGGCCGAGTTCAGCCGGGCCGGGGAAGTCCGGTCGACGATCTGGCCGAGCCGAGCCGGGCGTATGCAGCTGTCGATCAGTACACACACACACGCACACACACACACACATTGATTAGCGTTGGCGACACGGGAAGGCCGAGTGTTGACGAGCCGAGCCGCGCCCAGCGGCCAGCCGAGGCCTGCTTGCCGAGCCGAGGCCGGGCACACACATCAACGCCGACAAATACCTTGTCTCGTTAGAGGAACACATGAGCCGCACCAAAAAAAATAAAATCTGAGAGCTGCGTGCAAATATAAATTTTTATCGCGCACTTGATTTTAAGTACCCGCCGGCACGGGTACGTGGACAGTGCAGCACCGCTCAGCTTTCACTGAGCTCTGGCGCCGCCCTCGCCTGCTTTCAAAAGGGCTTTGAAAGGCACCTGAGGGCTCCTATATATACGTGCTCGTAAGCCAACTGCAAAAAAATACTACTGTTTGTGTGTGTGTGACGGAGCAAATTAAATTATGAAATTGTAAAAAAAAAAGATGGTTACTGCGGGGGAGGATGGGGCAGCTCCAGCTCCAGCGCTGCCGGTGTTTGACATTCAAAGTCAGCGTTACGTCATCGCCGCATCTCCTGACGAGGAAACCCCACTCGGCCGGGTCAGTGTTCCGAGACACAGAGGCGCGGGCCCGGGTTCGACTCCCGGTCGCGGAAGCGCCCCGCTCTTCTTTTTTTTCCCCCGTCTGTCCTGCTGCAGCTTGCTCCGTAACGCATATACATCTTCTCCCTAAAGCAACCACCACCACCATAGCGGACAAGCACGTCGCGTGCCACCGACAGAGACGACACGACCACTCTCTGTCCTCGTCGGGCCCGGAAGAGATTAATACAGAAAAAGGAAATGGCATCATGCACTGCATTCTCTTTTCTCATGGCTGCATCATTGTGTCTGACTGGACGATCGCTCTTCTCTGTTTGTTGTTGTTGTTGTTGCGGAGCACTATGAAGCGGTGACATCACCGGCTGCGCTGATCTCTCCCAATCATCCATCAATGGTCGGATCTACTCTCTCTCTCTCTCTCTCTCTCTCTCTCTCTCTCTCTCTCTCTTCATCCGGATCCGGCGTCGTTGCTGCTCTCGATTCATTATTATTATTATTATATATCCTGAAGAAGTACGCACGCGCTATGCGTCCCGGAAAACCTTTCACGGGGAACACCCACCTCGGCGGGCAGGTAACCCACGTAACCACGCCGGCGCACGGTAGCGGACTGCTGAGCTACTCAGCCGCCGCCGGCTCCGAAATGGCGCACAGTCATCTGCAGTACTCTTCCCTCTTCTCTTTTATATTCCGCTGCCTCTTCCACGGCCGCCGCCGCCGCCGCCGCCGCCGCCGCCGCCGCCGCCGCCGCCGCCGCCGCCGCCGCCGCCGCCGCCGCCGCCGCCGCCCTGTAGAGCGTTGCCTTTAATCCTCCATCAAACTGCGCCTCTGCTTTCTAAATCCGAGTTCATGCTCGGGATTTCAAAAGGGGCATTCTTCTCTTCAAAATAATAAAAAAAAAAATGAACTCATAATTTAAATGGATGAAAAATTAAGGTAAACAAACATATTTCAATAATTGAATAACCATTGGAAATCTTTGAGTCGACAGATAAATAAATAATAGTTTTAATTTTCGAATTTCTTCAAATGAATAAATGAATGAATTGGCGTATAAATGAATTGTGTCCTATCCGATGTACTAATAAAAGCAATTGCCCGCAATAATTATCTCTGTCTCTCTCTCTCTGTAGGCCACAAAGGATATCTTTTTCTTTCTCCTACCTATCGAGTGCTGCCGATATGAATGGGAATGTCAGGGTAGAGGAATCTCTGCGCTGTGTGACCGCACACCACAGAGAGAGAGAGAGAGAGAGAGAGAGAGAGAGGACACGAGACTGACCTTTGCGATAGTGATTATGGCCGTTGTGATACCCGCCTCAGTGACTGGAGCGGCTGGAGCGCGGCTGGAGCGGCTGGAACGCCGGCTGGGCGGCGGTCGGCGGGCCCAAGGCAATCCACACTCCCTGGATGACCACCGCCGCGGCTGCCACTCCCCAGTGTGACCACACCTCTGACTCGTGCTCGTTTTCCTTTTTGCAGGTGAGCCAACGGACCGCGCCGCGGCACCCCAGAAGAGCAGGGCACCCAACAGCGGTGTCTGTCGCGACGTCGTCTCCATGGCAACCATGTCATGATGACGATGATGAGTGAGTGAGATGGCGACGGGCGGTGTGCGAAAGAGCGAGCGCGACGATACGAGTCTGCCGGAACAAACACGTGTGTGTGTGTGTGTGTTTTCCCTTTCACCGTCGTGCCTTTCATTTTCCTACGGCGCGGGTGCGTTCAGTTTAATCGGACGGCGCGGGCAGGTGTGCCCGTGGCGCGCCGCTCAAATGTCAGGCCGGTCAGAAAAGCAGCGAGATGGTACCCTCACTTAAAAAAAAAAAAAAAAACAAATTCATTTTTTTTAAAAATAACATTCCAGTCATTTTAGCTTTTCAAAAATTCTCAAAGTATTTTCAAAGGAAAATTCACCCGAGCTAAAATTAAAAAAATTATCTGTACAGTGTTGCCATCTCTACCGTTGTTCCTAAAGGCACATTGCGCTTCCGAAAAAAAGAGAGAAATATCGCGGTGCTGCGTGCATACTGAGGCTGCATCTTGCATCGTATAATGTGTTGCAAGCCGAATGTGTGCGTGCGCGTGCGTGCGCCTGTGTGTGTGTGTGTGTGAGGCTCTCGTGAAACAATGAAGATGTGCCTGAAAATCGGCGGAGGAGATTTCACAACACGCGACGCAATATGCCGCGATGCTTTTGCCGACGCGGACATCAAAACCTTTTATATATCGTTACCTCTAATCTTTGTTGCTGTTGTTGGTTATTGTTTTGTTGTTGTTTCTGTGTGTACGGCTTCCTGCCTGCCTTTTACGGTTTGTTATTTTGCTCACGATTAAGTGTCGCTGATGGATGGGGCGCGGACAGCGGCTGGTATGATGCGGCACGTTAAAAAACGTGACGTCACAAAAGGCACGAGTCCCGTTAAGAAAATAATAACGTTTGCGATCACACAGGCAGTGACAATTGCTGTGTAACCACATTTTATATTTTGCCGCGCCGGGCGGGCGGCGTGTGGGGGGCTGCCAACCCTCCCAGACAGAGACATTTGTGTGCGCGCCTTGCTGAGTGTGTGTGTGTGTGTGCGTGTGTGTCAGCGTGTGTGCAAGCAAGTCCCTTGCGTAAGGTCCTCCGACTGGTTCGGAGTCTGCCAAGAGGCTGGAGGCTGAGAAGGACCTGTGTCGTTCAGGAAGTGTTTGAGTCCGTGTGTGTGTGTGTGTGCGTGCGTGCGCGCGCCTGCCCAGTAGATGCAACCACGCGGCGAGACTCGGACGTCGCGCGTAATTCTCTCTCTCTCCCTCTCTCTTTCCTTCCCTTCAATCTCTTGTCTCCGTCTGCCGACTGCAAATTTATTTTTATACACACATATTTATTTGAAGTAGAAAAGAAAACCTGACCTCTCCCGGAATAACTTTTCCCCGAAATATTTCCCTCTCCGTATTTGCATATGATGTTTCGAGCAGCACCCAGCTCTACAACACCCACTCGCGCGGGGCGCGCGGGCGCCCCCCGCCGCTGCTGTCGTGGGTTCGAATACCAGTTCCCCCGCAGCAGCCAGTTTTACAACCTATTCACCCCGGAATTCGTAGCCCGCGCACTTCTCGTCCGCATCTCTCTCTCTCTCTCTCTCTCTCTCTCTCTCTGTCGTTCTCACTCTGTCCGCTTGCCCTCCGTCTCTCTCACACCCACACGTGTTTGGCATTTAATTGGCACTCCTTCCTAGGCAAAGACTCCCGCTGCGGGAGCCGCCCCTAGCCGCCGCCGCCGCCGCCGCCGCCAAGGGCCCCCCCGCGTTTGGAAAGTGTTTTGGGCGGCCAGGACCCGGCCAGGACCCGGCCACCAGCATCCGCACGCCGCCGCTGCACCTGTTGGCGGGAGAAAGCTGCTGACGCCACGAACCATTTCGATTCATCGATTCCATTTCGATCTGCGCGATACGTGACGCCGATATATGTCCGATCCGATAATGAACAGCGAACGCGACTGACTGCATAGAGTCAGGCGGTGCAGCGCGTCGTTCGGCGTGTTGTCGATAATTTTTTTTTCCCCGAAGTGGGGCGGTGGCGGCTCGATATTATATATCGAAGTTATATGGATCGATACTATCGAAATCGGGAACGCGCGCGGAAACGTGAGGGAGCAGGCCCAGCAGCGCGCGGGCCAACGGGGGATTCCGGCGAATGTGAGAGACAAAAAAAATGTGCGCAGCGTACGAATTACGCGTAATGAATGTAGTTGAAACGAATATCGATGTATATCGATTACGTGATCGAGATGAATAAGGGGGGGCGGGCCGCTCGCCCGATTACGGAGGATCGATTATGCCGCCGAACGTTAATTGGTCTCTAATTATTTCGGCGACGGCGAAAGTGGAGCGAGCGGGCCGCGAGCAGCGGGAAGTAGGAAGAAGATACACTGGGCTGTCTCCGAGGGACGGACGAGTCGACCTAACAGAGTTAGAGACAGCTTATAAAATCCGGGGGGTATTTTTATATTTATAAAAGTAGTGGGTTACTTTTGTAAAAAAAAAAGGGTCTTTGGTGAAAACAATATGCAGTGAGAACTTATGACACAAAATATTTCAAAGATAAAAAATATTACTAAAATTTTTTGTCAACATTTTTTATGTAGTTGAAA
The DNA here is from genome assembly GCA_026979955.1 of Megalurothrips usitatus. Lineage (NCBI taxonomy): Eukaryota > Metazoa > Arthropoda > Insecta > Thysanoptera > Thripidae > Megalurothrips > Megalurothrips usitatus. The sequence goes on from CM049605.1 coordinate 8,149,887, forward strand.
AAATTAGTTTTGTTTGACAGCTCGTCGATTTGATTAATTTTAAAATTATTGTAAGTGCTTCATTTGGCCTCCGTCGTCGGCCCCACGAAGGCCCGCGGTTCGATGCCGGCCGGGGGGGGGGGGGGGGGGGAGGTCAGTGCCCTTCACGGTCTAGTATTGTGCGCGGGTGCCGGAGCCAAATAGGGAATAAGCAGCGGGGAGACCTGGCGTGGCGCGGCGTGGCGGAGTCCTTTCGCCGTGTCGCCCACGCAGAACACCCGCTGCTGCTGCTGCTGCTGCCGCCGCCTGGGCGATGCCTGGGCGCTCACGGGGCCGGCGCTGCCCCGCCGCTATGCGCTGCACTTTCGCTGTCGGGACGATATAGCCAGGAAACGGCAGATTTTCCAGCGCTTTGCGTCCAGACACGGTCTGTGTGTGTGTGTGTGTGTGTGAGGCTCTGCTATCGCTGATGGCGCGCTCTGCCGGCCATGAAGGACGATGGGATTCCTTGCTACTGCAGCAGCAACAGCAGCAGCAGCAACAACAACAACAGCGATGACAGCAGACGGGGCGCGAGTTCGCACGAGGGCTTTGCAAAGGCGGCGACGACGCTGTTGTCGAAAAATTGACGGCGCAGCGGTGAATTGTGTGTGCGTGTGTGAGTGTGTCTGTGATTGATTCGACGCAGTTGGTTCCGTGGATGTTATAACGTTCGAGTAAAAGCGCGACATTTTCATAAAAAAGAAAATTTGTAAGGTCGCAGAGTAGTTTCGGTATCTGCTACATTTTCTCGCTTTCATTTTTAAAAAATCGTTTTCACAAAAAAAAATCCGTGTCTGAAATTATTTTTTTATGAGAGAACTACAGAAAAATTTGAATCAAAAAAAAAAAATAACTGAACTGGTCGCATACGGTGTAGGCCGGGTGTCGGTCTGTCCGCAGTGCATCTCGCCTTGAGAGTGACGGCGAGTGGAGTGGCGCCGCTCTCGCTGGAAACGCGTGCTGCTTCCAGGCGAATACGTGTACATATCCAGTACTCGTGCCGCGGCTCAATCATTTGCCGATCACGTGACCGGCGCAGCCAATGGGCTTCCAGCCGCCAGCCCCGCGCGGCTCCCAGTAGCAGCTCGCCGCGCGCGCCGTCGGGGAATGCAGATGACTTTCATGGCTGCAGGCGCTCCGTCGGCCAACGCCGCTGTCGCTGTCTAGCGCTCCAGTCAATGTCTCTCTACACTCACACAATTTTTTTTTTTTTTTACTTCGGCCACTCGAACTTATTTGGTTCTTTGGCCACCGGAATTTCGGTTCTTTGGCCACTGCAAAGCTGAAATACAGTTTACGTTAAAATAAAAATTGCAAGGGAAAACTCGCGTTTCAAATCCTCCCCTCTCCCAACCTCCTCACCAATAGCAAAGACCCTAGAAAAAAAACTCTGAATTTCTTTTTAAAAAAGTAAAAACTAAAAGATCAGTTTTTACATAGTGAAGTGAAGGCAGTAACAGAGTTCAATTGCGCAATAACGCCGCTCCAGTAGTCTGCGGCACGACGGATAAGAGAGATCTCACGCTACGCCGCGCCACCGCCGCCCCACCCCGCGGCCGCCTGCGAGCCAAAGTTACACGGCGCGGGTCATCCGGGCGGCGGTAGCGGCAGCGGCGGTGGCAGCGGCTGCGCCGTGCCACACCTGGCCGCGGAATCCGACACAGGAATCCTACCGGCTAGAGGCCACAGCCTCCGCGTCCACGCTCATGCGGGGAAAGTTGGCGTGCGCGTGTGTGTGTGTGCCTGTGTGTGAGCCTGTGTGTGAGCCTGTGTGTGTGTGTGGGCGCGAGCGGCTGCGGAGGTGTTTGTATGCCAAGTGGTCTCCAACAGCAACCATTAAAGAGTTACGTTGACAGGTGGATGCTAATTGAGCATCCTACTACCTCTCTCTCTCTCTCTCGTGCCTTCCTTCATGCCCTATCTTCCCTTTCACTCACAGCTGCCCAGCACTTGGGTGTATGTTTACCTTCGGGTACTACTGCAAGTACGTGTGGATGGCAAAATCACAGCAAGTAGCGTTGTTAACTGGACGGACTTCCGAATCGCCGCACAAATCATGTGGCCCCATTTTCGAGATCCCGCGGCGCCGAGCCGAATCGAAAACTGCTCTCGAAATGGTTCTCAAAAATCGTTTTCAAAAATTCCCGCCCGACTCCTCCGTTTTCATTGTCAGTGCCCCGCGACCGAAACTTCTTCTGCTTCCTTCCTCATTCCCCCCGCAGGCTGTGGGTCGCGACGATTATAGAATCAATACCCCTTCCACCGCCTTGCTGTTTAGTATGGGCGGGGGCCCGGGGCGTGTTCAGTTACCCGCCGCTCTCCGCCATGCCGCGCTGCGATCCGCCGGGAGAGATGCGTTTTAATGCGAAGGGATATGGCATTCCTGCGACGGCGGTGGCGGCGGGTCAGGGAAGTCGGCCGTCGCCTGCTAGGTCAGCGGCGCAGCAACCGGCTGCCGAACAAGTCCTATGCTTCAAGATTGTCAAATATTTTTTTAAAAAAACTGACCGAGACACATTGTTTTCGAAACAAAATGTGTGGTATTTTAATTCTTATTTTTATTCATGAATTTTTAAAAATCCGTGTGGAAGGGCGCCTGGTGGGTAGGCAACACCCTGGTCGCCCGTGCAGGCGTGTGGTGCGGGCTGGCCCACCCCGACTCTCGCAGGCGCCCCGTCCGTCGTTCGCTGCCGGGACTGTACCCGCGATCGCATCGCCGGGTGAAGAAGCGTGTCGACCTTTGACCCCGAACCGCTACGGCGGCGCGGGGCGCCGGGACCGCCGACACTCACGCCCACCGAGTTCACGCCGCGAGCCCTGCGGGGGGGCCATGCCACGCCCACCTAGCGCGTGCGCGGTGTTGCGTGCTGAAAACGCACCGCAATCGCGCGCGGTGCGTTCACACGAGGAAAAGAAAGAAAGCTTTTTCGTTTCTTTTTGCCTGGGACTGTCCGAGGAGGTGCGATAGTCCTGACTTTTGGGCGGGACTGTGTCGGTGAGGTGCCGCCGCTGGGGGGGCGTCCGTCCCCCCAGACCCCGGCCGGAGGCGTCGGCCTGTGTCTTATCTGCTCCGCTTCTCCTCCGTCAAGTGTGTGTCTGCGGAGCAAGGCCGCCGTCCGAGTCTGCGCGGCCGCCACGCATGGCTGCACGCGCACGATCCGCCTCAACACACACACACACGAGCGCACACGCACGCGCGCTACGTGCGATACGGCCGAGCATTTCGTCACGCTGTAACGAGGGGGGGTGTCGGGGCGTACCGCCGTAGCTGAGCATGTGTACCACACAGTGCACACACCGGCCGCACGGCTGATGAAAAGAAAAAAATGGGGGAAAAAAATGAGATTGTTTGGTTGAGGCGTTGTCACGCACGTATTGGAACAGCACTCGGTGTGTGCGGCCTGCGGCCGCTGTCACAGTGTTATATTGGCGAAGTGTTGGTGCGCGGACACGCCGCTCTGCCGCGGAGAACGGATTAGAGTCGTCGTCTGCTAGCGAGTGTCGTCTGCTGGGGGTCACCGGCAGAGAATGTCGTCTGCTAGCGCCGGGCCGTGGCGAGCCGCGCAGCTCGGTACCCGGCTCGCCACCGCGGCGGCACTCCCGGCCATTTTAACGGTGCGACCCACAGACTCCGGAAACGGCCGCGCGTCTGCCGGCCTGCGAGGCCTGCGGGGCCTGCGGGGCCTGCGGGGCCTGCGGGTCGGGTCGCGGTGGAGGGGAGCTGGGAGCGGGCTCTCTAACCTACTGACTCAGAGAAGCTAGGGCAGAGCGTGGCGCCTGGCCGCGCCGCCAGTGCGACACTGCACGGCCTTGACCGGGGCGGGGCCCCAAGGGGTCTCCAATCACGACGTAGGCGTCAGCGCATTTGGACAGTGTAGCGAATTTTCTTATAAATTTCCAATGAATTTCAGGGGAGTTTGCCAATGAGTTTTTCACAATTTTTATTTATTTTTATACTAGTAAAAGAAATCTGAAAATTGAGGTATGATAAAATGAAATTTTTTAAAAGTCATTCTTCTGCTGGGCGATGGCGGTGTCGTCCGTCAGTGCCGCACAGTCGCATTTACCAGGGAAAAATCTTGTGAAAAAAAAAAAGAAAAAGAAATGGTTTTTTGAGGTTGTGTTGGCACGACGCCGTCGTCACCGGCCGGCTCTGCGGCTCCGCCTCACGCCGTTGCCCGTTACTTTGGTTGGCCACCGCCACTTTGGGGTTATGAGCGGGGCACACCGCAGCAGCAGCAGCAGCAGCAGCAGCAGCAGCAGCAGCGGCGGCGGCGCTGGGCCCGGCCCGCACACACGGCCCTTGATTTGTGTGTTTGTGTGGCCTGATCCACGTGGCCGTGCTGGTGGTGGTGGTGGTGATCCACGTGGCGGGGGGGGGGGGGGGGGGGGGGGCGGCAAACGTAAATACACATTCATAGTCAATTTAAATAATTTTTTAAAGGTAAAAAAAAAAACAATTTTAAAATTCAAATTTGATGAGTCCTCCCGCTAAATTTACAAAAAAAAATAATTGAAAAACATTACGAAACAAAATACTTCCTGAATTACTTGAATTGAAAAGGTGTGGGTGTTGATGATAGAGGTCTCCACCGTGATCATATCCCTCCATCCCGTCTTCCCCGTCTTCTTCCGTAAGCTGCGTGTACTTACCGTATCATGTGTGTGTGTGTGTGTGTGGCGCATGCACTGCCCGTCCACACCACGTACATAACGCGGCACGGTTGCATAAATTACCGGACACTCAGCGAGGCGCGGCGGCGGCGGTGTGGACGGTACCCGACGGTACCCGACGGTACCTTCTCCCATACGGATGGATGGGGTTCGATCCCCGTGTAAAGCACCTACTTATTACCGTGTTGCGTCACTGTCCAGCACTCACACACACACATGCAGCGGTGGCAGCACCCCGTATGGACATGATCCTTGCATGCGGGAACAATGACGTGCTGTAAGTCGGAGGGAAAAGGATTCCACTGCTGGAGTCCGCCGCTGGAGTCCGCCGCTGGAGTCCCTCGGGGAGCCGAAGTAGTCCAAGAAGGACCCGCGCATGCGGGTCAGATATCCGCACCGTCCCCATCGAGGCCCCCCGGGGGGCAGAGAAGGCGCGGAGCACCGCCTTATTAGCAGAACACGACACGCACTCTCGTTATTTTTCGCAAGGCGGTGCCGCGGCGCGGCGGCGTATTGTCATCACCGCCTGTGGGAAGTGAGCCCGCCCGACAGCCTCATCAGCGGCGGGAAAATCAAAGCGGCGCGGCAGCGCCTCTAACGGTCACGTCATTATGTGGGATCAGCATGCATCCGGCCCGCGGATGAGAAGAGATATGTGTTCGTTTCATTTTGAAAAAAGACAATCGGGGACAAGTTGACAATTTTGAAGCTGTATACATGTACATAATTAGTCTAGCTGGAAACAAAGAAGAATCGTCTATTGAAAAACCTTACCTTAATTCCGAAAAAGGAATAGTTTTGAAAAAAAAAATATAACAACTTTACGGACAATTTAGTTTTGGGGAAAAAAAATTCTAAGATTCAAACGTTCAAAATTATATCATAGATAATGGTAGAATTTTTCGCCACGTCTGCGGACGGGTGGCAAGTTAGTCGCGGGCGGTCGGCTCACGCGGCCTGTGGGACTCGCCCGGCAACACACCTCACCAGCGCCGCCGCTGGAATTTATCACTCTCACCTTTCGGCCCCTTGAACTCGCGGCGGCGTCGCCGTATTGCCTTCCCGCTATCACCGTTATCAGGCTGGGAAGGCGCGCGGGCACGGCTACACGGACGCCGGGAGACGCGGTTTGGAAGCAGGTTTTCGGGATTTGACCGCCGGGCCGAGTGTGCCGAGCCGTGGGACTTTCGATGACCTAGACGACGGTTCGGACCCCCCGCGAACCCGGCGGGGACCCCCCGCGGCACGTGCCGAGTATTCCGTCGTACGACCCGGATTCGCAGAGGTGCGACCGCCGTGCCACCCTACGAGAGAGAGAGAGAGAGAGAGAGGGGGGGGGGGGGAGAGAGAGAGAGAGATGACTTTCACGAAACGGCTAGGGTACAAAGAGGGTTAAAAACGCACGTGTGCAGCTACGAAAAAAAAACTTGTTCTGTAAACCACCGTAATATGGCTCAACATTAAAATTTAAAATCTAAGTTGAACGTTGAGGTCATTCCGACGATGCTACCTGGCTGTCGCTGGGGGCGTTGGGCAACGTCTGCAACACTTCGCCGCACGTTGCGAGAATGTCTTTCGCCGGAATGTCAATGTGAATTGCGCGCCGCCGCGCGGTAGGTGGTCGCGTAATAAAGTGCGAGCACATTCATATCGACATACCGCGCCCGCGGCGCCGCTCGATTGGCCCCGCGCGTGCCAAACCAGCGCGCGCGCGACTCACGTGGGATCAGATTCACATTGCGGTTCGCTGAGGACACCTAAGGCTGGGCACTTAACACGCGCGCTTAAGACGTTAGACAGAGAGAGAGACTGTCCCATTTCACTGCGGCAGTGCGAGAGAGATGCCCGCAGTCGGGGGAAACCGCGATCCGCGGTCATCTCTCTCGCACAGCCGTCGTCAAATGGGACAGTCTCTCTCGCACTTTCAGAGACAGCGGGCACGGCGGCGGTACTGTTACACGGCGCTGTGATTGTATTATCATAACCAGCAGCCTGATGACTCAGTCCCAGGACCAAGGTATTGTCTGTGCGGGCCCGTTAAGATGGCGGACAGGGTTACACAGTCCATCTCTCTCTGGCACAACATTGTACCCGTGTTGTTCTCCTGCTCCGACACATGTGGGTGCCGCGGGCGCCGCATCGGCAGGTCTATGAGGAATCCACACAGTGGACTCCCCATATACCTCCCTGCCCCGCTGCTGCCGCTGTTGTAGATGGAGCGGGACACGACAACAACAACAACATTGGCTACATCGACAAACGACAACAACATAGATCAGTACAGCACGGCGGAATGGCCGCGGCTGGCCTCCAGATGGCCGCGGTACGTCTGTATCGGGGCCCCGCGCGAGGCTAGCGGCCGCACAGCCTTGCCATAGGACCATTACCATCCAGATGTATGAGAAATCCAAAGAGCGGAAATTCTTTCCATCTTTAAAAAAAAATTAAATAAATACAGCGTGTGAAAATGCGCGTTTATAAACAGGAGCGGAGGAAAGCCGGGTGGTTGAAGAGGTGGTGGTGGTGGCGGCGGCGGCGGTGTCGACTGCGGGCAACAGGCGACCCAAAGTCGTGACGCTGCTAAATCAAGCCAATTTTGGCGCAGTGAAAGTTTAGTATAGTAACTCGATGGGGGAGAGAAGGCGAGAGAGAGGGGGGGGGGGGGGCTGTAAGCACGCACATGGCGGCAAGTTTGAACGGCATTAAGCTCGCAAAACGTTCGCTGCACGACGCGTGTGTGTGAGAGAGTGTTGTACGAGATAATGTTGGTCACGCGCTCGGGCCCTCATGACTTCCGTGACGCATAGGCAGATCAGGTCTGCCCACGTGGATCGCACACAGCGGCGGCAGCTCTACGGGGCCACCCTATCTCCCCCTCTCTCTCGCACGGCCTGCCCCCAGCGGCCTCTGCATCCGTCTCTGTCACACGCTCTCACGAAGCCGCGCGGCTCCCACCGATGATGGGGCCCGGCAAACAGACCGCAAAAGCAGGCAGCCAGCCGCCGGCTGACTCCCAGGAAATGGGACGAAAACGGACCCGACGCCTTGGCGACGGCCGGCGAGGCCTCCAGGATGCTCTCCAGCGTGGTCTCCAGGAAGGTCTCCAGCATGCTCTCCAGTGTGGTCTCCATCGTGGTCTCCAGCACTGTCTCCAGGAAGGTCTCCAGCATGCTCTCCTGCGCGGTCTCCATCGTGGTCTCCAGCACTGTCTCCAAGAAGGTCTCCAGCACTGTCTCCAGGAAGGTCTCCAGCACTGTCTCCAGGAAGGTCTCCAGCACTGTCTCCAGGAAGGTCTCCAGCACTGTCTCCAGGAAGGTCTCCAGCACTGTCTCCAGGAAGGTCTCCAGCACTGTCTCCAGGAAGGTCTCAAGCACTGTCTCCAGCACTGTCTCCAGGAAGGTCTCCAGCTCGGTCTCCAGCACGGGATCCACCAACGTCGGCCGGAGCGCCGTGCCGGGTAGGCCGCCACAGCCCAGCCGCGGCGCGCGGGCCGGCCTACCTGGCCAGGGGCCCGCTCCACTGCGCCGGCGGCCAGCGGCGCGCGAGCGAATCAGAATTTCATGGTCTTTTATTACAATTGCAATCATACGCTGAATATCTCCCTATCGTATTCCAATTGGTCCACATTGCCTTCTCTGTGTACGCCTTCCAAGTGTGTGTGTGTGTGTGTACCGCTACCGCTGCAGCGTAGACAATCGGTCGTTACCAGTGTGTGGCCCCAGCCGTGAGCCCGCGCATGCGCATACGACACCTCCGGCTTCCCTCTCCCTCCCTCTCTCTCCCTCCCCCTCCGCCTCTCTCTCTCTCTCTCTCTCTCTCTCTCTCCTCTCGCCATGTGTTTATGCTCATGAGCCGCGTGCGAGCCGTGCCCAGAGGTCCTACCAGCACCGCCGGGCTGAAACAGCATTTCATTTGACACAACTGCACGGCCAGCCCCGTGTGTGTGTGTGTGTGTGTGTGTGTGTGTGTGTGTGTGTGGCCTTACTGTGCCCTGGCCCACTTCCGCCTCCACACCACCTGTCCATCGTCGTGCTGCCTCTGTTCGCGGTACCTAGTCGCTGCTGCTGCCTCCATCACGTTCATTGAGAACGAACACACACACACACACACACACAACCTCAAAAAAAAAAATACATAACGGAATTACACTTATGATAATGATGAGAAACAATTATAATTACTACTATTCCTGCAGGGTTATACTAGCCGCGGCTCGCGCGCTGCCTGTCTCTGTCGCACAGCGTCGCGGGCGGCACCTGCTGCGGCGGAGCGAGGGAGACGGACGGCCGGCCGACCGGGCGGCCTCGTAGTGAAAGTATCAGCATCACGCACAAAGTGACGCGCGTGGTGATCGGGGTGCTCTTCGAGTGCCGGACACAGCGGCGGCGGCGTCGGTGATGACGGTGACTCGGCGCGATGACGGGGGCCGTGACGGGGGGTCGGCGGCGTCCTCGCCGGGTCCCCGTCGTCCCCCCCCCCCTCCCCTGCCGCCGCCGCCGACAAGGCAAACCGCAGCGACCGCCCCAACAAAAACACGATCCCCGTAAAACTTTCATCTCGGGCCTTTACGCGGCGGACTGTCGCTGACGGCGTGCTCGTCGGGGGGCGATGATCCCCTATGGTCCCCGGCGGCCGCCCCCCGACGGCCCCCGACGGCCCCCGCCGCCCCCCGCCGGCCCCCGCCGCCCCCCGCCGGCCCCCGACGGCCCCCTGCTCACAATGGAGCCACAGGACGTGGATGATGAGGCCTGGGGTCTGTCCCGGTGTTCCGGACGCAGCCGTGCGCGGGGAGGCCCTTTGGTTGTCTCTCCCGTTTCATATTGTTTTCCGGTGTCGTCGACGCCGACCTCCGCCCTGGCGGGGTCAGACTGCGAGAGAGAGAGAGAGAGAGAGAGAGAGAGAGTACAAAAAAAAGATTTCTACACGTTTTGTTTTCTACCTGTGTTTGAAAATTACCGATACCTCTAAGTTTTTTAAAAAATTTCAAAATTAAAATTTTTAATATGTTATAATTTTTCGGCACAATTTTTTCAATTTTATTTTAAATTAAATTTTTCCTTGGCATGTACCTAATCTCGTAGAAGACATCGATGGCCATGGCTGTGTTCTCGTCACTGCTGTCTGGGTCCCCCCTGGGGGTCCGCCCCTGCCGGTTCCTGTATGAGAAAGTGCGCTCGCGCTGCACGCACAGGGCGGGCGGTGCGCGGCCGCTGCACGCCAGCGGGACACGCCGTGATGCTCACCTGCCTAAACCCCCATCTAATTAGTCGTTTGTGTTCCGTCGACAGGTAAACAACCGCGGTGAACATCACGTAAGACGGCCAGCATGACGCGTCGGCGGAGGCGGCGGCGGCGTCACGTCGGCCGGCGTCGTGGCGTGACAGGACGCCCAGCGCCGCCGCCGCTGCACCCCGGTGAGTGACCGTCGCGGTCGGAGGCCGCCGAGGCCGCCGTCGAGGGGATACCCTCCGAGGCCGCCGTCAGAGGACGCCGTCAGAGGACGCCGACATAGGAGGCCGTCAGAGGACGCCGTCAGAGGACGCCGACATAGGAGGCCGTCAGAGGACGCCGTCAGAGGACGCCGACATAGGAGGCCGTCAGAGGACGCCGTCAGAGGACGCCGACATAGGAGGCCGTCAGGGGACGCCGTCAGAGGACGCCGACATAGGAGGCCGTCAGAGGACGCCGTCAGAGGGACCTCCGTGAAATGTTGCTGGCGGAATCTTCCGCAGGGGAAACCTGGGCGGATACTGGCGTGGTGCTGCAGCTCCTCTCCTAGGCGGCGGCGCTGCGGCGCTGCGGATCCCCGGACGGAACGAGTTGTCTGACAAATGCGTGCACAGACTCTCCCTACTGGTTCCTGCCAGACATCATCTCCGAGAGGCGGGGCCGGACAGCGCTGCCGCGCCGCACCGCCGCCTCTCCGCTATTTGCTGCCGAAGCTGCATTATATTGCCGAGTGCGAGGGAGAAAGTGCGTGTGGCTCGAGGGGGATGATCCTGGAGGAGCGAGCGAGAGAGAGAGAGAGAGAGATGGAGAGACGAGAAGCGGCGCTTCATTTGCCTGCTGCGATGAGCTGAGGGCCCTCGAAGAGACGTCTGTGTAGCACGGGTTAGCAATAGTCCGCGGGTGGGACGAGGCACGACTGTCACTCTCTCTCTCTCTCTCTCTCTCTCTCTCTCTGGTAACTTAAAGTTGCGATCCATTATAAGAGTCTTCAGAACGTGGTCTGCTACGTCGTCTGCTACGTCGCACACCTCGGCCCTCGCGTGCCACTTGCGAGACTGTACTAAAGGAGCCCGCGGGCGCATATGATACGATGATTCCGTTGTCTGGAGGTCCCCGCGGGCCACGCGTGGGAAGGGAGGGGGGGGGGGGCGCCGTGTGCGTCCGTCGTGGGGCCTCCGAATGACCCACATCGGGGGCCCCCGAGCTCCCCCCTCCTTTTCGTCGGCCGGCTTCGCGCGGCGAGCACCGGCGGCAGGCAGCCAGGGCCGTGTGGAGCGACAGAGAGGGGAGACGTCGAGACTCGCGGGGAGTGTGAGAGGGACAGAGAGAGAGAGAGAGATAGGTTGATGAGGGCTGGGAGGTCCATAGGCGTCCCCCTTCCTCCTCTCCCCTACCCCGGGGAAGCCGTCGGCGCACGCTCTACCTGTAGTGCCCCCCCCCCCACTCTCTCTCCCTCTCTCTCTCCCTCTCTCTCTCTCTCTCTCGCCATTTGTGATTGATGCCCGCCCCGCCGAATATCTGACGGGCCGCACGCCTCCACGGCGGCATGCGCTGTCTCCCTCGCTCTCCATGACGCCGCGGCATCGTCGGCCTGTGTCCGTCTCTCTCGCTCTCCGTGATCTGGAGTCACGAAATTCCAGGCCGGCGACGGACCGCCCGACGCACGCCCCGCTGCTCGTCAAACTCGCGCAAAAGTGTTCAATCGAAAAAAAAAAAACTCCCGCGCAAAATTCAAAAAGTTCCGCGGGCCGCGCGTTGCAGAGGTGCATGTCGCCTCGTGTTTTCCCCGTTGCGTCGCCCAGTTTGTCCGGATCGGTTTTGCCAATAAATGGCGCCGTGTAACCGCGTCGCCGGTCCGGCTGCCGATGCACCTGTAACCGCGGTGCGGCCCCCGCGGCCCCCGTGGCCCCCGGGGGCCCCGCCCGGAGGACATTACAGGGAACCAGTTCGAGGCACCGAATCACATTACACCGCCCGGCTGGACCGCAGCCCGGCACGCACGCGCTCGGCCACGCGCCTCCACGCGCTGGCGCCGCCGCGCCACGCCTCAGATCGAACCGGCCGGCCGGCCGGGCGGCGGCGCGGCCCGCAGAAAGTAGGCCTGGCCTGCCCCGCGGCCACGGCGGCGGCCAGAGGCGGTGCTGGGCCGCCAACGCCACCACTGCCGTCGGGATTTTCCTTTTTTTCGCTTTTAAATTCACCTTTATAAACATTGAATATTCTCACGCATGCCTCAGTCAGGGCATGTCAATGTGACCCAATTTTAATTATTTCAGATCTCAGTCTAGCCGAACAAAAAAAAATTAAGACTGCGGTGTATAACGCAGATTTTTCTTTTCTTTTCTTTTTTTGTTGCCACTATCCGAATCGGTACAAGACGACTGTTTCATTCCCGCAGTGTCATGGGACATGCGTCGTCTCGCTGTCTCTCTCTCTATCTGTCTCGCTCTCCCCCTCTCTCCCTCTCACTCCCACCCCCGAGATGGTATCTGGGAGCGCCCGGCCCGCGCGCCAAGCGGCATCAGGCCCAGGGATGGTTGGCCAGCTAGCTATCCGAGGCTATCGCGAGGCAGAGCTAGCCGGGGCTGGCTGCTGCCGCCGCCGCCGCCTCACAGCCAGCCCTTCTCCCTGGGGCGAAAGTTATCCCGGGCAGTCAGTGCCCCCCAGCGAAGAACGCGAGGAAGGGAGAAGGGAGGGAAAAAAATGGGATAAAAATAAATCATGCGAAAGAATATTGCGCCGCGCAGTGCCGCAGAGCAGACGGCACGTCTTCCCGGACTGCAACGTAGTATACCACGTGTGTGTGTGTGTGTGCGTGCGCCAGATGCAGCCGCTGTCATTTCAATACCGGCGTAACTAATGTTTTTTTTCCCCTTCGCCATAAAGCCGTTTCTTTTTCCTGCACTTTTCATACTCAATTAAATCATTTCAGAGACAATTCAGAACGGCCACTCTCAGAAAAATAAAATCGTCTCGCCAGGGATAACAAAATTCTGGGTGAAGCGACTCTAAAATTGATCGAATTGACTGAAAAAAATTGACAGTTCTTTTCATAGAACCAATTTATATTTCTAAAATAACGACACATATATTGACTTTTTCCATCACTATTTAGTAACCTCCTGAAACGATCAAAACTCATGGTCGACATAGCGGTTTTGTTTTTGTCAAATCAAATTTATTTTTCGAAGAGTGAAGACCTTTTTTTATTTCGCGCCGTGCGGGTCTGCAACCGGGTCGCGCAGCTGTGGTGGTGGTGGCGAGTGTTGCAGAGTGGGACCGCGACTGGTGCGGGGCCGTAGGGAACCATTCATCGGCTTGCGGCCGGGCCTGACAGAGACAAGGGGCCCGCGGGGCCGTCCCAAGGGGCCGGGAGTCGCCAGTCCATCTCAGTGAGCTCATCTAGAGTGGCCCAGACGGCCTGGCCACCATGTGAATAATAGAATGAGGTTGGGCTGCGGGCGCGCGCGCGACCGGCCCTGCTAATATAAATGCCGACCACCGACGGCTGTCTGTGGTCACGTGGTCAGACGACAGTGCCGGCACACCTCACGTACCGGGCGAGAAATCGAGATCGGATTTTAGCTCTCCGCACGAGAAATCGAAATAATGGGATACTGTTTTCAGTCTCCAGTCCATTTTTTTTTTCATCCCGATTGAGATATATGAACAGCAGTATTTTTTATGCTTTCGTTCGAGAGACCGATTTTTCCCCCGGTGATCTTTGCCTCTGCTAAATACTACAGCCCAAGTCGTCGATGGTGAGCAACAGCGAGACTAAAATAATGGAGGTTGAAATCAAAACGAGAAAGAAATAGGGAAAAGAAAAACAAAAAGAAAGAACCGGTAGGAGTGGATCTGGAATAGGGCGCGCAGTCAGTGAACGGTTTCCAGATAGGTGCGGCCAGACTGTGTGGGCCCTCCACTCGCGCATTGCTGTGGTCTGCCGCTGGTCAAACACACACACACACACACACACACACACACACACACACACACACACACACAGCTGACGGACCCCGATTTATATTTCGAGGCGCTTTGCGGCGAGGCGAGCAAACGTCAAATACGACGGGGCGACAACGGTCAACACGGCGGCGGCGGTGGGCCGCGCTGCAAGCGACTGCAGCGCCCCACGCGGCGAGCACGAGAGTTCCACTGACCCGGAGACCCCGTCCGACAGCTGACGAGACCGCCACCGTAACGCACACACAGGCGTGTCGGTGTGTGTCTGTGTGACCCCTCCGTTAAGCAAACGCCCCGCACAAGGGCAGGGTCAGGGTGTGTCCTGCTGTGTGTGTGTGTGTGTGTGTGTGTGTGTGTGTGTGTGTGTGTGTGTGCAAGTTTGGGGTGTGTGACGAACGTCGAAGTAGACCTCGTACCCACAACGGTGTTTCTTGCTTTCCTTTTTTTCCCCTCTTTACTCTTAATTATTTCTTTTTTCTTTATTTTCTTTTTGCGCGCGTGTCGGTTCGATGAGGGCCGGATGTCGGCGGTCCTGCCTGACCCTAATATCAGACCGAGTCCCAAACGGATTCACACGCCTTTTCCTGCCGGCCTGACGCCCCGCCGCCGCCGGCGTTGTCAGCCGCGGATTCCGTACATACGAATGATGATTTTCGAAGGGAAGAGGGGGGGGGGGGGCTCGGGCCTCGGGGGGGCGGTTCAGTTAGCCGGAACCCCGTACTTAGGGCGCGTTCCCCGATCAGGCGTGATGACGCGTATAAACGCGGCCGTTCCCACCGTTTTGGAACGTGTCCCGGTCGCTCCTGGTCGCTCCCTCCCCGACGACGGCGACCAGATTCGGCTGGGAATGGAAGCCACCCGGACCTATTCAGGTCACCTACCGGCCCGGCCGCCGCCGGCCCGCCCGCCGCTGGGACAAGAGTCGTAGCTTCGTCTTGATTCCGTCCTCGAGAATTCCCGCAAGGCAAAACGTTAGATTTGAAAGAGAAGAGAAAAATGAGAAAAAAAAGTGGGTGGAGGCGCGGAAGTGCTGCGCAGAAGGAAGGGCCACGCGTCCTAGAGCCAAAAAAAAAAAAAGAGGAGAGGGAGTTTGGTATTCATATACAGGCGTCGCTCCAAAATTACGAAGAAAAAAAAAGTAATTTGAGTTCCTCCACTCGTACAACTGTAAGACACACACACACACACACACCTGTCCACGGCACTCACCTAATTAGAAGGTGAGCTCTCCACGCTACGGGGTGCAGCACACAAACCTATTTTAATTTCAATTTTTGTCTTCCTGCTCTGAGGTTGAGGATGACAGTGTAGGCGCAGCCAATATGTGAGAGACATGGGGAGCCGCGGTGGGAGGAGGGGGGGGGGGCGACAAAATAGCAGCCGCAATGCTCCATCTTCGTCCCTCCTCTTTGTTTCGCGCGCGCCGAAGACGGCGAAGAGCGAGATAGAAGAGAAAGAGGGGGCGGTGGTGAGTTTCTGCGAACGGTCGGTCGGTCGCAGAGAACGCGCGTGGGACGGCGGGGCTCGGCGGGGCTCGGCGGTGCGGTGCGGTCTTCTCTGCGCCAAATACGGTACAATAACAATAAACATTTTTTTAAATGGTCGGAAACACTCCTAGTGAAAATTCCAAGCACATCGCGATTAAGGGTCCATTTTTGACAAACGGAGTACGAAGTTTTATATGCCAGTTTTTACAAGTTTTTTTGGAGACGTTATTTTACAGTTTTCAATAGTGTGTGCATGCAAAACAAAACAAATTAATACGGAAAAAAATTAATATTGTAGCCGTTTAAAAAAAATATGAAAATAAATATGACTGTCGTTTGCTGGTTTGATGTGCTCGCCCGCCGCCGGAGCATACACAGCAGACGGCCGTCTGACGCAAAGCAGCCCCCCGCCCACGCCTGCCTGCCGCGGCCTGCCGTGCGATCATGTCGGATGACCGTGTCACGATTATATTATTTCCCTCTCCTGTTGCGAACAAAAGGCCGCAGCCGCGCCGCCCGGCGCCGCGCTTGCGGAATCCGTGTGAAGAAACAGCAACAGCAGCCACAGCGCAGCAACGGGCGGCGGCGGCGGCGGCCGGGGAACTGGAAGTTGGGCGGTTGGCGGACCTGCCGCGGGGCTGCGGGGCACAGTAGTGTGTATAACGTTCCGGCAGGTTGGTACTAATTGGCTGTGAATAAAGGCGGCGCGCCATCAAACCAGCGTTCTGGTGATGAACCGTGCCAAGTTATTTTTTTTTTGGTGTGTGTATGTTAAACAATTTAGAAAAACTAATTTGTGCACACGCTAAAAAAATATGAGATGATAGAAACAACAACAACAAAAAAGAAATAAAAAAAACAAGTGTCGTGTGTAGCAGCGTACGAGGGTGCTGCGGTGGCCGGCTGCGCGCGCTGCGTTGCCGAGTGTTTCCTTGCGGGGACCTTGACCGTCACAGTCTGTGGCACACCTCCGCCGCCACACCCCGCCACGCCCCTCCCTTTTTCCTCTGGTCGTGCCGTTACCTTCCGGCGGTCAGTTTGCACTGCACACACACACACATACGCTCGTGTCCCCGCCCGTTTGGCAAATATGGCCGCGGTTTCCGTAGGTCTGTGCCGCCGCCTTCGGCGTCTGCCGTAGGGGCCACCAGTGGCGCCCGCCGCACACACGCGTGCCACTTCTCCGGCAGCAACAACTAAAAAACTCTCTAAATAAAATAAAGCAGCACCGGATGCGTCTCAAAGTCCAACAAAAGTCCAGTGACACCGCTAAAAAAATAAAAACACACGAGAAAAAGAAAGACACGGAATCTAGAGGCGCACGGAGCCTCCTCGACGCTGCGGCGCCTGCAGTGCGAAGGGTAGGCAGCGCCGACCGACACGGCTGCGTAACGGGACGGCCTACCTCCCAGGCGCCCCCAGGAGACACGCCTCCCCGAGCCTCCCCGCGCAGTGTTCTCAGTCGGGCGGGCAAGCTCTTGCCCGGGCATCTTCTGTCTTTATCACACTCATGCCGCTCTTACGAGAAGAGGGAGACAGAAGATTCGCTTGCCCGAGCCTTGCCCGCCCGATTGAGAACACTGTCCCCGCGTCCGACTGTGAAGCTCGGTCGGGATCGGTGGCCGCGGACGAGTGTTTCGATGGCGTGCGCGCGTCCGCTGAAAATGACGGGGCTCGGCCGCAGCGAGTGGCAGCGGAGTGGCGGTGTTCCTCCACGAGGCCTCTGGAGACTTGAGCGAGCGGTCGGACCGGAGCTCATCACATCAGCTCTCGGCTCGCTGGTTCGGACGCCCGCTGTGATGTTTCACTCCCTCGCACCGGCCGGTGGCGCCCTCTCGTGCCTAATAGTCGCCGCTATACGTGCAGTGCGGTGTGATGGGGTAATCAGCGCGGCCCCACCGCCCGCCAGAGGGTTCACAGACGCCGCCCATCTGTCTATAACCTGTCATCGCAGTGCCCCCGCACAGAGCTCTTCTCAAAGATTCTTCGATTTTTTTTTTAGTCTTCTCCGTATTTGATCGATATGAAGTAAAATTTCGGTCAATGAACATTTTAGATTTATGTTGCGGTTTTCCAAAAACAGAAGAAATTATAGACTTTTTGGTACAATCTTTTGATTTTCAAATGAATTTACTTGATATTTTTCATTCCTTTATTCAACTTTCTGATTTTTTTTGTAATTTTTTTTTCAACGAAAGCCATTTACTGAGTAGCTTTCTTGACCCGTTAACCGGCGGCACCTCAGACTCGCTCCATCTCTGATCTCAGACACTTCTCTTCTGACACTCTCGCTGCAGCCGCTGTGATGTATCGACTGTCGTGTGGCGCAGCTCTCGCCCGCTCTTCTGCTCCCGGAAACATGTAATGTCTTTAATGCTCCTCGGAGAATTCTAATATTTCGCTCGCCAACCCGTGACATAGCCTCGTTTCCTGTACCATTATTTTTCGTCTTTTTAAAATTTCTTTGTTGTTTTTGCTGCTGTTGTTGTTGTTGTTGTTGTTTCGGCGCGGGCAGAGATGTGCCCCGCGCGCGCTGCTCGCATCGGTTCCGATGTGGATTGCGTAGCGCGAGAAACGCGTCCGGCGGCGACGCAAGAGGGCGCTTCGGGCGCCCCGAGCACGCCGCCGTCCGAAAAACGAGTTCCCGAGGCATCCGTGAGGGAGACTAGACTTTTTGAAATGTCCAGACCGATAATACGGTCCGCTACACTGCCATGAGGGGGACCGGGCACAAACGGATGTCGCCGTCGTACTTGTCACAAAAAAAAATTTATTTTTTCTCTGTAAGAATAAATTTTTGAAAAAAAAAATAATTCTAATGTATACGAAAAATTAATGTAAACGCGACGGTTAAACAACGGCTTTCGGTTGTTGCGCGTTCGAGAAGCGCGGAATATCGCGGCGAGAGTGGCAATAATGCCGGCGGCTGCGTGAAAATAAGCGGCGCGGAAACCGAGAGCGATGATAAGACGCAACAAAACACGATCCTTATCTCATATCTGTTATCAGCAGTTTTGTCGGCCGCCGCCCGGTAGCGCTGTCATTCTGTGTGGCAACGGGCCAGCAGCGGCGACGGCCTTGACGCCGCACAATCAGATGGCGGCGCCGCGGCGCCCCACGGGGGGCTCCAAGGGGGCTCCAGGGGGGCGTGGCCGCGCGGCGCCGTCCCTTTAAATCACTCTCCGATATGGGCTGCGACGAGCGACTACCGCGCGCTCGCGTGTACGACAGGCGCATGCGGGCGGCACCGTGTGAAAATATGGGCGTCGTGTCCTGAGGGCCCGCGGCCCGCGGAGTATCTGCTGCACCATCGCCCGGAGTAGCGCCTCGCGCCGACAAAATACACGCGGCTATAGCGGAACACAAAACTCTTCCAAAAAAATAAAATAAATAGGGGGTGGTGGGCGGTATTTGAACCCGCGCGGGTCGTTGGCGCCGGGCGTGAGGTGAGAGGCCCGTTTGACATTTTGACGCGGGCTAGGTCGGGGTGCCGCCGACGCCGATGTGTTCCGCTGGCAGTAATTTGTTACCACCATGACCCGCAGACACGCGTCTGCCGCTTCTCTCTCTCTCTCTCTCTCTCTCTCTCTCTCTCCTCCCCCGTTGCCGGCCCGCACGGGGCTTGTTACCTGTCCCTGTCTGATCGGATAAGGGACAGCACGGTCGGCGTCTATGAGGCGTCACGTGTCCTGAGCCGGCTCTGCGATTGGCTGCCGCCGCCGCCGCCGCCGCGTGTGCGTTACAAGGCGGTGCGCGCCTTGCGTAAGGGAACACCGGTGTCGGTACCACCCCCAGAGGCCCGCGACCTACGCAGCGCCGCGGTATGCGGTCAGCGGCCGGGGTCACCGCCGGGGTCACCGATGGCTGCGCTGCCTGCCAAAAACGGCTTGGAAGACTAAATCCCCAAAAATTTCAGATTTAAAAAGAGCCCGTAGCTTGCAGCGAAAATATTCGTTGAATCTAAACGCACAAAATCTGTCTTCATTTTTTTTTCCAGTTGTTCCTTTTTTTTATTTTTCGAACACGAAATGGTTCCGATCTCGAAGTCGGCAACTTGAAGTCGAACTCGAAAACATAATGAATCGGTAAATGTCGAGTGGGGGACGGGACAGTGGAGTGTGCAATAGGTTTGGGTGCGTGGGCCGCGCTTGCGTGTCAGGCCTAGCGTCGTTACATGAGCACGCGCGGCATTTCCCCCCCCCCCCCCCCCCCCCTCTCTCTCTCTCTCTCTCCCTCTCTCTTAGAGCCGCTCGGTCGGCCGTCCATCCGTCTCTCTCCCACTGCAGCGAAAAATAATGCGCTGTCCGTCTCCCTTCGCGGTGCATAATAATTATCGGATCAGGAAACACCTCGTAAATGTTTTCTCATTCAGAACACCGTTCTCACACTTCTACTTGGAGGGTCGTAAAAGTAGCAAACCGTCTACTCCACACTCTTATTCTTTGTCATTTTTTTTCTATTTCGATTTGATTTCCTTTTTTTTTTCGTCTCTCACCTGGAACGCTTTGAGTATAGTCAGAGAGGCGCAATGGCAGTGCCTCCAGGGCCGCTAAAGTTACGTGGGAGGGCCGCTAGAGGGCGGCACAGGCACGGCGTGGCGTCCGCGCGCCCGATTCGGATCGGAACGGTAAAATCGATGGGGGCGGTGAGGGAAGGCGTGCGAGGCGGAGGCGTGAGCGCAGGCGCCGAGCGCCTCTCTGCTCGTGATCACGTGCCCGACCAGCTTGCGCGCCAAATTCAAACCTAAATCCAAACTCGACTGCAAATTTAAAAAAAAAAAAAAAAGACATTCGGGTAAAATTTGCATTGAAATTTTATTGAAGATTCACGAACCAAATGAGAATCTATACTTTTGAGTCACATTAGGATCTCTAATCTCAATTTTTAATTTAGTATCAAAGGCGGTGCGGTCTTCGATCACCACCAACCACGCCCTTGGCGCGGTGCATGACTTGTGTCCTTCCGAATCGTTAACGCCGTTACGAGAACGTTTTTTAACGCCGGCGCGGCCGCGACATGGCGGTGCAGCGCTCGCAGACCGCAAACAAGAGCAGAGCGCAGAGGCGGTTGGGTAACGTGTAACTTTATCCGCGTTTAAGATGCAGCTTTACTGCAGCTAGCCCCGCCGCCGCCGCCGCCGCCACCACCACTTCTAAGCGCTCCACACCACCAGCGGAATGGCTCCCAATTAGCCGCCTGGGAACAGAAAAGAAATGGCTGGGCCCCGGCGGCGGCGCAGTGCTGGAAATGAATAGACTGGGAAACACGTGTGTGTGTGTGTGTGTGCGAAGCGTGATTGACTTTACAAGACGGCGAAAAATATCAATTTTCAAAAACGTGATGCAAAACAGTTTTTAAAAAAATTCCAGTTTAATATCCCGGTGTCTTTGCTTGTTTTCAACTTTGTTCGAAATTCGTAACAGGGAGCACTCGTCTCCCCTTCCCTCCTCTCTCTCTCTCTCGCACACTATGTTCGTCTCTTTCACTCTTCCGTGTGCGCCGCGCTTTGAATCCCTTTTCCCTTCCCGATACTTTCTGGGTCGCATTTGTCCTTCGGGGAAACGTGTGTGGGCCATGCCGGAGCGACAATGAGACCGTAGGGTGGCCCCCCGGGGTGTCCCCCCCCCCCCCTGGGGGGCTCCGGGGACTCCCGTACGACCGGGAAGGGGGACCGGCGCACCGTCATTTTCGGCCATTTCACAGTACGGTCGCGCGGCGTGTGGCCGTAACTTTTTAGCACCGCCACCGCGTTCGGCCGGCAAGGAAGAGAGTAATTGCAGGACTTTCTACGAACGAGCGCGTCGCGCACAACGACGCCGCCCGCCAACAAGGGCGCCGCTGTCGTCCACATACCGCGCAGTTTTTCATACCTCCGCGGTTAACGATTTTGTTGATAGAATAGGAAAAAAAACGCTCTGGTGAAAAACAAATGTGATTGTAGCCCCTCTTCGGACGGTGAAAGGGCGATAGCTTCCGTGGGAGGAGAGGGGGGCGACCGCCTCCGCGTCCCCCGCGGGGGACAAAGATCCTAATTCCGTTCCCTTTTTCTGTCTAATTTGTGGTGACGCTGGCGAGCCATAATGCTGCTGATGATGATTGTCGGGGGGGATTCGAGGCGCAGGCAGGCAGCAGCAGCAGCAGCAGCAGAGGGCCCAAAGTAATGTCTCTGTCGGCGGCCCACATTCTGGTCATGACGTCCACGACCTACCTCCGCCGTGGCCGCTGGGACCCTGAGACCGCTCACTCATACACACACACACACACACACACACATGTGCTCATGAAGGGACCCCGGGCAGGACAGAGGACAGTCTGCTCAAAGAGTCGCGAAAGGCAAGGGCAGCTCCTATTCTTGTTGTTGTTTGAATGGCTGCCGTATGCGGTCATTCATCAAGGCCTATTCGACTGCCCAGAAGAGTGCGTTTGTTGTTGTTGTTTGTTGGGCTCAAGTCACCGTCGTCGCTGTCAGTTATGTTGGCTGCCACCAAACTGTACGGAATCTCAATTATTTGTGCCGCAGGGTTGGCACTAAACACCTGGCGCTGTGCAGCTGTCCTTGTTGTTGTTGTTGGGTCGCGCCCACCCGAGCGTGGCGGTCCCCACGGTGCACTCTCGGTCCCTGCATCGCCGGCGCCCGCTCAGAGTTTCTTTATCAGACCAGAGAAAGAGAGAGAGGCGGGCGTTTTAAAACCGCCGCCAAAGTCACAGCATAAAAGGAATGCCCATTTTTGATGCATTAGAGCGGCCTGACGCAACAAGGCCCGGCGCCGCCTGCTGATGTCACTCGTCGTATTCCTCTGAAATCCTCTGGCCGCATTGTCCGACCGTTCTCACCGCCTGCCTCAGAACCACGTAAAGGCCGCGAAAGTGCGCGACTGTACTCGTCTGATTAGCGCCGCACCGCCTTGTGGCGGGGGTGGCGGGGTGCGTTTCGAAATGGACCCGGCCGCGCGTGCTGACGGCTGCCATTCAGCGCGTAATGAACGCGATGTTTTCTCAGTCGGCGCACATCCCGACGAGAAGGCGGTGCAGAAAAAAAATAAATCGGGTACAGAAGGCAACCGTTATGTCAATATCGAAATAAAAATGATCGATCACAGTTAATGTTTCTTTTCTTACCAAATTCTTTGTCTTGGTTTGTTTCAGGTGAGCTAACGTGATAACCGCAGGTGCTGTTCCCTGGGTGAGTGGCACCACTCTCTGGAGGTCTGTCCAGTTACCCGCCGCGGCTGCTCATTTTCTCTCCCCCATTCCCCTGGCCGCATGGCTGACCATGCCCTCCGCCGCCCGGCCGTCCGTCCCTTGTCATCCAATCGCCACGGCGGCGACGCGATTCCACGGCTCACTAGATCCGTTCGGTAAACCGAACCAGGCTCGCAGCCATCCCTGACGCAACGAGCCTTATTGTATTTTGGCAGGAGGCGCACTGACAAGAGGTGCCGCGTTGCTCCAACGGGATCTCCCATGGCGGCGGAGGGTGGGTTCAGTTATGTCAGCTCGCCGGCCGCGTGCCACCTGCCGATAGAGGCAATGCTAAGTATTGACAGACCGCTCACGGGCCATCACGTCGTCAAATGCGTTCCCAAAATGGCCGCCCTCTCCCACTTGTCATCCATATAATCACTCTGTTATTTTTTTCCCCCTACTGATTACTATGTACTATCGCTCCGACAACAGAAGTTGTGTGTGGGGACTGTGTGGTCACACAATGAGGTGAACACACACGCACGCGCCCCCGAGGAGGGCCCGAGGGGGGGGGGCGCACACGGGGCTAATGCGTGGTACACGGCAGGACAAGCCCCGCGCGCCGCGCACGCAGATACTCCACGTCGTGAGGGACACAGCAGACGCTAGCCGCCTAACCTACATTTAGTACAGCAAGGCGGTGAGATCACGCCGCCGTGTCCCCCTGCAGCACCACGTTCCCGAGGGGGTCGCCGACTCCCACGATCTCTGCTGCTGCTTCGGCCGCATATCGCCTCCTCTCTTCCTCCTCATCCTCTCCCTTCGCACTTTCCGTTATCATTTCGCACCCCCTCTTACATACTTCGTCGTCGCACCTCTTCGCGCCTTCTCTGACAACATGCAAACGCGCTCTCTTTATCTCTCTCTGTCTCCCCTTCCTCCCTCGCTCTTTCTCTCGCTCCCGAATCGTCTTTCTCGCACCATAACGGGTACATCGGTGCGCTCTCTGTGAAAAAGTAAGAGTATGGTGAACGGTGGGGTGGGGGAGCTTCGGTCACAGATGAGAGAGACAGAAAGACACAGTGAGAGACAGACAAAGAGAGAGAGAGAGAGAGAGAGAGAGAGAGGTCTGCACTGAGGCGCCTGCAGTGTAGGCAGCCTGTGGCCCGCCGCGCTCGCCCGTGCTGCGGGTCGGCCTACCCCGCAGCTCGCAGGCGCTCGGCCGCGTAGTCCCGCCGTCAATGTTTCGGTCTACTAATTACCAATGGCGCGCGGCTCCGGGACAGTTTTCTCCACGCAATAGGAGAGAGGGAGAGAGAGAGAGAGAGGGTGAGATGTAGACTAAGAGAGAGCGAGAGGAATGGAGAGAGGACGTGTCGACGGCCGGAGAAGCGGTCTGACGCGTGTCGAGCTGGGCGCACTCGCTAAGCAGTAGTTAGGTAACACGCACTCGCGAGATGAACTCGAGGAATCCGGAACGAGAGCTGCAGCTGCGGCGCTGGCGCGGGTTCGAGTCCCGCCGGCGCACGGCACGGTTTTTCTGCCCCTTCCTTTGCTTTTCTGTTTGCCTTTTTTTTAACAGAAAAGAAGGGTAAACGCGCGGAGGAGTGAACGGATTCTTTCGGCCGTCTGCCGGCAGAGGCGCCACGGTGTTGTCGCTTTTTGCCGGCGTAAAAGTCAGGGGTCGGCGTTGTTGCTCGGCGACATCCGGATAGGTCAGAGTGACAGCCAATCAGGAGCGAGGAGGGGCGCGGCGGCGCTGGCGGTGGTCCGGGTCAAACTGAACCGGGCTCGCTGCTGCTGGCTGGGGTTTTACCGTGTTTCCACTCAACTCCGCTTCCCTTGCGGGGCGTCATGGCTGCGGGACCCGGTTACATCTGCGGCCTCGGTACTTTCAGAGCTCCGGAGGAGGACTACATAAAGATTTTAAAAAAATTAACTACATAAAAATAAAAAAAATTCTAACCACATACAAATTAAAAATTTTCAACAACCATAAAAATTAATTAAAAAACCTCACATTTTTCAAAATTGAATTATTTTTTTACACAAAAATTTTAACAAGAGTTGAGAATGAGAATTGGACTTTGTGGAGTGCACTGGACCTAACCTGGCCCCTGGGCTCCGCGGGGGGCGCCCGGACCGGCGCCTCCGATACTCCCCTGGCCTTAACCTTTCGTGGTCCGATCACGACACCCGCGGTGAGGAGGCGGCCGGGACCGCGGCCGGGACCGCGGGCGGGCGTGCGGCGAAACCGCAGAACCCGCAGGGCGGCGTGCCGGCGCGTCCGGAGACGCCGGGAGACACGCTCTCTCTGTCTCTGTCGCTCCGGACCGGCCACGCGGCCAGCGCAGAGCGAGAAAGAGAGAGAGAGAGAGAGAGAGAGAGAGAGAGGGAGAGAGAGGGAGAGAGAGAGAGAGAGATGGAAAGGAAATCGACATCGCCTTTTCCGGTGCACACGGAGCGGCAGCAGTGGCGCAGACAGAAGTAAATCTGCAGCCCGACCGCCCAAAAAGCTCTTCTCGGCACCGGAAACGGATGCGCCACGGCGCGACAAAAATGGCGGCAACGGCGATTCAAAAATAGAAAAAAGATCGCGCGTGGACATGACCGTGACCTGTGACCTTTGCCCGCTATCATCGTCACTTTCGCTGCCCGTGAAGGAGGAGCCACCCTGGGAGCCGTTTCGGGGAGGTCCGGCGAAGCCTGCTTCGGTTTTGTTGTTGTTGTTGTTGTTTTGTTTATTTCGGCGTAAAAGGGCGGCGGGCGAGGAGCGGCAGGTGCTTGGCTGCAAATCTGCCCGGAGGCGTCCGCTTTCACGCGCGTAATAATAGCGGGGCCCCTGCCGCAGTCCTGCCATCCACCGCAAACAAAAGTCCTCCTTCAAGTTTTTCTTCTTAAAAGACAGTTGACTTCGACGATGGTGGCAGAGAGGGGAAACAAAATTTGGGGAAAATGGAATTGATTTGTGCGAGACAGCGTCGGCAGGACGGCGCCGCAGCTTCCGCAGCTGCCGCAGCTGCCGCGGCCGTCACCGCCTCCCTCGTGTTCTGCTCAAATGAAGCAGCTCAACACGGAAGGCGCAACAGCAAACAACGGTCAAATGCGGCACGGCGCAAGCAACGGTCAAATGCGGCAGCAGCAGCTCTTCGAGAAGGAGAAGAAGAAGAAGAAGAAGAAGAAGAAGAAGAAGAAGAAGAAGAAGAAGAAGAAGGAGGAGGACAAGAAGAGGGTCTTCTTATTGAATATTACAGACGGCGAGAGATGAGACGCACATAGAGGGAGGAGGGGAAAAAAAGTAAAAGCACGATGGAGTATGAGAAACAACTACCGACCGCGCGACGTCCGCTGGTTAGGTAACGCGCGTGCGCCGCTAATGCCACGGTATCATCTCTCTCTCTCTACGTGGCTATTGGTGTTATGTGAGCCGTGTGAGGAGAGGCGGGGTCACGGGGGCTCACGGAGGGCCGCTCGCTGTGAATCACTTGCATCGCCGCCGCCCGCGGTGTCCGAGACCACCTCCATGTATAAACGCGCCGCCGCCATTTTTCAATTATCTGTCGCTGAGAGGAGGCGTGGGGGCCCCGAGAGGCGAGTAGGAGAGTGCGGCGGCGGTGTTCGATCGGAAGGCGATGCTGCGGGGCCGATCCGATGCGGCTGCGGTTAATTCTGTCGGAACAAAACCGTCCATTTTGTACCCGTTGTTGTTTTTTTTTCCTTTCCCTGCTGGTCTAGCTCTTACCAAGTGAAATTAAATATTAGGAAAAAAATATAAAATAAAGTAAAGGCTGTATAAAAAAGAAAAAAAATCTAACATTGAAAACTCGCGCCAGAATCTGGTGCGAATAAGACGTCGGGCGCTATTGCCAGCAGAATCTGCTTCCGCCTGCCTATAGCTCGGTGGGAGGCTGCAGCGGCAGTAGCCGTGTGTCCTGCTGTCGTCGTCCCCTCCCAGTGAAAGCGACCCCCGCGGCGGCGGCGGCAGCAGCGCGGGGGGCTTGTCAACAACCACCTAGTCAGCAGACATCACACACTGCGAAAATAAATTAATTTAGAAAAAGAGAGACCCGGAGAGTGATAGCGCCAGGAGGTGGAGGAGGGAGGGCCCCGCGGGCGACGCTGTCCATCTATCGTACGGTAGTGATCGATATACGCGCCGCGCCGCTCGGTCGGTGTGCAGCCACCTGTGTCGCGGTTTGGCCCGTGCGGCGGGTTCCACGACCCCCCGCCAGGCGGCGCCACGGCCCACCGCGCCCGGTTCAAATCACACGCGAAACGTGATCCCAGCCCGATATGGGGGGCGTCGGGTGACCGCCACCGCGCAGCCGCAGTGGCATACGCCTCTCTCTCTCTCTCTCTCTTTTCCTCCCTCTCCCTCTCTCTCCCTGCCTCTCATGGCCCTGTTTAAAATATGCTTCTCTAATTCACCCTTTGAAAATTAGAAGTGTGTATATAGAGCGTATTTCTTAGACAACAGAACAGAGTCGCCTTAACTTAATTTTTTATTTCATTTTTTTTGCCCAATTTTAAAAGGTCATCACTTTTTTTTTATATTTCCCGGCGGTTCAGGTAGATTGAGATATCTCCGGTGACGATAGCAATACAAAATGGGATATAAAAAGGAAAGGCGGGGGGAGAACGGCGCGACAAAAGATTATCTAGAAACGATAATGCGGATGAGATTAAGACACCGGCAGGAGGCGGCGGGAACAATGAAGAGAGGATGAAGAAATTAATAAAGATTGGTGAGCGGTAGCGTACTGACGGTAGTGCTGCGGCGGCTGCACATGAGGCGCTCACTTTCACCTTCGGTTCGGCCACCACGGGGCCCCACCACGGGGCCCCGCCGGCCTCCGCTGGGGGGCCCCCGCAGCCCCGCTGCGCCCCGCCTATAGCAGCTCGCCGCTAAGAGAGCGCGCCGCACCATCTGCCTGGACCAAGAAGCAACAGTCGTGTCTCAATAGAGCACCCGGCCAGGCCGCGCGAAACGAAAGTACGGGTCGTGGAGATGCATCGTTAAAAATTAAACATGTTAAATTTGTAAAAAATCACAATTTTTTTTTAATTTCCCCTTTTTCTGGTCGCGCACAGTGCGTGTGCGTGGTGTTATGTGACACCGGTTAGTTGGCCGCCCTGCGCCGCCCACGTCACACACTACAACGTTCCGGCTCCGAGTTCGTGTTTCCGAGGCGCTGCCTGCCGAGCTGCTCAGCTTGTGATAAACGACGCTGCGCTTTTGTTTTCACGCCTTGCGAATTTACGAGGGAAACTGTTTCTGCTTCTGCTGTATTCTTGTTTTGTTTCCTCCCTTTTTTTTTCCTTTTCTGCGCGCGCGCTCGAGAGAGCTAATCCGTGTCGCGTCGTTTCCATGTCTGTGCGGCTCTTTTGCGAGTTTCCAACTGTGTGTGTGGAAGGGAGTGTCACATTAGGTAATGTCAGCGCCTTTATAGACATTGTCCGCAGTCCCCGCGTGCTGTAGAATGTTACTCGGGGAGGAGGATTGGCTCCGAACGGGCCCGGTCCAGTTGACGCCCTCTCTCTGCGAGATGCTTGGTCCTGTTGTTGTTGTTGTTGTTGTTACTCTGCTGTTGTTGTTGTTAGCAGGCGCAGTGGCCAGGGCGATGGCAACTCTCTTCTTGTACTCTATGCAGAGAAAGCGATACCTACCCCCCCCCCCCCCCCCCATCTCTCTGTCTCTCTCTCTCTCTCTATGCGTTGACATTTATATCTCTAGGCGACGCGACATCGTTGGGGTGCGGGTGAATGGAGAGAGGGAGAGAGAAAGACAAGCGAGAGGATGAGGCGAAGCATCGGCTAGAGAGAGAGAGAGAGGGAGAGCTAGAGCGAAGGTGGAGCCTTTCAATCATCCACATGACGAGGTGCATGCGTGTGTGTGTGTGTGTGTGAGTGTGCTTTTCTCCGCCAAAAGCCCTAGCTGCGTGACTGCAGAGCTTGTTAAGACTGGCTGCGCTGCCGCCGTATTTGACGATTTGTTTGTTGCTGCTTTTCCCTTTATGGTTTGTGTTGTTGTTGGAGCTAGCGCCTAATTGGCCGTGTATATCGAACTTTTCGATGACAGCCATCCCACACACACACACACACATACACATTCACACGCACACACACACGCACTCCAGATGACGTACACGCCCATTTTCTCCTCTCACCGCGGGTCCTTTCTCTGTCGAATCTCGTCGATATGGATCCAATTTCACCACCAACGCCATCTAGCGGCGGCCATAACACAACACCACACAACGCCTGTCACTTTTTGATAGCGGTTGGAGAGCGGGCGGGCGACTCCTGACCGACGCCAGGGGAGCCTCTCACTCTGTGTGTGTGTGTGTGTGTGTGTGTGTGTGTGTCCCGAGGTCCTGTGCCCCTGCTGCCATGTGTTCCTCATGTCCGGCCCAGTTCACTCTCGTCCATTCATGGAGATGAGAAAGAGAGCGGCAGTGGCGACGAGAAGGGGGGAGGGGGCGGTCCGAAAGAAGCAGGCAACTGGGGTCGAACCCGAGCACACTTGCGTGGCAGGTGCTGCGTGGGCACGCGTGACACGTGTGTGTGTGGGCACCCGCCGCCGACCACACGTGGACCACACGTGGACCACACGTGGACCACACGTGGACCACATGTGTGATGCGAGATGTCACGCGCCATGAGGGTCGGGCGCGAGGAAAAGCAGCGTCCTGTCCGAATCGAAAGTACCCTCCCAATAACATTTAAATAAAAAAATATTTTAAAAGGCATTAGGGAATTTTTAATGAGTTTATTTTTTAAAGTGCTACACACTAGCTTTAGCACTTGAGCGTTACTTGACCCTAGCGGCGAGATATTATTTCCTGACCCCGCCCAGGGAGGAGCAGCAGGTGCGGCCGCTGAGTGGCTTCGTGGGTGCGACGAGGACAGAGGCAGCGCGCGCTCCTTGTCGCACTCGTGTGTTGTCCGGCCGTCGACACGGTCAAGGTCAGCCCGGATCGTGAGCCCATCCACCCTCACAACGCCGGCACACCACTTTCCATCCGCAACCGACACGTTCGGTGTGAGTGAGACGGAGAGGGAGAGAAGGGGGAGGGGAAGAGAGTGAGTGAGAGGGAGAGGTGGGGCCAAGACCGCAAAGCCATCACCAAGGTCATGATGCAGGCCGGAGTAGCCGCGCGAGCGTGTTCCCGGGTGCCCCAGGTGCCCCCGCCACAGAGAGAGAGAGAGAGAGAGAGAGAGAGAGAGAGAGAGTCCGGGACCACCACCGCCCACCGCCGCCCCCGCAGACAATGCACTCGTTATACCCGCCCTGACCTTCCACCGCCCTTATAGAGGGCGGCGCAAAACTGCCGCGTTGCCGACGTGTGATAAAGGGCCTCTAGCACCGCCTGCTTCCGCCATAAAAAAAAAAGAATACGTTTCCTTCAAATCTTGAATTATTTATATTTTTCCGTTGAAGGTGGGTTGAAAAAAATAGTTAATAGAACAGAGCAGAAAATATTCTAGCCGACGACGGAAACGTCGTGAAACAATGATCCGTAGCGCAAGCCGGGTGAAACTGAACCTGCAGACTGGAGAGTAAGGGGGAGAAAGAAAAGAGAGAGAGAGAGAGAGAGAGAGAGAGAGAGAGAGAGAGAAAGAGAGAGGCGGCGTGCGCTTTAGCGAAGCTTTCCTGTCGGTGGGCGTGGCCGCGGGGAGCGGGGCCGCGGTGAGCGATTCGCACCTAACCAGTCATTGGCGCCGATGTCTGTCATCTGCACGAGCCACCTCCTCCTCCTCCTCACACGCTGCTCTCTGCCGCCGTTTCTCCCCGTTTTGTCTCTTTTCTCCTCTCGACGCGTAAACAAGCAGAGACTCAGAATGTCGTTCTGTCTCTCTTTTTTTTTTTTTTGGTTTTCCGCGGCGTCTGCGATGCTGTCTCTCTCCCTCTCCTTCGTATCCACCGGGGATCTCCCAGCAGGCAGGCACCCGGCCACCGGCCGGGGCTTTTCGATCATGCCTACCAACTTCAGAAAGCGAAAGTGCGTACCAGCGGCGTGTGCCCCCGCGGTTTAGGAAACCACACGGGAGGGGTACACAGGGCCCCCCCGCAGGACCCCCCGCAGGACCCCCCGCAGGCCCCCACCCCCCACAGCGGCCTGCCCGGATGCTGTAGTCTATAAGGACGCACTCATGTGGCCGTGGCCAACCACCATAAGAATAATATACTGCCCGTTTTTATTAGCATCCACGCACTATAACATTTTTACCATCTCACTGTTTCCTACTCAGCCGAGCTACATTTTTATAAATTTTGTTCGTATTTTATTCAAATACTCTATTGTTAAAAATATTTTTATAAAAGTAATTTTGAGTTTGATTTTGACCCCATTATAAGCCTTTCTCGCTCTTTTACCGCGACCAAGCAGCCCGCTGTCTCCGCGGGGTGGGGGGGCTCGGGCAGGTTGGACTCTCGATGTCCATTTGCGTGCAGCGCTAAAGGGACCGAGAGTATTTCCAAGTCCGTCCGAGCTAGAGAGCCTGGCGCCGCCAGCACTGCGCCGCCAGCACGAGCGGGGCATCGGTGACCTTTTCCATAGCAGTTGGCACACCGCACGACACCCAGCGCTGCCAACCTGACGTCCCTAAACGGACCATCATTAGGGCACAACAGAGAGCTGATCTCTGGCCGCACATATTTTTTTATAAAACACACCCCCCATTACGTTATGTCGGTTAGAAATTTGCATCTCTGCCCGGATCACGGTACTGACGGTCGCCCTCTCCTTTTCTGTTTCGCAGGTGAGTTGCTGCGAGGTCGTGCTGCCGAGATGACACTGTGAGTGGCGCCCTCTGGCGTGTGAACGCGGTGTCGTTCTAGCGCCCCGCTTATCTGCCCTGATCCATCGGAGACTCCGCGCGGGCCGCCGCGCCGGCCACAGGGCAGAGGATCAATGCACTTCAACAAGATGGCGCGCTCGGTGTTTAGAGAGAGACAGAGAGAGAGAGAGAGAGAGACAGAGAGAGAGAGAGAAGGGGTTCTCACAGAGCTGGGCGTTGGTGAAGATGGCCATCATGGTAATGTGTCGTTGGTGACAAAGGGCGCAATAAGGTGGTGCAAGAACCATTCCCATTAACGGGGTCATCGCTTCGTCGCGATTTCGCGAAAAATACAGGCGCGATTGGAGAAGTGAGAAGGACGGACAGCTGAGAGAGAGAGATTTGAGAAGTTAGAGAGAGACGGAGAGGGAGAGGGGGGCGGGTGTCCTTGGCAGAGGCGCCGATCCAGTGACCTTTGAGCACCTCTCCCGCTCGTGTTATGCATGTGCGTTACACAAGGTGCGACTGAGAACGCATTTCTTTTCGCTATACTTGCTGATTTAATTGGCGATTCTTAAGTGGACTACGCGCCGGAAAAAAAAAACATGAAAAATCCGTGAAAAACGTTAACTGTCAGAAAGTAGCAGTC
The DNA here is from genome assembly GCA_026979955.1 of Megalurothrips usitatus. NCBI lineage: Eukaryota > Metazoa > Arthropoda > Insecta > Thysanoptera > Thripidae > Megalurothrips > Megalurothrips usitatus. The sequence goes on from CM049605.1 coordinate 8,181,879, forward strand.
CACACGTCACCCTCTCTCACTCCCGCTGTTTTATATATTCTTCGTTTCCCTCGTCGGAACGCGAAAGTGGCCGAATTGTTGAGTGCGATGAGGTGCAAGCCGGCGATTGCCACGCTCGTAACCCCACGATTGGATAACGCTAGCCATCTCCCTCCCCCCTCCGTCCTCCCCCGCCGTGTCTCCGTGCCTCTCCCTCGCACTCACACACACACACGCGCGGCGCGGTATGGCGGCCGTGTGGCCCCGTCGCTGCCGCTGGGGGGACCCCGGCCGGGGTCCAGAGAGGAGGCGCCGGCCGCCGGCGGTCTGGGAAACGAAACTGAATGGAAGAGGTAACGGCTCCCCGGACGGGACCCGCCGGAACCCACTCGGGGACAATGATGGGAACCTGTTTAATGAGGGCTAAATACACACCGCCAGGGCCGGCGGGCCCGGGCCTACTGCCCCTCCTCACACAGACACACGTAACTGTGTGCGGAATCCTCAGCAAAACAAAAATAAAATGAACGCTAAAATTTAAAAAAACAAAAATAGGAGGGGCTCATGCTAATCGCGAAAAAAAAACATAGGTAGGAAAAAAAATAGGGGAGAGGGTCGAGCAGTATGATGTTTTAATTCGAGCCTCATTTGGTATGGGCGGTGCGCGTGTGAAACTGGGTCACGGTATGCAGGAAGTGTACAGTAACAATTACACCATAATTAGATCGTTGCTGTTTCTTCTCGTAAGGCGGTGTTGCTGGTTGTGAATGGGGATGTCTAGTTGCCCGACGTCACAGCCCTCTTGTTAATGAAAAGCGGCGGAATAATTTCGTTTTTTTTTTTACGAGGCAGCAAGTGTGCTTTTGGAGCAAAGTTCGAGGGGGCGGAGTCCTCGTCAAACGGGGCCAGGAGTGTGTTCAGCCAAATTCGAAGACGCGACCTTTGCTGAAGTGCGACGTACAGTCACCGTCAGAATGCTGCGAGCGGCGTGCTCCGGCACACGCGCGGGGCGGTACACTCCACGGCAAAACCATGTCGGAATCAATCGAGGCGCGTCGCCCTTCAGAGGGTCGAGACGGAAAAATAAGAAGTGTTTCGTTTTGATTCCGTGGCGCGGCGGTGCGGTCAGTTGGTCACGGCTCTGGGCGCCCGCAGCTGGACAGAATGGGTCCAGCGGGGCAGTACTGCCTCCGCCGCTGGAGCCACCGCTGGAGCCGCCGCTGGAGCCGCCGCTGCACCGCGGCCCCGCGGGCTACAGAGTCCGTCAGGCCGATCAGCAGCAGGCGACGCGAGCTGCTCCAGGGAAACGGGGCCAGAGCCGCGGGGCCGGCGAGGGGGACGGCAAGTCGGCAATAAAGTCAAACGCGCCTCCAGCCTGACAAGTAGTGCACATCCGCTACGACCCCATTTTTTTTTAACACAGAGAGACAGAACTCCGCTGATGAGCTCCGATCAGAAAGAAAACAAAAACACTACGTTCCAGGTAATTTAAATATCGCGGCAAATATTAATTTTTGGTTTGCCGTCGTGGGGGGTGGGGGGGATGGGGCGGACTCCGGCCGAGGAAACACCTTCAATGTTGTCGACAAGATTGTGAGCGCCGCCCGAGCAGCAGACCGTGACAAACGAATTATAAAACGATGCGGAGGGGGGGGGGGAGCCCGACACCTCCTCGTGTCAGAGACTCCTAGGAGCAGCACGCGTCCGCCGCGGCGGGTACGCGTCAAATGCGGCGGACGCGGCGCGTCGTCAAATGGGCTGGCGAGCCCCCCTCCTCCTCCTCCTCCTCTCTGCTTTCTACGCGCCGAGACGCCAACTCAAAAAAGCAGCTCCTGCTGGGGCGTCCCGTGAGAGAGTCGCACCTGAAAAATCTTTCGGAAGGAAAAGACAACCCGGCCGTGCGGCTCCTGCTCTATTTTTTTTTAGTGCCGTCTGTGTTTTGTTTTTTCCCGCGTCTTTTTTTGAAATCCACACCGCAGCACCCCGCCTCGACACCCCACGCGTACTTCCGCGTGTTTGTTCTAATATTCTCCCTCTCTTTGTGCTTCTATGTTGCTGTCTTAATGACACACCGCCAGATTTGAAAAGCATATATTTTTTTAAACCTACTCAAAATCTTTGTAAAAATTTATTAATGTCTTGGTAAAAAACAATTGCATCACATATTTTTTTTTAGCGCGCAAACGCATTCGGGCCCATGGTCGTCAGGTTACGACCGCTCCTGAGGAGTCTATACTGCTTTCGCACATGGAAACCCGGCGGCGGCGGCGCCCGGTGCTCTCACCATGATGGGGGGCGATGAGACCGCCGTGTGTGTGTGTGTGTGTGAGCACGTGTGCGTGTGTGCGTGTGTGTGAGTGAGTACGTGTGTGTGCGCGGTGTTGCACAGCTATCAGCGCGCACACGGCGCACATCACACGCCCGACAGACCCGCCGAGCGCGTTTGCTAGAAAAAGGAGAAGAAAAAAAAAACGGATGAACGCTCTGATTGAAAGTGTGTAACGACACTTTAACTCCAACAGTCGTGTATACGACGCGAGGCGGCGAGTGTTAAAGCAGTGTGCGACACCGTCGGAAGTTAGACGGGTGTGAGAGTGCGTGAGAGAGACAGAAGTAGGGGGGAATTCCCGAGGGCAGCAGGTCGACGGTAGTGAAGTCTCTCCGTCTCTCTCTCGCACAGTCGATGCGTGCCGGTATTAGTATCGGTGGCGGACTTGGGCTCCTCGCGTTGTGCACGGCTCCGCGGCGTCTTCGGGAGCCTCCAGGTCGCCGTCAGGTCGCCGTCAGGTCGCCGTCAGGTCGCGGGGTTGCGTGGCCGCAAAACGAGTAGTTTGTTGCGTCACGACGGACGGCCACCCGTTCGTGACTGACGAGGGGAGGAGCCCCCGCGGCCCCCGCGGCCCCCGCGGCCCCCGCGAAGAGGCCCGCACCGATCCGCGCTCAAATCGGCCCCCGCGCGCGCTGACCGGGCCGCGGCTTCGAATACCAGTTACGTGGGCTCTTTTTCGTCGGCGGGCCCCGCGCGCCGTGAGCGCTCGCACGTGTGTGTGTGTGTGTGTGTGTGTGTGAGCTGCTTGCCCGCGTCGAAATCGGCCCTCGTGTGTGTGCAACGGAGAGCGAGATAGGGACAGAGAGAGAGAGAGAGAGAGACGGGGAGATGACTGAATGGCGTGCTCGGAGTAGCGGCGCGGGTCAAGCTCTGCGGGGAACCCGTCGGCGTTGCACACGGGCGGAGCCGATGGGCGCCGCGGCCTGACCTTCGGACCTCCGCGGCAACGCCGACGACGACGACGGAGGTCGACGGGGGCCTCCGGAGCACGCCGTCGTCGACGGCACGTCGGCGGCCGCGGGGGTCGTGGTGACGGGGTCCCTGGGAGTGCGCGAAAGCGGCGACCGCCTCGCACGAAAGCTGATCCGCCCGGTCCTTGTGTACGTCGACGGCGGCCTCGTCGACGGCGGCATCCTCGCCGCTGCCCTTAGCCTTCTCCAGGGCGATAAACCCAGACGCGGCCGTCGGCCCGCACGGCGGCCCCCGGCGGTCCGCGGCTCGCCCTGCCCCTTTTTCTGGGCTAATACTCTGACCGCCAATGGCTTTCCTCCCGCTTCCTCTCCTTTCTCCTTCGGCGCCGCCCGGTGGCGGTGTGCGAGGCGGTGCGACGCCGGGGCCGTCCATTAGACGGACAGAGACGGAGAGACGCGCACACACACACACACACATTCCCGCTCTCTTTGTTTAGGGAAATGGCCGCGCCGCGGGCGTGTCGGTGAATGGGCGCCGTCCGCGGCTGCGGCGGTGCGTTGTGACCGACCATACATTACAGACTGCCCGGCGGGGCCGCGTTCGGGAGCGGCGCCCCGCGCTGCAAGTGGCGGCGCCCGCCGGGCGAAGTGCGCGTACGAGTACAGTCCTTCCGAAAATGTCATCTCGTGCGAGACAGAGCTGCGTGCCTCACCGTGGCCATGGGTCGGACAGAGATGCGACCATCATCGATACCCAACCGGCTATCTCACTCCCTCTGCAGCAGGACGCGGGCAGACGATTTGAAGGCGGCGACCGTTTCTGACGCGGACTGTACTCGCGGCCAGCAGCCGTCGGTCAAGCGCCAGTCAGGGCCGCCTAACGAGACGGACGTAAACAATAACAAATAGCGAAACAACAAAAACAATGTCGCGGACGCCCCATTGGACGGCCCACCCCGGTCCACTGCGCCGCGTCACGATCCAGTTAGTACACCTCCAGGTGTACGCTCCCGGCCAAAACGACGCGCAGTATAAATATTTATTTTTAAAAGTCTGCGCCGCACGCACCGCTGCGCCGTTTGACGAGGGATGGTCAACAACAACAACAACACGGCGAGGGTCGGCGAACCCCTGCAGCAGACGACGCAGCGGCAAGCCACCCGATGGAGTGCAATGCGATCGAGACGAGCGCGGCAGTGTCTCCCCGGAGCGCGCTTTCCATTAGGAGGCGCCCGGGTGGGTAATGCCAAGGCCGGGCCGCGGCCCGGCCACGCAACACGGCCATACTTTGAACGGCATTTCCCAGGAGGAAGAGGCACTGAAACGTCACCCGTATCCGCTGCGGTCAGGGGGTCAGCGCACTGCTCCGCCATCACCATCCGTTAAGGGGGGGGGTGATCCAGTTAAGCTCATCCACTTTGCCGCCGGCCGGCCCACCGCCGCCGCCAAAATCCCGACGCATCGCAATAACTTTCTAACGCTACGAAGCTACCGCGTGAAAGGGCCCCCCAGCAGCGGCCGGCCTTGTGCGGGCCGATCGGGGCGCGGCTCCCCGAAACCGCATGACTAGATGATCATGCCCGTGGAGATGACACCCCATCTCTCTCTGCCTCCCTCCCCCCCCCCTCTCTCTCTCTCTCTCTCTCTCTCTCTCTCTCTCTCTCTTTCGGAGCGACGCCAAATCTGTCACGCAATTAGATGAGAACGAGGGCAGCAGCGTGGCCACTGCGTGCCCACCGATGGTGGCCGCGGCTCGGTCCGTACCATCACAACTACAACAACCTCAGCCCGGCGCCCTCCCTTTCTCCCGGGGTGAGAGGAGCGGGGCCCTCCACGCCGGCGAGGGACGGAGGCCGACCGTGAGCTGGACAGCGTCCTTAACTGCTCCACCACGTGAAACACGAAATTTTCAAATTACTTGAACTCCACCACATTTGTTTCTTTTTTTTCTAAATATATATTTATCAGACCTATTTTTTAAAAAAATCTGTTTGTTTCAACTTTAAAAAAAAATCAAAAAATTATCAAAAAAAATGGCTGAACTATTTTTGCGGTATTTGAACCCGCGCGGCACTCCCGGGGCACACGCACGTCTTGGAGCCGGGCCAGCGGCGGCCACCTGTGCCTCGCCAACCGGGCGCGGCACAGCACGGCGCAGCACGGCGCAGCGTCTTGATTTTTTTTTCGTATCGTTACATGTTGTCGCGCGCTGCACCCACCGGAGGCGCCATGAGAGTGCAGGCAGCGCACCGACACATTGCAGATGCAGTGAAAGCGCATTCCGTCACCCGGCTGTATGCATAGAGGCGCGCCTCCCGCAGGGGGCGACATGCTCTCCTGTCCGCACCAGATCGGAACGGCGGCGGCGGTGATGCGCCAGGCGCCGCGCGGGGTTGGCGGGGGGTTTGGCGGGGGGTTTGGCGGGGGCCTTGGCGGGGGCTTGGCTGCATAGCGCCGGCGTTGCGTCAGGCGGAGCGGCGCATGTTTTTCCTGGTCATTGTTCGCGATGAGCGACCGAAGGTGTCATAAGAATATCCCGCACACACCTCCATGCCTCTGCGGATTTTCTTTCGCGGTCCGCCGCCGTCGTCCGTCTCCGTCCCTCCCCCCGCTATCGCGCTCGCTCCATCTCGCTTTAATTCCTCTAGCGTGCGCTGCGCGCACATGCGCCGGCGACCACGCACACCCGGACCTGTCGATACAATCGATACATTTATCGTTCGATATATCGCGCTCGCTCGTCCCCAAGGTCTGGGCTGCGCGTGTCTCTCCCTCTCACTCCTTCTTCATCTAAATCTGCATCTTTCCTCTTCTCCTCCCCTCCCGCTTGCCGCCCCGATCTTTGTTAGTACCGCTTTACGGTTTACGGCCAATTTGAGAGCGCCGTCCGGCCTCAGGTTCCAGGTAAAGCGCGTATTAACAGTGAGGTGAGGGCCTGGAGGGGCGCGGGGCTCCAGCGGGGCTCCAGCGGGGCTCCAGCGCGGCTCCAGCGCGGCTCCAGTGCGGCCCGCGGCGGCAAATAAGCATCGAAAGCGGGTCAGAATGCGTTCGGGATTGGAACTGTTGTCCACCGTAAAAGGGTGGCCGATGCAAATCCAAAAAAGATTTTTATTAAAAATTTCAAAAAAAAAAGAAGGAAATCACCGAGACTGCCCGCGTGGGGTTGAGGCCGCGCGCGCGAGAGAGAGGGAGAGATCCGGGAGGCACGTCAACGTTCGTCGCTTTGTCTCGTCGAGGAGTGTCCGAGGGCATTCCACCGCGGCCGCCGTCGCCTGTTTAACGCCGTCCTGCCCGACAGCGGGTGTCACCTCCCGGCAGCGACCGACCCGCTCTTCGGGACTGGAATGGCCGCGCCTTCTGAAGAAAAACAAAAGACTTTCGCGCCCGGTCCGACAGAGGAGTCTCGCGCGGTCTTTTCAAAACGTAAAAAAAAAAAAAATACTTGCAAAATATTTAAATTATTTATTATTACCCGCCAGCGGCCCGCCCGCCCACCTCCCAGGCGCGCTCCCGCGAGAAGCGGCGAAGTACTGAAAACAAGTCAGCGTTGTTGACGTGTTAGTTTGTCGCACGCGTCCCCGCGCGTGTGTGTGCGTGTGTGTGTGCGTGTGTGTATGACTGGGCGGCTGCTGTCCGGCTTGGAAACACTTTCACTCCTCGTCGGGTCTGGCGCCGCCGCCCCGCAGCGCGCCCGCACGTGTATGTGTGAGTGTGTGTGTGTGTGTGTGGCTGCAGCCACCGGCACCGCATGGGCGCGCTCTTATGTCGGCTGCTCCGGTCACTCCGTTTGATTGGCTGGCCGCGCGGCGGCCGCCACCGCCTTCTCATAGAGTCGCAGCCCCGTCACGGCCGGGCTGCCACACACCAGACACAATCGCTACAAGGCCGTGAGCGCGGGTGTGCCCTGCCGCCAATACCATCTTTTCAATTTCCAAATTTTTTTTTCATTTTATTTTTCGAAATTAAAAATTGTCATAATTTTCTATTCGAAAAGAAAAAAATTGTAGCGTATTTTGTCAGTAGTGGCTCAGATCCTCAAAATGTTGGGGGAAAAAAAATGAGCAAACGAACCTCCCACACAGCCTCCCACTACACCTTCCCTGTTACTGCCACACGACCGTCGGCGAGGCGCGGCGGCGCGGCCGGTATCAAGACACCGAGATAAGGGCGGGGCGAGTGTGCCCCCTCGGGGGCCTGCACTGTGGACATCACGACCGGCATGCGCGCCTTGCGAGCCCTCTGCCGCCGCCGCCGCCGCCGCCGCCGCCGCCGCCCTTCCCGGGTTCGAATACCGGCGTATCTGGGCCGATGCAGGTCGGCGTTTACAAGGGCCGCGTCGCGTCCCGCGGCCCCTCCGATTCAGATGCCCCGCACGGCGGCGCGCTCCTCTCTCTCTCTCTCTCTCTCTCTCTCTCTCTCCCTCTCTCCCTCTCTCTCTCGGTTGGTGGTGCAACATCGGGAACTCAAAGCAGGGCCTCCTTGTTGTGTGCGGAGGCCGCCCCCCCTGCCATGTAACGCCGCGGGCTGCAGTGGGGGCTTCCATCCCATACTCGCCGCCGCCGCTGCCGCGTCTGCCCGGCCCAGTTTGTTTTCCGCCGCGTGAAAGTATGAGAAATTTCGGCGAGAACGGACCCCGTCTGCTGCTGCGTTGCCCGTTGATTTCTGGACGGACGGCCCCCGGGGAGGCGTCCCTCCGCGGATGCGCCGCCGCCGACGGCGACCTGGAGGCCGCCGATGTTGTCTGCCGCGGACATGCGGGCAGGATGAGAATGTCAGTCACCGCGACCGGGCGGAAGGAACTGTAGGCCGGGGGGCTGCATCACCATTTCCGACGAGGTGATTCCCGATGACGGTGGAGGTTGCAGTTTGGAGGGGACAGAGGCGCCGCCGCCGCCGCCCTCCTAGACTCCGGCACCGCGGCCGAGCGCCCAGAGCTGACGGGCGGCTCGTGACGCAACAGACCGGATCCGCCAGAGACAGACACCAGAGACGGCGGGCTCAGCGACCCCCCGCAGCGCCAAAGGTCACCAGTTCGCGAGCTCCGATCCCGGATCAGGTCATGCCGACGAACAGGAGGTCCCCTACGGAACAGCGACGGTGTCGCCGAACGAGCAGGAGGTCGCCGACGGACAGTGGAGGTCGCCGCCGTACAGAAGGTCGCCGACGCGGGCAGGGGGTCACCGACGAACAGGGGGTCGCCGACGGATGGGAGGCCACCGACGGACCGAATGTCGCCGACGGATACCCGGCCCTCGACGGACAGGAGGTCGCCGAGGTCGCCGAGGTCGCCGACGGAGTCGCGGCGGTCGCCTGCGGCGGGGAGGCGTCTGGGTACACGGTACACAGTTGATCGTCCGCTGACAAGATTGATTTTCAAGGGCAGTGACGCGGTTCGTAACGGGTCGTCTGTCCCTATTCACTGAGCCGAGCTCGCCGTCGGGCCGCGGGGGCAGCGGGGGGCAGCGGGGGGTCGCCGCCAGCGCAAGCATCTGCGCCTTCTTTACCCGGCCGTTTTGTGCACCGTGGACGCCTCCGGCCGCCGCTGGCCGGCGCTCCGCACGGCCGAGTCCCCCGGCAGCATAGAGATCGCACAGGCTATGCCCCCCTCTGACGAACACCAGCAAAAAGAAATTCGCCCCTCTCTGTCCGACTCGCGTGGCGAGTTTGCTCACCTCGTCGTTGCGTCGCCGCCGGCCGGTATGAAAAAGTGCGCCCCTAATGTACTCTGCGCCGGACGCTGTTCGCTTCCGGCCGCGACACGGCCCGCGCGTCCTGCGCCTTGTCGCAAAGGACTCCCACATACTTCCTGCGCGGCTGCAGGGCGGTGCCGCGGTGCCGCGGCCCTGCAGTGTCGCCAACGCAGCGCAGCAAAAGCCTCGCGGAGACTGCAGTCTGAGCCGAACGTCCACGTTTTCGTCTCTCAGCCGAGTCATGGGGGCCAACTTGACAAAAACTCAAATTTTGAGCCTTTGTGAATTTTTACACGAGGTGTGCCTACTGTGGGAACTCGGAGACCTCAACGCGTCTAGTGCCGTACATGACCGTTGCCACCTAAAAAAAATTGCATTTTTACAACTAATAACTGTGAAAAAAAAATATGAAAAATTTTCAGGACAGGTCCGCGGGTTGACGGTGCGGCGGAGCCGGTGCGCGCGCAGGCGTGGACACAACACAAGGCAAACACGGGGCGCAGGGCGGGCACCAGGGCGCGACGTAATCCTCCCACATCACGTCACATGGAGGGCCGCGCCCCGCGCCGCGCCCGCGCCGCTCGGCCTGGGCGCCCACAAGCACACCCCGGCCGAGACCGCAGACGGCGACGGGCCGCGCAACAACGGCGGCATCTCCCCGCGATCGCCGCCGCCGCCGCCGCCGCCGCCGCCGTCCGCTACACGGCCCGTCGGCGCCACCACGGTTACCCCACGGCGCCCCCGCAGAGCCCCCGCCGCCCCCGCGCGGCTTTCGCCGCCGCGCGAGGACGCGCCGCACCGAGTGTGGACGCGGTGCACTGAACCCGCGGCGGCCGTCGGCCACGTTACGAGGACCCCGTCGGCCTCCCCCTCGGACCCCCATCCCGCGACCCGACGGCCTCTCCACCGCCGCTGCCGCCACCGCCACCCGCGACCTTTCTCCTCATCTCAAATGATGCGGTCTGACCTTTGTAATGAACGTGGCCCCCAAGCAGGCGCGGCGCCTTGATCCGCCCCTAGCGCCGACCACGGGGGGGTGACACTACCGTGACAGTCCCGTCACACTCTCGTCACACCCACGGTCACACTTGCCCGTCACACTTCCGTCTTACTCTTGTCACTCTCAAGTGTCAGTCACACGTCACACCCACGTCACAGCCCCCGTGACAAGCCCCGGGACACGGAATAATGATAAGCGGTGCAACGCCTCGCAGATGCACTGATAAGGAGGCCGCGGTAATAAGCCGCGGATCGCTGATAGCGCCTCCCCTCCTTATCGCCGTATTATCCGGGTGTAATTGCACCGCTGTTCCTCCGATAACAATAAATGCGCACCCGGTTTCGGTGAAAGTCTGGGCGTCGGCGGCGGCGACCCTTTTGTCAGTTTTGTTGCGCCGCCGCCGCCGCCACCACCGCCACCGCCTTCCTCGCCGCCGCTCGCCAATCTCTTACCTAACTGAACAGGGCTCCGCGCCGCGTCTATTTTGTCAATGAAGCGGGCGGTGATGAAGACCGTCCCGCGGCTGATGACGATGATTATTATTACTATAACTGCCTCGCCGCCTCTTCCTGTTTCCTCCCCCCCCCCCCCCCCCCCCCCGTCTCCTTAATTGACACTACCCCCGGAAATAAGGGCCACACGACATTTAAAAACGAAAAAAAAAAATATAATAATCCTCGTGCTGTGTCAAAACGCACCGCGCAAAAAACCTAGAAAACCGCGAGTGTCCCTGGCCAACAAGTGTCCCACAGTCAAGACAGTCGATAAACAAAAACAAAACAAATCTGTTTAAAGGCGTATTTGTGGCGAGCAGGCCGGCCAACAACGCTTTGCGTGCTTTCTCCATACTGGCTGTGGTGGCGGCACTGTCGGCTGATCGGGACACAATGTCGTCACCGTAGCTGCTGCCGCTGCTGCTGCCGCCGCCTCCTCCTCTCATCTGAGAACGCCCTTGGCGGGTGACGGGCGACGGGTCAGGGCGCCCGCGTCCAGGCGCCGTCCGCTCGGTTGGCAGCCCTTTCCTTTTACAGGCAGACGACGCGCCACCTCTCTCTCTCTCTCTCTCTCTCTCTCTCTCTCTCTCTCTCTCCCTCCCTCTCTCGCTCCTTTATAGCCATCTCTCTCCCTCCGCAAGACTGCAGTTTTCGCGCCGCCACCGACAATGGTATAAAATCGACGGTGCGGGATTTACGGCGAACACGTGAAGGAGAGAGGGAGCATCAGCACGCGCGAGCCCAGACTGCCAATAGCGGCATGTGGGCCAGTAGTGTTGTGGTTGTCGCTATTCGCAGTCAATGTCTGGCACTAAAGCCATCAGCCGCAGCTACGGCTATATGGTATCCTGGAGAGGGTCAATTCCAGCCGAGGGGTCAGGCGGCCCGCTCGTGGGCTTTCTCACGGACCCGGCGCTCGCCGCGTCGCTCTTTGACATTCGAGTTCGACGCCGCTCCCCCTTCTTCCGTCACATTCAGATTCGGAACTGCTAGGCTCGTCTTTACGGTCCTGCTGCCGCGTTATTCGTATTGACCGCCGTCTTCACCGCCTTGTGCGCAGCTCGCCGCCGCCGCGGTGACGTGCAAAGGTCGAGGCCTTCCCACTATCGCGCGCAGGGAACGTTTTGCACGGCCGCTGCTGTGCAAGGCGCAGACAGCTGGCGCACCTGCTCGCAGCAGGCGGTGACCCACGTAGACCGGCGCCCTGTCGTGTAAAAGTCGTAGCGTCTGCAGGGGGCGGTGGCGTGCGTGGCCGTGCGCGAGTCCGCCCTCCGTTTTCATAGAGCTCTACTTTGTGACAATGTCACTGTGGCAAGGCTGTGGAAACGGTGGCCCGCCGTCGCGTGCCGCGCATGTGGGATCCGGGCCGAGGGGTGTTTCAGTTAGAGAGACGACGCACGCGCGGGTCCACCGGCCACGCCCATTCGTCAAGCCCCTGGGGGCGGCCCCGCCCATTGGCCACGCCAGCGGCCCGAGGGCAGACCGGGTTTATATTCAGTCGTGCCAACATTCCACGGCGCAAAAGCCTTCCGGGTGCAGATCCCCTGTGTGTGTGTGTGTGTGTGTGTCGGTACCAGAGGGAGCAGCTCTCTCTCTCTCTCTCTCTCTCTCTCCCTCTCTCTCATGCCTCATCTCTGTCTCCCACCGCTCCACCGTCACTGTCCTCCTTCTACATATTTTTTTGTCGCGCCCGCGCCCGCCTTCATAGTTTCGCGCGGTAGCTGATTAGGCCCCCTTTATGATCTGGAACAAAAGAATCGCACTGGATATGCCGCCGCCTCGCCAGATCTGGATGCCGCACGAGAAGGGGGGGCAGTCATGGGCAAAACAACAACAACAACAACAACAACGACGGGTGTTCGTGGTGCTCCCCGCGCACAACCATTTGCCGTTGTTCCGGTTTGTTCCGATTTCCCCACAAGTCCTGCGAGGCCCCGCGCCGCGCAGCCGCTCATCCCTTCCCGGCCTTGGCTCCGATACCCCAGTCCGGCCAGCCGCGGACAAGACGGCGCCGTTTTTTTTTTTATTCGTGTATATTTTTTTTGCCCCCTCTTTCTCCCTGGCCACCCAGCCGATCTATCCGGCGGCCAATTTGCACGGCATGCGATGAGAAATCGCTCGTCACGCGGCGTGAAACGGGGACGCTTCAATGTGTCGTCCTTCTTTCTCTCTCCCACTTACCATCTGCCCCTCCTGTTTCTCTCCCCCCTCTCTCTCTCTCTCTCTCTCTATGTCTCTCTCTCTCCCTCATGACTCTTACTCGCACTTTTCCTGACACCCTGACCGTATATTATTGTTTTATGGAATATTATACGGTGTTAGTGTTCAATTCAACCGTCATCATAGCATTCCTCAGCCGTTTCTTTCTCTCAAGGGGGTTGCCATACCTCTCTTCTCGATTCAGCTATGTTGGACGTTCTTATGTGCATTGCGGACGTGCCAACATACGTACTCCCCTTGTTATTGTTGTTTGTTTCTGTTTCCGCGAGCAGCGACAACAAAAACACGACAAGAAACATCACACACACACGCACTCACACACATACGCAATTGTGTGCGTGTGTGTGTGTGTATCGGCGCGACGAGGTTACGTAAGAAAATCAATACACTATAAAGTCGTGAGCCCTGCGTCCCACTGCTCTCCGATAGTGTGTGTGTGTGTGTGTGTGTGTGCGTCATCGGACCAGAAACGGCTATCGTAGAGCGCCGCTCGCGATGCCCTTTTCCAAAGCGGACTTACACGACGAGCTGCCACCCCGACCCGGTCGTTACGAACGGCCCTTTTCTTCTTTTTTTTTATAACGATCCGCGTTTGGAGGACCGAAACAAAAGGAAGAAGGCTGGGAAACTAAAAAAAAATAAAAATAAAGAGGGGTGGCTGCCGCGGTGGCGGCGGCGGGTTTCGAACCCGCGCCCCTCCACACCCGGGGAGGGTAATTCTCACTATCGGATGTCGACGACAACGCCGCGCGGTGGGGGACAGTAAAGCCAGGGAATTTACGGTGGACCCCAAGTTAGAGCGGGGCGCCGCCGCTATTGGAGAAAGAGTGTGTGTGTGTGTGTGTGACGTAAGGCGTGCGTGTGTGTGTGTGTGTGTGTCTTTGGAAAGTTTGGATGAGTCTGTGTCTTTTGTGCGTTTCGGGGTGATTTCAGGCCCAGCCTATGTGTGTCTCTGCCGTTGAACTCCTATTTACGGCATGTCCAGCGCCGTCCCTCTTAGAACCCCCCCCCCCCCCCTCCCCCGTGGTGTCGAGGTGCGCAATGGGTTATTGCTCGGTTACATCAACTCCTTACGCCCCGCACAGCACTTTTTCATCCTTAAAGAAATACGTCGTAGTAATTCCCCATACATCCACCGCATGGAAACGTAAAGGAAAAGGATAGAAATATGTACACTCGTCTAACCTCCCCCTCCCTCCCCCCTCCACCCGGCTGGCATAATGAAGCGAAAGTGACCGGCAAGGAGGGGCGACGTCCCAGGCTCATTTGGATGCCGAAAATGCGTCGTGTCAAATTGTGTTTGGTCACACAGACGGTCGGCTGATTTGTGGCAGTAGGGGGCTATGCAACAACGACACCGTGTGTGTGTGCGAGAGAGTGCGACGCCAGCCTCTCTGGGGTCTCTCTCTCTCACACACACACGCGCGGCGCTGCGACAAATCTCATTGAGCGCGATGAAAACGAAAGTCCCCCTTCTTCTCTGCTCCTCTTTTCAAGTGGTCTGGCCCCGGCAGCGGCAGCGGTAGCGGCGGCGGTAGCGGCGGCAGCTGCCTCTGACGTGATTAGTCCGAGGCAGACACGGAGGGGGCCCCCCCATTGGACACCCACGGACACTACACACACACACACACACACACACACACACGAGACTTTCCCTTTCTCATAAGTATCAGGCAAACGTGACGACGTTGAGAAAAGCACCCCGGAGGAGGAATATGAGAAGGGAGGAGACGGAAATTTTTCATGGGAAAAATTGTGCGGGAAATTAACCAAATCAAGATCATTTTCGAAAATTTTACAATTTCTGAGAGCAACGTTAATCGGTAGCTTTTTCTAAACTCTTGTTATTCTTCTCTGTTTGATTCCAGGTAAACTACGGGAGGGAGCTGCAGACGGTGGTGTTCTTACGATGGCGTCTGCGGGTGAGCCGCCGGAGCCGAGCGAGCCTCGAGCGGCTCCGGGCCTCGTAATGTGGGCGATGGCATCGGGTCGGGAACAATCATTTTGTGGAAAATGGGGCGGCGGTGGCGGCGGCGGCGGCGGCGGCGGCGGCGGCGGAGTCCCTCATCTGGAGGCGATCTCCTCTTCCTGTTCCCGGTGGTTCCCGGTCGGAGGGGGGACGGCTCCCGGTGCTCGCGGGGTGGCCGACGACCACGACGACGCCTCGTCATCGCCGGCGCCCCTGTTCCCACCGACCGCGCCGCCGCCAGCAGTATTCGAACCCGCGCGATCAATAACCGAATGTCAATCAGCAGCGGCGATACCGAGGATAGAGGAACAAGAATGGGAAAAAAAATCAACCGCGGCTGTGGTGTGATGCTGCACAAGTTTTTGTTGCCGCCGCAGTAAAGCCTCTCTCTCTCTCTCTCTCTCTCTCTCTCTCTCTCTCTCTCTCTCTCTCTCTCATACTGAGACTCGCCACGCTGCGCTCTTGCCATCTCACTCCGACACACGGAACAATCGATACATTCTCGTGTCGGCGTTCGTCATCCTTCCCCCCAGCGCGGGATAAATCACAGGACGGCCGCTAGAGGGCGCCACCCCGACTTTCCATGGTGCTGATTTATGCCCCGATTCTGAGTTTGTGGCTCCGGGACCGCCCGGTATTGGACCCCGCCCCGCCCCGCGCGAACTACAGCGACTTCGGTGCCTCTGAAAATTTTTGAAAAACTCATAAAATTTTAAAAATTTTTTAATTTGATTTTGGGGGGAAAAATGTTTTTCATGTATAACATTTCGAAAAAATTATTTTTCAATTCCGATTATTTTTTTTTTTTAATTTTCCGGTTTTGTGCCTGCTACTTGCAACTCAAAATATCTCCCTCTCTCTCTCTCTCTCTCTCTCTCACCTCTCTCCCTCGGTGTGTCCGCCGCAGGGTCACGCGTTGACGTAACTCTAGAGGGGACGACACCTCGCTAGGCGTTCATTAATCTTCATACAGGCGTGACGCGGCCCATCACACCGTTGCATCACGGGAGTATCATCACGTACAAAGAGGCGCCGATGCGGTGCGAGGTAGATCGATGGAAGAGGGTTCGAAACCTCGCGCCTGCCCTGCCTGCCTGGCTCCGCCGCCACGCCCCCCCCCCCCCCCCCCCCCCCCGCGTCGGACCCCCAAGGGCGTTAGTAGGGCAATTGATTAACTCTGATAGTGAGTGCGGCAATTTGTGCCTCGGTGCCCCCACAGGGCGTGCTGCGGCCGCTGCTGTTATTGCCGTACAGCCCCTTCAAAACAAAACACAAATTGAAAGTCTATGCAGTGTTCATACACTCAGGGAAAAAAAAAAGATTTCCTTTCGGGTACAGCAGTTATAGCCAATCCTTAAGCTACGACAGCTATAAATATACCGGAAACGTCCCTCCAAGTTCTGGCAGCTAAAGTTACTCTCCGCGTAAGCAAATTAAATCCACTCTCCTTTTTTTTTCCTGTACTCTCTTTTTTTTTTCGTCTGCGCCTGCTGTTGGTGTGGCGTGTAGCAGCAGCGCGGGCAGCAGGCGAAACTAGCTCCGGTGTTCACGATCCATTTTGCATTACATGCCTGGCTGGCTGTGTTCTGTGCCGGCTCCGCTGCCGGCTCCGGCCGGGGCCCCGCGGGGCGCATCGCTTCGCATCGCGCTTACGCCGTACTCAGGGAGTCATATTTCAGCATGAGCGTCAGACTGGAACCCGGACGGTGGCTATTATAAAACGCTGGGTCCATCCGGCCGCTGCCTTATGCCTCTTCAGTGGCGAGAGAGAGAGAGAGAGAGAGAGAGAGAGAGAGAGAGAGAGAGAGAGAAAGAGAGAGGGAGAGAGAGAGAGAGAGAGAGAGAGAGAGAGAGAGAGAGAGGAGAGAGAGAGAGAGAGAGGGTGAGAGAGGGAGAGAGAGAAAGAGAGAGAGAGAAGAAACAGAACTTGTCAGCGCGAGGCGCCTGGAAGGTAGGCCGCCGTCGGACACCCCGGCGCTGCGGGTCTGCCTACCCCACCATCCGCAGGCGCTCCCAGCGCCCCCGGGCGGAAGGACTCCAATTTAATTTTCGACAGTCAACCTTTCATTTCATTTTTTGAGAGAGGATAAAATACCATGAAGTTCCTTCATTTAAAATTAAATTATTTTAACCTATTTTCTATTTTCTTTCCTATTTTTTTTTATCATGATTTCAAACAGTTGACGACAGTGCCCACCGCCTTCGCCTTTATATTGTGCGATAGGAGTAAACGGTGAGGCGGCGAGCGCGAACATAGCGGGCGGTGCTTTGGGAGCAGCGAGGGGGGGGGGGGCGAGTGTCCGCGGGTCAGCCATGCGTGTTATTGGGGCAGGCTATTGGTGAACAATGCACGCCTCGGACGGAGCACTGGGAAAATATTTCTCGTCACTCGATGATAAAAAAAAATTCGCGAAGTGACGGGAACATTTTGCGTGACAAATATTCGTCACGAATATTTACTGTCACGAAATGCATTTTTACAGTGGGCGTAGCCCGCTGGAATACAGAATGGCCCGCGTGCTGTTGCCGTACAGTCACGCAAAAAAAAAGAGTCGATCTTGTACACAAACCGCGTGACAGGTCGCGTCGACGGGCATAATGTGGGAGGGCGGTGGCACGTAGAGGCCTCGTGCCCCCCTGCTGCGTGGGCCCGCACATTCTTGTTGTTGTTGTTGTTTTTTCCCGCCTCTTTTCTGGTCCATTGCGCGCGCCGCCAGGCCTCCGCCAGGCCTCCGCCCCCTCCCCGGCCTGGTATGCGACAGTTGTCGCTCCTGGCACTGCCCTCCATATCAGCACGACGCCGGCTTCCGGATACGGCAACGCGTGTCGTCTGCTGCGGCCGGGGATTCTGGGAATCGGCGCTGCCACAACGGCGGCGGCGGTGGCGGCGGCGCGCGAGCGATGCCGTTAAGTTGGCAGCGGCATTCTCTCTGCCGTGACCTGCCCGACACACCTACCCTGGCCTGGCCCGCTGCAAGGCCCCGGTACGTGCGCGACATGTGTACCGCGCCAAAGGGCACACAATCGACCTTTATCCCTCCGCCATCGAATTTGCCCTGGGACCCGCGTGCGGATGCACTTTCCTCTCTTGTCTCTCTCTCTCTCTCTCTCTCTCTCTCTCTCTCTCTCTCTCTCTCTCTCTCTCTTCTCCCTCTCTATCTCTCTATCTCTGTCCCTGAAATCGTGACCATGATCACCATAGCGTTCGCCCTTCATGACTATCACGGCACAGAAGGAGCTCCCCGCGACAAAAATCCAGATCCGGTCGGATCCCTTCCCTTTTCAAATTTTTTTAAAAAATCATTTCCGTCACATACACACGCGCACACACGCACACACACACACTCAGAAGCTGCGGCTGTCCGGTCCTATTTCAATACGACGAACGGTTCCCCCCTCATTCCTCGGTTCCCTTTTTGATTTCCAACGGTCTCTCCTCCGCCTTTATAGCCCTCCCAAAAGTTGACCCGATTATAGTGATGGGGCACACACGGCGCACGCCTCTGTGTGTGTGTGTGTTGATGTGTGTGTGTGTGTTGATGTGTGTGTGTGTGTGAGCCCAATGATAATAGTAACAATAATAATAATATCGGATCGGGTACCGGGGCGGCGTGTTCCATGCTTTATGAGATGGCCACTAAAACTAACGTCTCACTCAGACTAGCCATCTCACTCCCACCACACCGCTGTCCCCAATGGGTCCCGGCACCCATGGCGCCCATGGAGCCCATGGCACACACGCCGCCGCGCCCTGCTTTATGTTATGGCCCCGAGTAGTGGTGCGCCATGAACGCCCATGACCACAGATCAAAAACCCTCACCGGGTGAAATCCCAAAGGCGCGTCCAAATAAACGGCTGTCTATTTATTTTTACCATTTTTTTTGGTTCGTCGCAGGTAAAACTAAAATTGTTTCCCTAGTGAGTTCATTCGTTCCTTATTGTCCAAATATCCGCATACATGACATGTGGGTCATTCATGATCCATTGCCTTGAAAGAGAAAATTAATTGCGTTCTTATTAATTCACGTACGCAAAATGTAAGATTAACTGACGCCGTAAAAAAAGGGAGTATAAATAGAGCGTCCTTGTGTGTGTGTGTGTTTTTACGGGCGGCCTGAATGGAGTCGTTGTTGCGTTTACGGCCTCGGTGGCGGCGGTGGCGGCAGGGAGCCCGGGTTCGAGCACCGGCGCAGCCGCCGACGCGGGTGCTTCCTCCATATGTGAGAGAGAGACAGAGAGATAGACAAACAGTGAGAGAGAGAGAAAGAGAGAGAGAGAGAGAGAGAGAGAGAGAGAGAAATCTAGCGTCCGGAGGTGGCTGGGTCCCCATTTGACACACCTTCGTCCGGGCAGCTCCAATGTGTGGGTAATGACTCATTCGTCGGAACCCTTTCGTCTCTCTCTCTCTCTCTCTCTCTCTCTCTCTCTCTCTCTCTCTCTGGTGGTCCCGCCCAAAAACTCGCGTGCAAGCCCACACCACGTCCGCACTGGCGACGGCGGCGCTCGCCGAAAGCGAAGGTGCGTGCTGCCAGCGTGGCCTGCCGGCCGGGCCGCGCACGCGGCTGCCAGCCCCGCCAGCCCCGCCTGCCCGCGCGTCCTCCTCAATGCAGCCCACATGACTGCGTCGCGCGGTCCGCCCCCCGCCCGGCCGGGACATATTGTCAGGCGATGTCTTCACCACGCCGGGAGTGAGAATAAAAACAAACGGTATGAGAATGTCGGCGTTGTGTGTGTCGCGAGAGCCCGGCGCCGCTCTCGGCGCCCACTCCGGCGTTCAGGTCTCCGCCTCCTGCCCCGGTCACACACTGTGCGACGCTGCAGGGGGCGTGGCTTCAAGGCCACGACTGCGCTCTCAAAATAACATTCGAACAACGAAAATAGTAATATTCTATCATTAGTATTTTATTTATATTTTTTTGAAAATCAGTGAAGTGCGGCAAGTGCACGTGAGGGGAACTCAAAGTGTGCGCGTTTCCAAATTATTTTACGACAAAGGCGCTGAAACAGAAATTCGGGCGCGGGGCGCGTTTGTCTGGAGGACTGTGGGGATGGTCAGGGTGGGCAGCGGCTGGCGGGACGCGACAGGGGCCGGGCCCCAAAGAATGCGGGAATGTGGGTCACGGAGCCAGAGCAGTCTGAGCGGCCGAGCCCGTGCCACTCCAGCCGCCGGCTCCAGCCGCTCCAGCTCCAGCCGGGCTCCAGCCGGGCCAGGCGCGGCGGGCGGAGCCGAGCCGGGGCCCCGGCCGCGCCGCAGCCGCCGGACACCTGACTGGACCAGGACCTGTGCCGGCGCTGCCCCCACCGCCGTCCTCTCACTCTTCCTCTCTCTCTCTCTCTCCCTTTCTCTCTTCCTCTCTCTCTCTCTCTCTCTCCTCTCTCTCTCCCCCGCAGGGAAGGGCCCCTATGGTATGCCGATAGGAGCAGCCGACAGGTGTATACGGTAACCTTTCTCCCGGTACCTGTGGCCTCCTGTGGCCCGGGCCCCCTCTCTGAATGTGTGTGCATGTGTGTGCGTGTGTGTGTAACCTAAATCGGAAAGAAGTCCAGCGCACGTACCGCGTGCTACACGTGTGCACCTACGAGATATTAATTGCCAGCGATGCATTTCGCGCTTTCCGCGTAACCTTCCCGGTAAGAATAATCAGCAAAAATTAAATAACTTGAAGGATGCCACACACACACAGACACACACACACAGAGCGAGGAGGTCCTATGTAGGCGACGTGCGAATGGGGAACGTGTGGGAAACAACGGGTGTTGGCCGTAAAAGGCTTGCTGCACTAAGCGAGCACGCTCTATCCCCCCCCCCCCCCCTCTCTCTCTCTCTCTCTCTCTCTCTCTCTCTCTCCCAGTGATGCTCACACCTGCAAGTGTGTGTGTGCGCGATGTCAAGAAATACAATCGCACAACACAGTCCGCGCAGCGCCCTCTCTCTCTGTCGCTCCCACAAGAACCGCGGCGCAGCGCCCCGTTGGTGCGAGCGAGATGGCGACGGCGGCGGCGGCGCTACCCCGCGCCCCCTGGGATGGGAACCGCGTCGTTATCCCCGCGCCACTACTCCCTGCTTGCCTGTTCATTGAGAACGGTGGGTGCGCGCTGCCTCCCCGCGGAGTTACGTGCGTCAGAGAGAGACGGCCAGCGTGCGCGCGGCATTTCCTGCCGGCGCAGCGGTTATTCCGACCGCAAGAACAGTCCGCGAGTGTTTTACCAGCGCTAATAAACAATTATTCGAATCGGTAAACGCTGATACGGACACATGTACCTCCCCGCGAGCGTCACACACACACACACACACACACACACACACACACACGCCGCCGCCGCCGCTGCTGTAATATAAGTCTGCAGTCCGTATGGGTCCGCGCCGGTACTTTCCCCCACACATGCGGCGGGTATAAAACGACTAATGCGATCTCTCATCTCCCCTCCGCATCCCACACGCCTCGCCGCGACGGGCCGTGCTGCTGTGACACTCTGTGCCCGGCCCGGGCCGCCCAGCGCAGAGCGGAGCCCGAACACCGTACGTTCTCTCTCTCCCTCTCTCTCTCTCTCTCTCTCTCTCTCTCTCTCTCTCTCACACACACACACACACACACACACACGGGGCACCTCACAAGTAGGGTTTTCAAATTCCAAAACATTCAAGGTTTTTTTTTTTTGAAAAAAAAACAGGAACTTTTTTAAAAAAATTTGGAAAATTTCCTCTACTCAGCGGCGGTTGGCTGCACTTCGGCAACGTGCGCTACTGCTTGTTGTTGTTGTTGGCTGCCGGCGGACTACGGTCCAAACACACACACACACACACACACACAGAGGGGAAGGGAGAATTCCCACGGAAATGATTTACTGCCGATAGGCATTCTCTCCCTCTCTCTCTCTCTCTCTCTCTCTCTCTCTCTCTCGCTCTCTCGCGCCCGAATCCGTTATACATTGGACCTCACATTGAGGCACGGATACGTGGAGGAACGGAGACTCAAAAACATGAAGAGAGAGAGAGAGAGAGAGAGAGAGAGAGAGAGAGAGAGAGAGAGAGAGAGAGAATCGGTAGGGGAAATGGCTCCATTTCACACCTCACGTGATTACTGTTTGTTTTCGGTTATCGGTCGAAACCGAGAGAGAGAGAGAGAGAGAGAGAGAGAGAGAGAGAGAGAGAGAGAGACAGAGAGAGAGAGGCCGCCGCCACCACCCCGATCAAATACGTGACCGACAAAAGAGCAGCGGTACCGCGCACCTCAAATCTCTTCATTTATTTTATTTTATTCTTTGTTTTTAGTTCTTATCACCGTTTCTTTTTTTAGCTTTTTTTCAAAAAAGAAAGAAAGATTACAGTACGCATTAAGGTTTGGTCTTCGTCCCGCCGAAGCCGAAAGGACACTCCTGACTGGGGAGCGTCGGCTGTCCGATGCTTTTACGGGAAAATAAGCGGTCCGATGTTAACGGTAGAAATTGGATCGTGATAGAGAGAGAGAGAGAGAGACAAGGCCGTGGACAACCGATGGTGGCTGGTGGGAGAGACAGAGGCCCGAGTCTTATGTCTGCCTCAATGAACGAGGATTGATTTTTTTTTAAAACGAAAACGTTTGTGGCCGAAAACTTCCCCTGTCGTACAAAGGTAAACTGCATACGTTTTTTTTTTTTGAAAATAGGACACAACATAGAATTTCATCCCATTTCTGGGAAACGGTTTTGAACTGTTTTTTTTTTAAGAGTAAGGGACGGGGACTGGAGCGATGACCGGGCTCTGTCCTTGGGGCCTCCACCTGACTCAACACTTCCCCGACGGCGGCGAGGCGGGGGGTGAAGGGGAAAGGCCCGGTGCAGCAGGGGGCAACGCAGCAGCAGGTTCCTAAGCTAATTATGCCACAGAGCGCCGCACGGAAGAAGAGGGACAGAGGAGGAGGATGTAGAAAAAAAAAACCAAGGGAGCGAGCGAGAAAGAGAGAGAGAGTTTTGTTTTTATGGAGTATTTATCGAGTGAGCGAGGTTAGGGCGCGCGGCGTGTCGGATAGGACATTCCTGTTATTTTTTGGGGGGCCGGCGGCGCAAAAGGTTTATATGGGAGTTGTTTTGATTTACGGCCGTGCCGGGCGGTGAGGGCGCTAGTGTCGCGCGGGGATGTGTGTGTGTGTGCTGCGGTAGGTTGGCTGCCCCGGGGCAGCCACACCTGCTGTGTGTCCGATTTGTCGCGCCGCCGTGGGTGGGAAGCTGGGATCGACACTTTGCGGGACAAAAGTGGTCGAGGTTAGGTGGCCGCGACTGTGAACACATGGCAAACGCGTGGTCAGATCCACACGGCAGCAGGAATAACAAGAAAAACAAAAATAATAAAAATAATAACGCTCCTCGGTGTGGGAGTGAGCGGAGTGGCCGCGGCGGCGCTGAGCGCATTTCGTAGCACCCCTGGCCGCAGCAGCACGGCGGCGCCACCAGCCAAAGCACCGCCGCCTCGCTCTGAGAATTTTTCTCGGTTTTGAATGAACCAAATTAGCCGGGGCAACACGCGAGGCGAGAGCTCGACCAGATCTTGACAGCCGCGGCAATTTTTTCCCCTTGCTATATCGTTTTTTCTTCACTCTTTTCACAGAATGTTTAATTTTTTTTTTGTAAAAACATGGAGTAACCATGGTTTAGTTTAGTTTTGGATGACTCGTATGACGTATACCTTTCTTTCATGGGATTTAATCACTGTAGGTTTTTTTTTTCTTGAGGAGGATCGCGGGGAAAAGAACGCATTCGTGTGCTTGCCGCCCTGCCCGGCCCGCTCCGGGTGTGTCCGCGCGGTCCGACGTCTGCAAGGCGTCGTCATCTGGTGCCCGATGAGTAAAGTTTCTCCCTAACTGACTCCGGTGTGACCGGGTGTCGTGTTCTGTTCGCGCGTGTGTGTGTGTGTGTGTGTGTGTGAAACCGGTGCAGAACACCGATAATACGAACACGATGTCGCAACCCGCCGCACGGCGCGCTGCAATCGCCGCAGAAAACCTGTCACAATCGTTTGACTTTGGGCCGCCGCCGCCGCCGCCGCCGCGGTTTCGGTCGGAGCGACACCGATTCTCTCGAAGACATCCATTCGCTTTCTGCGCCGAGGCTTCTGCACGACGAAGCGGGTTCAGTTCATGTGCGTGTGCGTGCGTGTGCGTGTGTGCGTCGTCCACACATCGCCACAGAACACTCGGAGGAAAATAAATCGACCAGAATCATCTGCACGCCGCCTAACGCCTGTGGACTCTGGGGTAGGCAAGCCCGCTCAACACCCGTGTGCGTGGCAGGGCCACGATTGCCTAACCTCCCCGGCGCCATGTCCCACCGCGGAACCCATATTAATTTTAAAAGTAAAAGCTCTTAGAGCCAAAATTTATTTATTTTCTTAAACGTGGATAAAATTAAGGAACCGATTTTTTTTTTGGCGCTAGGCCATATTTTGCTACAAGTATTCTGCTCAATTTTCATCTTGGGTAATTTTTTTCTAGATGTGTATGCGAGTGCGAGGTCCCACGGTCGCGGGTCACTGCACGCGTAGGCGCGGGCTCGCGTGGCAGCCGCGAGGTGCCATACACTACCCGACCGTGCATGTCATGGGAAAACAAAAGCAAAAAACTTCGTATTCCATATTTTCGCAATAATGTGGTGTCTGCCTGAAACTTTTTTTTTTTTTGCAATTATGACATACGAGTTGCTCGGCAGATACGTGGATGTGGTGCATATTCTTGTCCCCGAGTCGGAGCTTTCTCCGCCGCCGCGGTCCGACCGCTGCAGGCAGAACTGATTGGTCGCGATCGTCGTCGCGAAGTGTGCCGATGTCTAATCAACACGTCTCTCTCTCTTTTTCTGTTGCAGAATCAGAAAATTTAGACAATATACGACAAGACCGAGTTAGAAGAGATGCAAGCGGTGAGTTCGCTGACACTGAGTCGTGTCGTCTGCTGCTGCTGCTTCTGTGACCTGTCGTGATGGAAGTGATGTCCAGTCGGTGACCCTTCACCTTCGCTGTCTCTCTGTGTTGTTCCGTGTCTCTTCTTCCAAAGACTTTACCTCTTCAATTCCTCTGTCCTTTTTTTTAAAATAAAATATTCATTTCTTTCACCATAAACAAATTCAAAAAAAATTCGGCCGCATATGCACGGTCTCTTGTTTTCTCTGTCCTAAAGCCCGCTCTGTGATGGTTCCGCCCAACACGACGAAATAAAATCAGCTCAATCATGGACGAATTCTTAAAAACAGGATTTGTTCAGGGGAAGATTAAAGATGGCTGACGTGGTACGCCGTGCAGGGTGGGCAAACCCGTGGCGTAGGAGAGAAAGAGAGAGAGAAAGAGAATGGGGGGGGGGTCCATTTCGGAGGCCCAATCCCCACGCGTGCGAGTGAGACGGCGCCGTGTCGCATACCGCACGCAGGCCCGACCCCCGGCCCTAATTGCAAAGGAGTACGGCGATCGCTGCCAACCTCGGCCGTGAGTTGGCAGCCCTGAGGCGGCGGGGCGCAGAGCTGCCAACCAGACCCACGCATCCCAGCGCCGCTGCGTCATTCCCCATTAACCCACAAATGTATTACATTTTTATTTTCGCGTTGTGGCCGGCCTGCGGGTCGGCTTTCTTTCGACCTGCGACGGCGCGGAACAGGGCGGGGCGGGGCGGGGCGTGGCGTGGCGTGGCGGGGCGGAGCGTGGCGGGGCGTGGCGGGGCGTGGCGGGGCGTGGCGGGGCGTGGCGGGGTCCTCCCGGGTCCTGATCTGATGATCTCACGGGGCCCACCTCACGGCCACCCGGGACGAAGCGCGCCCCGTCGTCGTACGGATCGATAATGTCAGAAAGATGGCCATTTTCGTCTGATGAAAAAAAAAAGGAAATGAAATGATCAGCATTTCCAGCGATACACTCCAATTTTCAGTCAATTTAATTTTACTTTTTAAAAAAAAATTCAATTTCGGGGAGGGACGGAATTTTTACCAATTATTTCTTGATGGCTAATTTTTTTTTTTGGAGTGCGGGGATATATGGCACTTACCACACTCCGTTTTATAGACTGATGACTCTATGTGTGTGTGTGTGTGTGTGTGTGTGTGTGTGTGTGCAGCAGTTCCCTGGGAAAAAATAAAAAGTACGTCGGGTGCCCACCACAAGTGAAAACCGCACGCTCGAGTTCACAGTGCACACACACACACGTACACATGTGTGTGCGGCCGGCAGCCACCACATACACGCTTAGAGGGAGAGGTGGACGGCAGTGGAGGTCCCGGACCGAGGAGCGGAATTTTGTGGGGAGCATTTCCAGCGGGCCACAGCTCCTTTTTCTTTCTTTCTTTTTTTTTCGTTTTCTAGAAAGATGGAAGAGAAAGGTCTTATGCGGCGGGGGGGAAAGAGAGGAAGCCTGAGGTACAGTAAAGCCGGCAGGGATAGAGAATGCGGGGCGGGAGAGATAGATAGGAGGATAGACAACGAGGCGAGATAGACAAAGATAGACGTGGGTGTGATGGCGGAGCGATGCGACCAGGGACTGCGCGCACAACCCGCTCGTAATGAAGGTCAGAATCAAGCACACACACACACAAACACACACACGGGATGTTAATGGACTGTGGCTAATGAGGGCACGTTCGCGAAGGCTCAACAGCGCAGAGTTCGTCTTCATCAGTGTTTCCCTATCAGTGACATCTCCGAGCCGGGCGCACACACACACACACACGCACACACACACACACGCCGGTCGTATGGAAACTCCATGAACAGTTACACGTGTGTGCAC
The DNA here is from genome assembly GCA_026979955.1 of Megalurothrips usitatus. NCBI lineage: Eukaryota > Metazoa > Arthropoda > Insecta > Thysanoptera > Thripidae > Megalurothrips > Megalurothrips usitatus. The sequence continues at coordinate 8,208,210 of CM049605.1, forward strand.
CCCGCTACACACATCATAATACGACGTGTGAGATTATATAAAGATTAGCCGCCGGGGACGAGCAACAGCGACATGAGAGGATGGCACTCGGCTGTGGAGTCGGAGCCGCGCACATGACGTGGGGTCTGACCAGGTTTGACCTGCCGCGTCGCCCACCTCCTCCTCCTCCTCCGCCTCGTGTGGCGGATTTCTGGAACGAGCCCCCGCAGTGAAAATGTGTGTGTGTGTGTGACGTAAAGGACAAGACGGGTCCTTTTCCTTCCTGTTGCTGACCGACCCACTGGTCCTGACTGACTGAGTGGGCCTGGTCCGGTAACGGTCGGTCCGAAGTACTAAAACACGAGTTTCCAACACAGGGTTCCGGGTTCAAATACCACAGATTTGCTTTTATTTCTTTGAAATCCGAGAAGTAAACCGTTTGATACGGCGAGGTGTGACAGCAGCAGCGACCGCGACGGAATAACTGGCGCTGTACGCATTCAAATACCACGGGACCAAATTTTTTTTTCTTAAATTATCTATCACTTGCATCCATATATTCCTTAATCTCCTTTGCCGAGGAGTACACTGTCGGGTAGCGAGGTTATGGCAGGGGCCCGACGCTAACGGTCCCCCAGGGGGGCCCCGCGGCGCGGCACCTGCTGGGGGCGCCTGCCTCGGTCCCGCGGCCGGGATCGGCCGGCCTGCTCGAGGCCCCCGGGGCCCCCCGGCTACCATGCCGCTCCAAATCCTCATAAATTCGGAACCCGCTCGGGCCCGGCTCTGTCTAGCCGCTGCCGCCGCCGCCGCCGCCGTCCTAACCCTATATGACGGGGGCCGGGCCGGGAGCCGCGGGAACCCGGTTCGACACGAAGCGGCGGCGCGGTGCGGCCCTCAGGAAGGACTGACCGCCGCGGAACTGGTCGCGGAAGTGGCACTCGGGGGCCCCGCTCGGTCCACTCGGCTGCTCGGCCCACTCGGCCACTCGGCCCACTCGGCCCCGCCGCGGCTTGTCCGCGTCCACTCTCCGCGTTCGGTTCGCACAGGATCATCAGATAAACCCTCCCCCATTTTAAAAAAAAATCATTCTTTGCTGCTGCTGTTGTTTTACTGAGACATGTGATAAAATTTGTGCGGAAACAGAAAGTTTTTATAAAACCCTTGAAAATTGTCCGCTCATCGACAAAAAAAAATACATCTAAAATATTAGCAGATTTTTTATTTTTTTTAAATTGAACGCACTGCGTAGGATCATGGTCAGAGGGTTTTGGTTCGCCGCAGCAGTACTTTTGGAGGCGAGTGTCCCTGTCCACATCTCAGCAGCCGGCTCGTTAGAGGACAGCGCGGGAGGGGCGGGGAGGGACCGGGAGGGGCCGGGAGGGGCCGGGAGGGGCCGGGAGGGGCCGGGAGGAGGGCGTATATGATCCCGGACGGCGTTTATGTCCGCGTGGTCCCCTGACAGGCACCTGACGCCTGACGCCGTAAAGACTTGTGTCGCGTCGCAGCGCGTCCTTCGCATTCCAAAACCGTAAGACACCACTAAAATACCTTCCCCCCAACCCCTCAAAAAAAAAAACTTTCATAATTTTGTATCTTATAAAACATTTAAAATTTATGAAAAGAAAATCAGATTTTTTTTCATTGCAAATATTTTTTAAAAAAATAAAAATTGTGAGGTCCGAAATGAGTAGATGGCATGTCGCGGGGTGACACTGCCGCCTCTCTCTCTCTCTCTCTCTCTCTCTCTCTCTCTCTCTCTCTCTCTCTCTCTCTCTCACACACATTATCATAATAGTAACGGTAGGCCGCCGACGCGTATAAATCAGCCGGGACGGCCCCAGACGGGCCCAGACGGGGCCGAGCCCACGCCAGTGCCTGAGCAGCCTGTGAGCTCGGTGGCACAGGTGGGGGGGGGGGGGAGGTCGCTCAGTCAGTCACTGGGTCTCTGGGTTCCCGTGGAGGGGAGGGGGGGGGGGGAGGGGGGACGCGGGCCCGCGCGGCACAACGCAGGCGGCGGTGCCGGCGTTCGAACCCGGTAACGCGAGTTGGTCAGTTTCCAAATCGGGGCTGCCAGGCGAGACACAAGCGGCCGATATGATGTGTGTGTGTGTGTGTGTGATGGACCGTGGTATACTTCGTTTACCCACTGCCCAAATTACACACACACACACACACACACACACACACACACACACACACACACACCGGGCGGAACCCTCAGCGTCCCTCTGAAATGGATCCGCGGCGGCCGCGACCCGTTGTGTGTGTGTGCGCGCGCGCGCGCTCCCGTTTCAAATCTCCCGCCAAACATGTGTGTGCGGCGCTAATTAGATTTCCCGTACGGCAGGTACGCGCCTCACAGGTGTGTGTGTGTGCCGACCCAAGCAAATAACAAATGACGACCCGTATTTTGCGTATTCGCAGGCCATTCATAAGCCGCGGAAGACACACACACACATACATGCACGTGACACGGCTGCTGGGGCAGGGCGTGGCCTCAACCTCTGCCTTTCGCTCTGGAATTTTCCGTGACGGCAACGAACGACCCAGGGAAATATTCGCGGGGTATTTACTCTCTCTCTCTCTCTCTCGCCCTCTCTCTCTCTCTCTCTCACACGCCGAGAGTGCAGTGCAGCGAGTCATGGCCTCTGATTGGCCGCCGCTCTGAGGGCGATACTCTTCATGCAGACCGTCCTCTGTAATGTGACAGCCGTGTGTGTGTGTGTGTGCGTGTGTGTGTGTGTGTGTGTGTGTGTGTGTGCTGCTTGACGTGCACAATCATCCGCGAGCACTTTCTACCACACACTCTGGGTGACTGACATGGGGGCCCCGGTGTGCTGTGCTGGACCAGATGTGCATCCGGAAAACTCTCTCTCTCTCTCTCTCTCTCTCTCTCTCTCTCTCTCTCTCTCTCTCTTTCTCTCTCTCTCTCTCTCCCTCCCTCGGAACTCTCACTGTTGCCCACTCACACTGCGCAGGCCAAAAGGCTCTACCGTTAGCGTAATAACCAGGAGAAGGCGGGGTGGAGTGAGCGAGAGTGAGAGAGGGAGAGAGAGAGAGAGAGAGAGAGAGAGAGAGAACGAACGAGGATTATACGGCAGTGCGGCGCCCGGCGGGTCAGTAAAGTTATTTTTGACGATGTAGCCAACATCACAAAGTGCGCCTCCAGTGGCAGTATATATTTCTCCCTCTCTCTCTTTCTCTCTCTACAACGCGATCTCCACGTGTTGCGGCGGGCCAGAATAGAGCGGGACTTTGTAAATACATCTGAGCTGATGTGGTGTCGGAGGCACACAACAACAGACCTCACCTTCATTCTATCCACCTCCTCTTTCCTTCACAATACCAAAAAAAAAAAGTAAATGTCCGTCATCATGTCCAAGTTACCATACGTATACGTTAAGTCTCTTCTTGCTGCTTTCGTAATTATTTTCGTAGCTTTGTGTTGCGTTGGCAACCACCTTTTCCCGTTACATTTGTGCCATTATTTTTTTTTCGATCAAAAATAAAATTTGTTTCAAAAGTTTTTTTTTTTTTTGTAATGCTGGTAATGTTGAGCACCGGGAAAGGGTTGGTCGCGGCGCGGTGTGTCCTCTTCCGACTCTGTGCTTGACGGTGTGGTGCGCCCACTTCCCTTCCGTGCCTGTACGACGCCGTGCTCCGGCCTGCCTCGCAGATGTCACCACGCTGTACGTGGACCCGCTGCCCGGCCGCGGCGGCGTCCCGCCCGCCGTCGGCGTCCTCTCCTCCACGGCGAGGACCTTCGTCCAGGACGGCGCGACGACCGAGTTCGCGACGCAGGTCGTGGGCACGACCCTGGGCAACGGCGCGTACGCGCAGCTGCTCACCACCAGCTCCAGGGTGTTCTACGACGGCGTCGGCGCCGACCTGCGCTCCCCGCACCACCGGGGGCCCCGGCCCACGGCGCGGAGGCCGTCCGCCTCGCAGCCCGTCATCGTGTACCCCACGCAGCACTTCGCGCAGCACGGCGGCCACCTGCTGCACACGACCTCCGCCTTCAAGCAGTTCGGCCTGGCGCAGTCCGGCGGCCTCTACCAGACGGCGGTGACCAGCGTGACGCCCGCGCCCGCCAGCGTGGTGCAGGCCGTGCCCGCGCCGCCGCCCACGCCGCCGCCGACGCCGTCCCCCGCCCAGGACCCGCTGGAGCAGCCCCGGCGGCCCGAGGGCGTCAGCAACGACCTCGACGACCTGTTCAGCCTGTCCGAGACCCGGAACGCCCTCAACAACGTGATCCTGGTGAACGCGGAGCGCGACCCCCGCGAGTACGCCGCCAACAACGCGGACCGGAACATCGACCTGTACAAGAAGAGGCAGGCGGACGACCGGGCGGCCGCGCCGGCCGCGCCCGCCGCCGGTGACAACGAGGTGAAGCCCGCGCGGGTTGTGGACCCCCAGCAGGACCTGCCCACCTTCACGGTGCGCCACGACTTCGCCCCCAGCGCCTTCTCCTCCGAGGAGGTCCACGTCGAGGCGGCCGAGAAGAAGAAGGACCCCAGCAAGGGCCTCGGCGGCCTGAGCCGGCCGCGCGCCAGCAAGGCGCTCTTCCGCGGCGGGCTCCCCATGAACAAGAAGCTGGACACCGTGACGTACCTGGGCTTCGTGGACTTCACCACGACGGTCGGCGACACCGTCATCATCTTCATGCCCAACACGGGCGGCGCGCCCAGGGCCACCCGGCCCGCCGACGACGACGTGGCCGTCGTCACGGACGTCAAGACGTTCATGTCGCACTCGCCGGGCATGCTGACGCGCACCGTCACCGGCCACTCGCTCACCATGCAGACCTCGCTGCCCACCATGGTGGCCGAGCCCGCCGTCAGGCCCAGCGCGCCCGCCGCGCCCCGCCAGCCCAAGCAGTCCGTGTTCCAGGAGGAGAAGGAGGACTACATGCGCAAGTCGTCGGTGCTGGCCCGGGAGCAGGCCTTCGAGCCCGCCTCCGTCAGGCTGCGCCCCTCGCAGGCCATCCAGCCCTCGGAGACGAGCAGCCCGGCGGCCGCGGCGCCGGCGCCGTCCGACGCCGAGCCCTCCGCCGCGTACGAGTCCTCCCGGCCCACGGAGCCGCTGCCCGCCTACAGCACCCGCATCTTGGAGGAGCGCAAGAAGGCGCAGCCGCTCGGCCTGCTGCGCACCATCGACGAGAGCGTGGTCAACGCCGGCACCACCACCATGTACAAGAAGTCCGTGATCGGCACCCGCGTCGACGGCACGTACCGCGAGGTGGTGCAGACGTCCTCCAGGGTCTTCTTCTTCCTGGACGACATCGAGCCCAGCCCCGTGCCCGAGAACAAGCCCCAGACCATCTACTCGCAGTTCGTCGGCGAGCTCGAGTCCACGACGGCGCCCCCGGTCACGGAGGAGCCCGAGGACGCGAGCACCGTACCGCCGGAGGCCACGACCCCCGAGAACGACATCTCCAACGAGGTGGACTCCGAGAAGAAGAAGGCCGACGCCGAGGCCGCGCTCCGCACCCCAGGCGTCATCACCCGCGTCATCCCCTCCACCGTGTACAAGACCTTCACCTACCTCACCACCTTCTTCATCCCCGCCGAGGGCTCGCTGACCACCACGTCCATCAAGTCCCGCGAGGTCACGTCCACTGACGTCATCCAGGTGACGCGGACCGTCAAGTCCGGCGTGGACGCCGTGGAGGCCACCCAGTCCCCGACGCTGCCGCCGACCACCACCACCACCCCGCAGCCCACGGTCCCACCCACCACGGAGGAGGTCCCCGACGAGGAGGCGCCCACGACGTCGTCCCCGTCGACGACCACGACGACGACAACAGAGAAGCCGGCCACGACCACCACCGAGAAGGAGGTGCCAGAAGTGACCACCGCGAAGGAGGAGGAGGTGACGACGGTGAAGGAGCCGGAGGATGTGACAACCGCCGAGGCCCCCACGACCGCCAGCACCACCACGACGACCTCGACGACGCCCAGCCCCGCGGACCCGGAGGACGAGGAGGAGGAGGAGCTGGAGGTCATCTACAAGACCCTGTACACGACGTACACCTACCTGACCACGTTCTTCGAGGAGTCCACGACCAGCGTGGCCAGCAGGGAGGTGATCGTGACAAACGTCATCTCGTCCACCATCGACCCCGCCCTGTTCGCGTCCGAGCTGTTCCTGGAGGACGGCGCGGCCTCCTCGGCGTCGGACTACCTGATGGCCTCGACGGAGGAGCCCAGGATATCGCCGAGCAGCGTCGCCGCGGCGGCCCGCGCCACCGCCAACCCCGAGGCCGGCCTCTCCCCCGAGGAGCGCGACCTGTTCTCGTCCGTCATCGACTCCGTGGACGTCGAGAAGGAGCTGAGCACGCCGACGGCGGCCTTCAACAGCGCCGGCATCCTGGAGTCGGCCGAGCTCAAGACGTACTACACCACGTACACGTACTTCACCACCATCTTCGTGGACGGCGAGACGAGCGTGTCGAGCCGCACGGAGGTGTTCACCAACGTGCTGTCGCCCACCAAGACCGCCGAGGTGCAGCCCACCAAGCCCGTCAACATCGACCTCAACAAGGTGCTGCCCTCCGGGGACGAGAACGACGAGGACAACGACCTCACCCTGACCCGGGCCTACCTCAAGTCGGCCAGCCCCGAGGACTCGACCGAGGACACGCGGTACACGACCATCTCCAGGAACGAGGAGAACGCGCTCAGCCCGTCCGCCGTGCGCGCCGACGACGGCGAGGTCTGGGTCACGGAGACGAGGGTCACCGACGTCACCAGCAGCAGCAGCAGCAGCAAGAAGATGCAGAGGAAGGTCCTGGACGTGGCGGACTCGGGCCTCGACGACCAGATCAGCTCCGAGAGCAACACGGAGGAGATCGAGCCGTCCTACAGCCCGGCCGTGCTCCTGCAGACCAGCTTCACCACCTTCACGTACTTCACGACCGTGTACAAGGGCTCCACGTCGAGCGACATCGTGAGCCGACTGGAGACCGTCACCAACGTGGCCACGGAGACGGTCGCCCCCAGCGAGACCAACTCGTACAACGACGAGGACGCCACCCTGCCCGTCACCTACTTCACGACCTTCACGTACTGGACGACGCTCTACAAGGAGGGCAGCACCCACATCACGAGCAGGGAGGAGACCGTGTCCAACATCGTGACCCCCACCGTGTCGCTGCCCGCCACCGCCTCCATCGAGATCACGCCCACGGCCGTCCTCGACGCCACCACCCTGGCCCCGACCGCGGCCCCCGAGCTCCTGGACGACGTCCCCGAGGCCAAGCCCGTGGAGCCGACCACCTACTACACGACGTACACCTACTTCACCACGTCCTACATCGGCGACAGCACCATCCTCAAGTCCAGGCTGGAGACGGTGACCAACGTCGTCAACGCCACCATCGCCCCGACCGTCGTCGCCGACGTGGAGAACGGCCTGCAGACCGGGAGGGCCGTCGCCAGCGCCGCCCCCGAGCAGGACGTGAACCCCGTGTACGAGCACGAGGACAAGACGCCCTCCCCGGCCGAGGCGGCCGAGGCGGCCGAGCAGGCCCCCACCGACCCCGCCCCGGCGGCGGCGCAGCCCACCGGACTCCTGTCCACCATCGTGACGAGCAGCGTCGTTGACGGCGTCACCACCGTGTACTCCACGGACGTGTTCGGCACCTTCATCGACGGCCTCTACGCGCAGGTGCTGGAGAGCACCACACGCGTGCAGCCCGCCGAGGCCTCCGTCGAGCCCAGCCAGACCATCGCGCCCAACGCGGCGCAGCCCACGGGCGTCGTCTCCATCAACGAGGGCAGCATCGTGGACGCGGACGGCGTCACCACCACCTTCTTCACCACCAAGGCCGTCGGGACATACGTCGAGCAGCTGTACGCCCAGGTGGTGGAGAGCACGTCCTCGATCAAGGTGGACGAGGACAAGGCCACGCAGACGCCCGCCCTCGACCCCACCGTCACCGTCAACGGCAAGTCCTTCCGCACCGGTCTGGTCCGCCTCATCGAGGGCTCCATCATCAAGGACCACACCACGACGTACTACGAGTCCCGCGTCATCGGCACGCTCATCGACGGCCGCTACGCCCAGATCATCGAGAGCACGTCCAGCTTCAAGGAGGACGCGCCCGCCACCGTGGACCCGAGCGCCGCCGTCGAGGAGATCCTGGCCACCGCCACGGCCGCCAAGGGCCTCAACGTGCAGCCGTCCGCGGCCGTCACCACCAGCCCGTCCCCCGACGTCATCGAGAGCTCGATGGGCGGCGAGGGCTCCGGGTCCGGCGAGGGCGGCTCCGAGGAGGAGGAGGAGGGCAGCGGCGAGGACGACGGCTCCGGGCGCCGCGGCGCGTCCCGGCTCAACTTCTCGACGCGCAAGCGCACCTTCACGCCCACCATCCGGCCCTTCTCGTCCAGGAACAGGCCGACGTTCCTGCCGCGACGCAAGGCCGAGAAAGCCACCAGCGCGACGACCATCACCAGGAACCTGCTGACGCCCACCATCACGGCCACGCCGGCGCTGAAGCCCGACGGCAACGCCGCGCCGTCGTCCACGCGAGGCCGCTTCGCCGGCCCCCGCCGCGGCGGCTCCCCGAGCCTGAGCAGCACCCCCGGCGGCACCGTCGACGTCAAGCCGTCCGCGACCGCGGCCGGCGGCCGCAGGTTCTCGGGACGCTCGCGAACATCGTCCTCCGGCGCCATCGCGCCCCTGGCGCCGTCATCCACGTCCGGGTTCAGCGGCGGCCGCCGGTCAAGCTCGGCGCGCATCGCGCCCGCCGTCAGCTCCGGCCCCACGGCCAGCCGCACGAGGGGCTTCGCGTTCTCCAGGCCGTCCAGCAGCCGCGTGAACCCCACCGAGCACCCGTACCGCGCGTCCGCGGCCGCCGCCGCGCCGCACGCCCCCGCCGGCAGCTCCCGCTTCAACCGCATCCGGCCCACCAGCGCGCTGCCGGGCAGGGGCGGCGCCGGCGCCACCGCGCACCCCCACATCCACGACAACTCGCTGGGGCCCGAGGACAACGACCTAGGCAGCACAACCATCGTGACGGAGGAGACGCCCGCGGTGACGGCCTCCGAGGAGCAGGAGACCCCCGCGCCGCCGACCACCACGGAGTCCTCCAGGAGGAGCAACAACCCCCTGCTGCGCTTCCGCAGGCCCCCGCTGGCCGGCAGGGCGCCCTCGGCCTCCAGCACCACCCCCAAGCCTGCCACGACCAACTCTCCCCGACGCGGCGTGCTCGGCAGGCGACAGGGCGCGGCGCCGTCCACCTCCACGACGACCACCACCCCGAAGCCCATCACCAGGCCCAAGCCGCCCCCGGCCATCGCCAACGGCAGGCAGCGCCCCGCCAACAACCTGTTCCCCAAGCGGGGGCTGTTCCGGAAGCCGGGCCAGGCCGAGGAGGAGGAGAAGAAGGAGGAGAAGCCCGAGGAGGAGGAGAAGGCCGCCGAGGGTGAGGAGGGCTCCGTCGTGGACAACGAGTACGAGGGCTCCGAGGTCGCCAACGCCGAGTCCAAGTCGACGGCCGCCCCGGTCGAGGACACCCCCAAGCCCAGCAGACGCGGCAAGACCGTGAACCCCGTGTCCATCCGGCCGTTCGCACGCCGTCCGGGCCGAGTCCGTCGTGAGGCCCAGGCCGAGTACACGTACCCGAGCAGGGGCGGCAGGACGTACGCCGGCGAGCGCTCCAGGTACAGCAGGCCCGCGGCCCGGCCGCAGACGCCGGCCCCGGCCCCCGCGCAGGACCGCGCCGACTACGACTACGACTACGAGTACGTGGAGGTGCCCGCGCCCGCGCCGCCGCCCGCCCCCACCACCAAGGCCCCCGCGCACGCCACCCGCTTCACGCCGCGGCCGCGGACCTACCAGCCGCCCGCGCAGCAGCCCGCGCAGACCCCCAAGGAGCAGAGCCACCACCGCGTGCAGCCCACCAGGGCCTCCGCCAGCGCGGGCCGCTCCCAGTTCACGCTCCGCAAGGAGGCCCCCACCACGCCGGCGCCCAGGGCGTCCTTCCGGAGGCCGACGACGTCCCCGCGCCGCCGGACCAGCAGCCACGAGACGACGCCGGCGCCGGTGCGGGCGCGGCCGCCCAGGCTGCGCTCCTACACGACCACCGAGGCGCCGACCCACCGGTCCAGCAGCCGCCGCGGCTACTCCAACTCCGGCTACACCAACTCGGGCTTCACCACCTCCCGGGGGCGCACCACCTCGCGCGGCCGCTACCGCGGTGACTCGATCGACGACGCCGTCGCCGAGCCCCGCTTCGACGGCACCATCACCGTCACGCACAAGATCCCCTCCGAGGTGACCATCCCCGTCATCAACGGCAAGGTGACCGAGTACAAGAACGTGCTGACGGCCAAGCCCAGCCTGCAGGTGCTGGGCCCGCACCAGTACACCACCACCGTGGGCAAGGACGGCTCCTCCTACATCCAGCTGACGGCCGAGGTGACGGGCACGGCGCCCAACGGCCTGCAGGAGGTCACCCGGTTCATCGTGCACGAGACGCCCACGTCCAGCATCACCTTCACGCCCACCGTGATCCGCGGCCGCAAGACCTCCTTCTCGCACCTGGTGCCCAGCACCGTGTACGACGTGGAGCAGGTGGTGAGCACCGTGACGCCGCAGTTCGGCGCCAACGCGCCGCTCGCCAACATCCTCCTGTCGCAGCTGCTGCTCGGCAACATCGGCCTGCAGCCCAACATCGGCCTCCAGGGGAACCCGCTGCTCGGCGGCGCCCAGCCGCAGACCCCGGCCACGCCCACCACCGAGTACAAGACCAAGACGACGACCTACGTGACCACGCTGACGGACCAGACGTCCACCGTGCTGCCCATCACGCTGCGCGGCCAGAAGATCTACACCACGCTCATCGACAGCTCCGTCATGGTGATCACGGCCACGGAGTTCATCACAGAGACCGTGGTGGTGACCCCCACCGCCTCCCTGCCCGCCGTCAACAACCAGCTCAACTCGCTGCTGCTGCCCGCGCTGCTGCAGGGCGCGCTGCTGCAGCCGCAGCCCACCGCCAGCCCGCTCGGCGGCATCCTCGACCAGCCCAAGATCCTGCTCGACGACGAGCTGGAGAACCAGGCCGCCCCCAAGACCAAGAAGGAGGACACGGAGGCGGACCTGCGGCCGGTGAGGGGCTCCGACGAGGACACGCTCGGCAGCGAGGAGGACAAGGAGGACAAGGAGCCCAAGGCGGACGCTAAGGCCAAGAGGCCCAAGTTCAGGCCCGCCAAGAAGTCGGAGGTGGAGCCCGCCGCACCCGAGACCAGCGTCGTCACCATCTACGTGTCCGGCCGCCACCCCGGCGAGTTCAGCACCATCCTGTCGACCGTGACGCAGGGCCAGGAGGCCTCGGTGTCCGTGAGGAAGCGCGAGGCCGGCCTGGGCACGCCCGTCGAGGTGCTTGTGCAGCCGTCGCGGCTCCCCGCCCAGCTGGGCAGCTCCTTCTCCGACGACTTCGACCTGCGCATGGACAAGTACCTCATGTCCGGCATGAACGACATCTCGGTGGAGAGCAGCGAGATGGGCACGCAGAGCCTGGAGAGCATCGTGGGCGACGTCAGCCAGTACGTCAACATGCTGAGCGCCACGCCGGTGGGCGCCGAGGTGCAGGCCACCAAGCAGCTCAAGCAGGCCAAGAAGTACAACAAGAGCAACGATTTTTTCCCGAAGGCCCCGCTGAGTTAGCTCCACCGCTGCGGCAGGCCATCGTGAAGAATAGGAGCACTGACCCCGGCACTTATGACAATAGCAATGCACCTCGGACAGCACCAGGATCCCGTCAGAGGAGGGACGCCGACGGCGACCCCTCCTCCGACGGGGACCAGCACCCGCCAGCGGAGCCCCCGCGCTCCGCAGCACCGCGACTCGTGCGCGTGGGGAGACGACGGCGTCCTGCTTCGTCCCCCGCCGTCCAGAGCCGCGCCCCCACCTCGCCCGGGGAGGACCAGGCGGCCACGACATCCACGGCCCTCCCCGACGGCGCCACCACCGAGGCCCCCGTCGACAAGCCGACGACCTACAACCCCAAGTCAAGGCTGGTCGTCCCCGCCAACACGAGCCCCGCCACCCCGAGGGCGTTCCGCAGACCCGCCGCGCCCCCGAAGACATCCTCCGACGGCACCCTGTCGCCCGAGGAGCCCGTCAAGGCCCTGGCCGCCACAACGTACCGGCCCGCGTTCCGCCCCGGCAAGACGTCGCCGCCGTCCTCGGCGACAGCGTCCGCCACAAGCACAACCTCCACCACCACCACCACCACAACCCCAAACAGTGCTCCTAAAGAAAGAACCGGGACGCGACGCAAAATACCAAAGACCCCTTCTCGCTCCAGTCTAGTCAGTGTGGTGACGGAGACAGTGACCCGCAGCCGCCAGCAGACACTCACCCTCGTGGTGACCAGGCAGGGCGGCGGCGAGGCCACGGACCTCGTGTTCACCAGCACCTCCCTCAAGCCCGACATCCAGACCCTGGTCGTGACCAGGACCGTCACCCTGGACCTGTCCCCGACCAACACCCCGGGTGAGTCCCACGTCCGCCTTTGGCTCTCTACTTTTGCATATTTTTTTTAGTGCACTGTACGCAGACCGATTTAATGAACTCTTTTCTTTGTTTTTGTTTCTCTTTTCCAGTCTTACCTCTTCTCTGTCTCTTTTTCGATAACCCTTTTGTACAATAATTTCTGAACGGCGATAATTTTGAGCATAAGCTCGACTCTTGTGTACATATTTCAAAACGTAGACTGTTGACGCCGGGCCTTGAATCCTTTCAGAACGGAAATAAATCTCTGTAGTGTATTGCATGCGCCTCTCCTCGTTGCTGCTTTGTCGATCGTCCGCTTCACCAGTGCTGTTACTCTTCCCATCATCTATCTCTTTATTCATTATCACAATTTCCATTAAAAAAAAATTCTCTAAAAAAAAAAGTGTAAATCCGACGCGATTTTTCTCCGCGCGCGGACGCGTCGGTTTGCGCGCTGCCGGTTGTGCTCATGCCTGTCCCGGTGCTTGCAGTGGGCAGCGAGCAGGCCCGGGCGTGGAACCTGGCCACCAAGGTGATGAGCAACGGCGTGGAGGTGATCGTGGCCACGGACAAGAGCACCCTGCCGGGCGAGCCCGAGGTGCTGCGCGTGCTGCCCTCGTCGCCCATCACCCTGGCGCCCTCCACGCTCACCGACCACATGATGCTGCTCATGCCGTCGCAGGTAAGGACCCGGGTTCAAAACCCGATCGAATTTTTTTCCTGTTTTTTTTAAGGTGGTGTTATTTTTCTTTTTTTAGAAATGTTTTGAAAAAATCTTTCCATATATCTTTCGGTACATTCCTTTTTTATGTTTTAATATTATTTTTTGCAATTTCCGAATTGCATTATTTCGGCGTCGGGCCGCTTGCCTCCGGGCGTTCCGGGTGAAATTGAAGGGCGGGGCGTTGGCGGGCGGCGCGTACCCCGACGGTCCTGCCTGACGCACGACTCTCCGGTGGCCGCGCGGCTCCCCGCCTCCGCTGCGGGAGCGACAGAGACGGCGCATGATGATCACGTCCCGGCCGATCGTGACGGGCGGAGGGGGAGGCCCGCGGTCCCCCGGGACCTCGCCGTCGTGGCCGCCCCCGACCCGAAGCGATGCCGAATTAAAGCAACGTACTTTCGCTGTGCTCCGCCGCTGCCGCCGCCGCCGCCGACTTTTCTTCATCGTTTATTTATTTTATCGGACCCGGGACTCATGTTGACGCCCTTTTTTTTGTGTGTGTGCCCCCGCAGGTGGAGCTGGACTCGGCCCAGTTCGTGACGCGCACCTACGTCACCACCTACACCCTGGTGGAGACGTCCACCTCCGAGGAGCACGTCGTCAGCAACGTGGCCACGGAGCAGCTCTCGCCGGCCGGCGCCACCAGCGCCCCGCTCAGTTCTGGTCAGTGCCCGAACCGCCGCCGCCGCACGGGTTCAAATACCGACTACCCACGATTTTTTTTTCGTTTTTTTTTTCTTTCTCTCTGGAGCGCCTGCGAATCGCCAGGTAGGCCAGCCCGCAACGCTCGCAAGCGTGCGAGAGCTGATATTGCCTACCCACCCGGCGCCGCGCCGCGGTTGCCTCCCCGCTCCTGTCGGGGTCCGTGCGGTTGTGTGCGCGCCGCCGCCGCCGCCGGCCCGTGGGGTACGGACGGACAAGGAGTATTTCCACACTTTCGGTGTGTCGCGACGAGCGGCGCGCGCAGGGCGCACAGGGCCGGCCGCGATCGAAAACTGTGACACGGTAATGGCCGCGGTAGGGTAATGCATGTAATCCCCACTTTGCAAATACTCGACAACCGAACGGCGCGGCGGCGCGGGGCCGCGGGGTCAAAGTGAGGCGGCCTGGCCGCCGGTGCCGCTGCGGTGTGTGGTGAGCCCCGGGCCCCGGCCTCCGCGGCCGCCGCCGCCGACGACGACGCCGGGCCCCTCGTTGCCGGGGTCGGGATGTCATCGGCGGCCGCTTGCGACAGGAGAGCGGCCGCCGCCGTCGTGACGAGGGCCGCGGGCGTAACGGCGCGCTCCGTAGCATCAGACCGCACTCGGTCTCCGCTGCGGTTTCGGTTAATCGAAACGACATATCGAAATTCACCCCCCAAAAAATAAACGATCGTTCAAATAATCGACGCACGTTCCTTTAGAATTGCGATTTCGATTATTGAAATCGAAATAAGCCGCTGGCAATACTCCCAGAACAGGGCTGGGACCAAGTTCATAATCAAGATGGCGGCCGCAGATCCGGCCGACTTTGGTAGAAATCAAAGTAAATGCGCGCGCGAGTCTTAACCTCACAAACGAGACCCGCCCACACCACGCGAGAGCTCACGCCGCGTCTGAAGATCCCTACCTTGCGCTGGAAGTCCTGCCGAGTCCTGTTGCTCCTCCAGTTGGGACGACAGAAGATGGCGGCGCCTCGGCTGCGGCCCGCTGGTCCCACCGGCACACTCACTTTGAAACCGTTGAAACATTTGAAGCACAATTCTCACACTCGCGCACCCGCTTCGCACAAGATTCCTTACGTCCGTCCGCGTCGTAAATGGCACACGCCAGCTTTTCTATTGCACTGCACAATAAACCGTAATCACATATATCACTCGGCGCCGAAACGATTCAAATCGCGAGCGAAACACACGCAGACCAACTGCCGGTATGAAAAGTTCGTCGCTGGCCTGCTTTGGCGGGAAGGGCCAAACGGCGAGTCAAGCTGGGCGCCGCAGCCATAAATGACAAACGACAGACGCGGCAGCTTTCGAAATCGGTGCCAGTCCGAAATAGAGAAATAATTTTCGAAATAGTGCCGTTTTCTGAGCAACACTCGTTTGATCAATTTTCGATTAATCGTTTTCATTTTGATTGGTCGAATTTTGGATAAGTTGAATATTTGATTGGTCAAATTTTTGATAGGTTGAATATTTGATTAATCAAATTTTCTATTGTCGATTTTTTTTTTGACCGATTGAATTTTTAGCTCTTTTGTATAATATCGGTTTGTATAAAAGGTCTCCACGACGAATCTTACGGCATTGTATGTAATCGGTCCCCGATCGCCCTGTGTCCTCGCAGTCGGAGTGACGGTGACGGCGAGCCCCGTCCTGAGCACGGCCGTCTACCACACCACGTACACGTACCTCAACACGCTGCTGGACGGCGAGGTGCCGCTGGTGCTCACCTCGCGCAAGACGGTCGCCAACACGGTCACCGCCCCCAACGACGTCCTCGCGCACCACGCCAGCACCAACACCCTGGACACGTTCAGCACCAACACGTACCTGTCCACGGTGCAGCTCACGCGCACGCTCAGCGACGGCGACCAGCTCAAGGTGGTCTCCACGCAGGACGTGCTCACCCAGGTTCGAATACCGCAACAGCCAACTCATTTTCCCCCTTTTTTTACTCTTCAATTTTTTTTTATCGAATTTTCTTTTTAATCAGGTGGTGATCACCGAGTCGCAGCAGCAGGCCCAGCTGGTGACGCCCGCGCCCGCGGCCACGCCCTCCGAGCAGGACATCGCCCCCACGACCACCGAGGTCGTCAAGACGTACCTGGTCACCTACACGTACTACTCGACCTACCTGGAGGGCGACCGCACCGTCGTCCACTCGGACGTGGCCGTCTCCACCGACATCACCACCGAGACCTTCCTCAAGAAGCCCAAGAGGACGTCGGCTCTCCGTGAGTGTGGCGGTCGCGGGTTCGAGCACCGCCGTTTCTTGCGGTCGTGTTTGTAAACCGGGGTTTTCGCGTCGGGTTCTCAGGCTTGGAGACGACGACGCCGCTGGTGGAGCCCACGCCCTCGCCCCCGGAGCCGCAGCCCTCGCCCACGCTCCCCACGACCGCCAAGTCCGCCGCGGCCGCGACGGCGCCCTCCGGCCAGGACGCGGCCGGTGACGCGGCGCTGCCGCCGCTGCACGTCGTCGCCACCAAGACGTACCTCACCACGTTCACGTACTTCACGACGCTGCTGCAGGGCGCGACGCCCTCCGTGTCCACCGTGGTGTCGTCGCGGACCCGCGTCGTCCAGAACGTGGTCACCGAGAGCGTGGCCACGTCCCTGCTGCACCCGGAGTACGTCCAGCGGCTGCGGAGTTCCTTCAGGGTCAGTATCGCGAGGTCCGAGGTTCGAAACCACGCAACGCGGACATTTTTTGAAAGATTTTTTTTTTCGCTTATTGCAGGCTGACTCGGCCTTGGACACGAGCCGGATCGTGGCGACGGCGACGCTCCAGGGCGGGCAGCAGATGGAGATCACGGCCATGGTGGACTCCCCCGCCAACCTGGCGGCGCTCTACGGCACCGGCTCCACCGCGGCCCCCGAGGACGCCGACGACGCCGTGGCCTCGAGCACGCCGACGCCCGCCCTCAGCCCGGACAAGGCGCTGCTGGACGCGGCCGTGAGCAGCGCCGCCGCCGCCATCATGGACGCCCAGGCCGCGGCGCCCTCGTCGGCCGCCGTCACCCGCGGCAGCGCCAGCCCCGCCGGCCCCGCGCCGTCCCCCATCAACGACAAGGTCATCACCGGCTCCACCATCATCTTCTTCGACGAGCCCGAGACGGCCGAGAAGCCCAGGTGAGTACATCCTGCCAGCGTCCTCCGCGACGGCTTTCGCGGACACGGGCAGGAAACCCAATTCGCCGCTGCCCCGGAAGGGGTCAGGTCTCATGCAGGTCAGCGGCGCCGTCAGGCGGAGACTGCATTCTCGGGCAGAGATGACGACGCCGTCGGGCAGGGATGAGTAGCCGGATGTGGGGCCGGGAGGCGGCCGCGCCGCGGGGGGCAGGCGCCGAGCCCCGTTGGCGCTGGCCCTGCGCCCTACCCTCCCCGCGTCTCTTCCGTTCTCCGTTCCCACCCGGGAGATCTCCTCGCAGCGATACCACCCAGGTGGCGGCAGCTGCGGCAGCCCTGGCCGCTTAGTATGGGACTTTATTGCGAGACGATTTGTCGTATGGGATCTGATAGCGGTCTTTAATTTGTGCAGCGAGACCGCCACTCTCCGCGTCCACTCCGCACCTCCGCGAGGCCTAGAATGCACAGCAGCACGGATTTCCCTGCGAACGCCAAGTGCACCGACTGATTTCTCATACTGCGATTTTTTCCCCTCGAACTCCCCACACAGCAACAACAACAACGCCGTCAAGACGTCCTCGCACAAGACACCCGCGGACGCCACCACTGCCGCCGCCGCCAACAACAACAACAACGGCAAGCCCTCCAGGACGCACCGGCCGCCCACCAAGACCCACAAGCACAAGGTCAAGCCCACGACCGCCGTCAAGGAGAAGCCGTCCGCGTCGGCGGCCCTGGGCAACACGTACAGGACGTCCGTGCTGTCGTCCAAGACCGTGACCGCAGCCGGCGCCACCATCCTACCCGGCGAACAGGTCGGTGGCTAAAGTGAAGGAGCCGCGCCGCACGTAACGCGTAGGCGTATTGGCCGCGTGGTTAGAGAGGCGGGTCGGGGGACAAACGGCTCCGAGTTCGACTACGGGTCGGGATAGTGCCCTACTACTTTTTTTCTCTGCAAAGCCAAAAATTGCGTCGGATTTTTTTTCCCGCAAATTTTTGGAAAGTTTGAATCATAAAGTCAATTTGTTATTACTATTTCTGCAAACGCGACCACTGTGACCTCCGAGATTTATTTTTTTACGATTTTTTTTTGTGTAGGTGATTGTCCTCTCCCGCCCGGACGGCAGCGAGGCTGTCATCCCCGTGCACCCGTCGGGCGACCCCGCCACCAACAAGAGGCCCGCCGGGGAGAAGGTGGGCGAGGCGGCCGAGCAGGGCGCCAACCTGGGCGTGTCGGACCTGCTGCAGCTGGGCTCCCTCGGCATCAACGGCATCAACGCCCTGCGGCCCGTGTTCAGCGCCATGGCAGGCCTCCTGTCCCCGGCGGTGAGTGTCACCTCACCTCACCTCACTGACTGCCCCGCCCCACTGACCAGATTTAAAAAAAAAATTCAAATATTTCACGACGTTTATGGTATTTGTGTTTGAAACTGTCACCCACGTCAAACGTGGTTAAAAGGTCAAGTCAGCGGTCACCCACCAAATACTGACAAAAATTCAAAACTTTATTTATTATACACGACGCAGCGGCCTTTTTCAGGGGCACGCTTCCACGTGACACGCGTCCAACAACCGCGTAACAAGCTCATAGAATGTTTGAAGACAGAATAAAAAATATTGAAAAAAAAAATTGAAAATATTGAAAAAAAATTAAAGTTATTGTAAAACTTTTGTAAAGAAATGAAAGAATTGGTTTCGATTCAGTCTCTTAAAAATGTCAAAGCCCTCCGAGGAATGTTGCGTCGGAAACCGCCCGTGGGAATCGAACCCACCGGGCCTGGAGTCGAGTGGACTCCGGCCCGTACCAATGACGGTGTGCTCCCTGCACCACCCCTCAAAAAGCGTTTAAAAAAAAACTTTAGAAAAGGTTTTTACACCGAAAATTTTTTTATAAGCGGTTTGCGGAAAGCAAAGTTGGAGTTTAATTTTTCCGTGTTGTGTTCCAGAAGGAAGAAGCGCAGGCCAGCAAGCCGCTGGTGGTGGTGCACAAGCACCCGGTGCACGGCCCCCCCGGCCTGGGGCAGCTCGGCGTCCCGCTGAGGCCCCCGCCGCCCCCGCCGCCCGGCCCCGCACCCCTCGCCGCCCCCGCGCTGCCGCTCACCTCGCCCGCACCCTCGCTGGAGCAGAACCCGCTGCTGAGCTACGCCGGACCGCAGCCGCCGCCGCCGCCCCCGGAGCGGCTCGTGGCGGCCGGCTCGGCCAACAGCCCGCCGAGGAACCCCATCTACATCCCCGTCGGCGCGGGGGCTGGCGTCCCCGGCGTCCCCGGCCTCCTCAAGGACGCGGTCGCCGAGGAGAGCCAGCGCGTGGAAGGACACGTCAAGGTACGGAGAGGAGCCGGAGCCGGTGTCCGCGTGTCCGCGTTCTGTTGTCGCTGACGTCGACGTCTTCCCGCAGCTGAACGCGGTCTGGCCTGACGCCGAGCAGCGGCTCAAGCTGGCGCAGGCGCACGGACAGCCGCAGCCGCAGCCCGACGGCGTGGTCCTGGGCAGGCCGACGCTCGAGTCGCCGCTCCTGGCGGGCGGCATCCCCATCCAGCCGGGCCAGGTCATCACCGCCAACTCGGACGTGATCATCGGCAAGCCGTCGGTGCACGGCCCGCGGCCCCCCAAGCGGCCGCCCACCCCCGCCGACCACACCCCCATCGGCATGAAGCCGCCGCCGCCGCCGCCGCCCCCGCAGGCCACATGGCCGGAGCAGGACCGCCTCCCCGAGGACACGGTGGAGCACGAGCTAGAGCACCACGACCAGCCCGTGCCCGCCGCGACGGGCGTGGACGAGCGCCAGCCGCAGGACCAGGTGAGATGTGTTGAGGGGGCGTCACTAAATCACAAAGTATATTTAAAACCGGGGGCGTCACACCTGTGACACCTCCCTTGGAGACGCTGGGGTACGAAGCACCGTCACTAACACTTTCGATATCGATTTCCCGTCCGCGTTGCAGTTCGGCGAGCACATCGCCAACCTTCTGCCTCCGCCGGCACCCCACGGCCCTCACGGCGTCCACGGGGTGCGCGAGGAGCGGCCCAGCGGCGGACCCGCCATCCCCATCGGCGTCCCGCACCACCCCCACCACCAGCACCACGGCCACCACAAGGTGCACGAGATCCTGGACATGTCGCCGCCGGCCAACCAGCCCGCCGTCGTGCACGCGCCCTCGCCCACCGACGACATCCCGCTGCGACCTCCGCCGCTGCCGGCGCAGACACAGCTGCAGCTGCAGCACGACCTCCACCAGCAGCACCAGCACCAGCTGCAGCTGCAGCACCACCTCCCCGCGGAGACCGGGCCCGTGCTGACCGTGGTCGGCTCCCACGCCCCCGCACCGCTGGGTCTTGACCTCGGCCTCGACCTCGGCGACCTCACCCCCAGTCCTACCCAGGTGTCCGTCGTGCCGCACGGCCAGACGGTGTTCCTGGGCCGTCCCGTCGGCCAGAAGATGAACGTGGACCAGCCGCACTTCACGCCCGACACCATCACCGTGCCCATCATCCTGCCCGGCAACCCGCAGGTCGTGGAGCGCGCCTCCGGCCAGCCCCTGCTCGTCAACATCCAGCCCTCGCAGGTGGCCAACGTGCTCATCCCGCACGGCAGCTCCACGGCGCTCATATACAGCGGGGACACGCTGGAGCACGGCAAGAAGGGCGAGTACTTCGACGACACGCCGCCGTACGCGGACCCGGAGGCGCACTCGGCGCACCTGGGACCCGTGGCCGTCGGCCGGCCCGCGGGCGCCCCCAAGCCGAGCTCCGCAATCCGCATGGACGTGCCCATCCCCCCGGAGGGCATCCAGGTCCAGATCTCGGCCGGCAACGCGGTCCAGGGCCCCGGGCCCGCGCCGCAGCACAACGAGGTGTTCGTCGGCGGCTCCGCGGCCCCGCCCCAACACAACAAGCACCATCACGGTCACCATCACCACAAGGAGCACCAGCAGCCTCAGACCACGGCCGAGCACGTGTTCCTGCCCCCGCCGCCGCCCCCGCAGAACCAGGGCCACCACAACAACTACCCGAGCGCGCACGTCAACGAGGTGCCTCACCGCGGAGGCTTCCAGGACGTGCCCGGCCACGTCCAGCAGCACGTCTTGCAACAGCAGCAGCACGAACAGCAAATCCTGCACAGTCTCCAGCTCCACGACCAGATGCAGCACGACCGCGAGCAGCAGCAGCGACACGAACAGCACGTCCGCGAACAGCAGCAACAGCAACAGGCCCTGGAACAGCACGTCCGCGAGCAGCAGCAAAAACAACAGGCTCACGAACAGCACATCCGCGAACAGCAACAACAACAACAGGCCCACGAACAGCACATCCGCGAACAGCAGCTACACGATCAGCACGTCCGCGAACAGCAACAACAACAAGCCCACGAACAGCACGTCCGCGAACAGCAACAACAACAGGCCCACGACCAGCACGTCCGCGAACAGCAACAACAGGCCCACGAACAGCATGTCCGCGAACAGCAGAAGCTGCAACACGAACAGAAACTCCAGCACGAGCAGAAGCTTCACGAACAGCACCTCCGCGAACAGCAGCTGCAGCAGCACCTACTCCACCAGATCCAGCAGCAGCAGACCCCGCCCTCCTCGCACGTCCCCATCCCCATCCCGGTACGACCGCCGGCGGCAGGGTCCGGTGCGCTGGACGAGCCCGTGGACTACATGGTGCCGCCGCCCATCCCGCCTCCGCACGCCGGCAGGCCGCAGGGCCGTCCCCAGGGCCGTCCCCAGGGCAGACCTCAGCTCCGGCCGCAGCCCGTGCACCCCGACCTGGACCACGACCAGGACGGCGGCGACCAGGACGAGCCCATCGAGTCCGAGGGCGGCGAGTTAATCCAGGAGTCGAACGCGCGGCCGCTGCGGCCGGGACAGGTGCCCGTCGAGCTGGAGGCGGCCAACCAGAACAACATCAAGACCACGGAGAGGCCCGAGAGGCCGCTGAGGACCCCCGACAGGCCGGACAGGGAGCGGGACAGGCCCACGTTCGTGCCACACCCGATCCCCCACCCACACCCCCACGGCGGCCACCCCCACCACCACCTGCCCCCGCCAAGGCCCTCGCCGCAGGAGCCGTTCCGCTTCGAGAGGCCCGCTCAGGTGCCGATCCTGGTCTCGGCCCCGGTCCCGGCCCAGGCGCCCGGATCCAAGCCCATGAACTTCGACATCGAGTCGCCCGTCAAGTCCACCATCATCTTCGAACAGCGCCCGGACAACAACCGTCTGGAGCCCGTTGAGCTGCCCCCGCCCCCGAAGCCGTCGCCGACGCCCATACCGGTCACCCTGCCGCCGACACCGGCGCCGACGCCGTCCTCGGAGCCCGCGCCCCCGAAGGAGGACCCCGCGAACTACGGCGACATCCTGCCGCCCCCGCCTCCGCCATCCGTCCCCGTCGTCTTCCCAAGCTCCGCGCCGCATAAGCCGCAGAAGACGCGACCCGACCGGAGGCCGACGGGTCCCGGCGACCGGACCTCGCACGACGACCAGGTGCTGGGGATGGCGCCGCCCACCCCGCCTCCGGCCCCACCCCCGGCCCCTGCAGTGGGACCGCCTCCGACCACCACGGGCCGGCCGCACAGGAGGCCGCCGCACAGGAAGCCGCGGCCGCCGCCGCCGTACAAGTTCGAGATGCCGCCGCCCCCGGCAGACACCATGCAGCCGCCCACCGAGCCCACAACGTCCACGACCAGCACCAGGCCCACCCCGCCGCCGTCAACGCAGCCCGCTCCGGCGCAGGCACCCACGGAGGGGCGCCCCTTCAACCGGCCCCCCGTGCTGGAGATGGCCAAGCCCCTGCCGCCCATCTCCCTGCCAGGACCGCAAGCCGGCGAGACCGTGCAGCACGAGGTGACGTGGTCCGAGGCCCCGAGGCGGCGCACCACCACCACCACCACCTCGACCACCTCCGCGCCGCCGCCGTCCTCCAGCAGACGGCCGCCGTCGCCGTTCTCCCGCCCCCTGCGGCCGTTCACCAAGCCGATCAAGCAGACGCCGGCCAAGGACCAGACCCCCGTGACCCCGGCCGCGGCGCCCAGCATCGCGCCGACGCCCCCGCAGGCCGCGGCCGCGACGCCGCTCAGCCCGGTGCAGCCGGGCGAGCTGGACATCGCCCCCACCACGACGCGTGGACACCACCGCCCCGAGCCCAGCAACCGCTGGACGGCCAGCCCCGTGGACTCGATCGACAGCTCCGAGCCGTCCCTGGCCGCGGGGCCGCAGGGGTCGCTGGCCACGCCGCTGTCGCCCTTCTCCGGCAAGTCGAGCGCCGCCTCGCCGCCCACCAGGGTCTACCTGACCCGGCACGGCGGCTCCTCGAACAGGTTCACTCGGCCGTCCACGACGGAGCGCTTCACGCCGTCGCCGACGAGGGACTCGACGTCGCACACCCGCTACCAGAGTCCGCCGTACCGGGCGCCGCCCCGCCGCCCCCAGCCCGGCGAGGCGCCGCCTGCCGCCCCCGAGGCCGCGCCCGCCCCCGCGCCGCAGCCGACGCGCTTCATCACGCACACCGAGACCATCGTGCTGACCACGACGGAGACGACGGTGATCCGCGGCAGCGAGGGCCAGCAGCCGTCCACGCAGACGGTGGTCCTCACCTCCACCACGACGTCCACCCGCGTCGACACGGTCACGGAGACGCAAACACAGACCCAGACCCACACGCAGATCCAGACCCTGGTCAAGCCCACGTCCGTGTTCGAGACGGTCACCACCACCGTGTCGCACACGCACACCCACACGCACACGCACACCGCGGAGCCGCCCGTGCTGCCGACCGCGTACCCGCCCTGGGCCGTGTCGCCGGAGCCCTACCCGGAAAACGAGTCCATCGACGTGCACGTGTCGTCCTCCGCGTCGGGCCACCCCGCCGACGACTCCGGGGACGACGACGACATCATCACGCACCAGGAGGACGGCGAGGACTCCATCTTCCTGGTCATGACGGACCACAAGCCCGGCTCCGTGCAGGTGCACAAGGTGCCGCCGCCGCCGACCGCCGAGGACGAGCCGACCAACGCGGACGAGACCAACGAGGTCAAGAACAACGCCGTGCTGCTCGGCGGCGTCCTGGTGGCCTCCCCGCCCGCCGTGCGGCCCGCCGGTGCCTCCGCGGCCGACGGCGCCCCCGAGGGCGGCGACGACGAGGACGAGCAGCTGTCGGTGCAGTGCCGGCCCGAGTGCTCGGCCACCAGGAACGAGCTGTGCCAGCGCCAGCTCGGAATCATGCGCTGCGTCTGCAGGCCCGGCTTCGCCAGGATGTTCCCCGACCAGCCGTGCAAACGTGAGTACGAGTCTCCGGGCGCTGGTGCGTCCCGTCGGAACCCAAGCGTGGCCAGAGCAGAGGGTGTCGTTCTGGCGCCGGACGGAGCACCCCGCGAGAGCTAACGTCCCGCCGCTGACCGGCAGCGCCATCTCTCGGCGTTCCTCAGTACTACACCCCCTCCACTCCCCACCACCCCTCTCAGCCCCTGGGAGGTAGGCGCGGACGGCCCGCATTACATGGCTGTAGTGCGGGTAGTCCGTGCCTACCTCCCAGGGGCTGGGCGAGGGGGGCGGGGGGAGGGGAGGGGGTGTAGTACGGGGGAAGTCCCGAGAGATGGCGCTGCCAGTCACCGGCGGCGGCTCGCTCGCGGTGGGTGCTTCCTCCGGCGCCAGAACGACCTGCCCGGCGCTACGGCGCACTGATTGCGTGAGCAGTAGCTCTCGCGCGAAGGCGGAGGTACACGGTTCGAGTGGACTTCTCTGCCGCTAACCGTGTCTTTGTACTGTGCAGCCACCTACACGTACAGCATGCGGCTGGCCCTGGACCGGCACGGCGCGGAGCGGGTCCGCTTCGCCGAGTGGCTGTCGGACCCGGCGTCGCCGCGGTTCGCGCGCCTCGCCGAGGCCACCAAGGAGGGCCTGGAGCGGGTCGTGATGCAGAGCGAGCTCCGCGACGTGGCGCACGGCGTCGTGCTGCAGGGCTTCGCGCCCGCCGGCCAGCACGGCAACGACCACGCCGTCGTCAACTTCTACGTGCAGCTGTCCGACAACACGGACGAGCCCCGGCTCAAGGACGTGTTCCGCAAGAGCCTGCGCGCCACCAACTTCAGCCTGGGCGGCACCGAGGTGTTCGCCGCCCGCGAGATGCTGCCGGAGCTGGACGCGGCCGACTTCGACGAGTGCGAGGCCGGCGTGGGCGTGCCGGCGGGCGCGGGGGCCGCGGCCGCCGCCGTCCGCTACCACGACTGCTCCGAGCACGCGCGCTGCTTCAACCTGCGTGGCACCTACACCTGCTCCTGCAAGGAGGGCTTCGCCGACGTGTCCGAGAACCCCCTGTTCCCGGGGCGCGCCTGCTCCGCCGAGCAGGTGGGCTGCGAGCTGTGCCACTACCACGGCACCTGCTACTCCCGCGGCCCCGGCGAGCGGCCCGTCTGCGAGTGCTTCCAGTGGTACACGGGCCAGAACTGCCACATCAACCTCAAGGGTGAGGCCGGGGTTAAGACTTTTAAAGACTTGGAGATTTGGAGATGTGTCAATTTTGGGTCAAACTAGAAATCATTTCAAAACATAAAAATTTCGAAAAATAGAGAAAATAATTAGAAAAAATTTAAAATTTAAAAAAGAAAAAACCCAAGAAAATAATAATTTGTTTATTTTTAAAGCAAATGTAAAAAAAAATTACACTAGAAAATTTAAATGTGCTCTCCTGTGTAAAATGTAGAATGTTTGTCCCCGGTGTCCCCGCAGTGCTGCTGATCGCGCTGGCCACGCTGGGCGGGGTGCTGCTGCTGCTGCTGGTGCTGTGCTGCGCCATGACCTGCGCCCGCCGCTACCGCGGCCGCGGCCGCCACCACCGCCCCGCCGGCCGCGCGCCCCCGCCGCCCGGCTTCCTGCGCTACCGGGGGCCGTCGCACCGCGACCACGACACCCGGGCCATGATCCACGACACGAGCAGCGAGGGCTCCGTCGACAACCTGCCGCCCTACGTCACCGCCATGCACCAGGTAGGCGACGGCGGCGGAATCTCGATCAATCATTGTTATCAACCGTTTTTTCTTAATTATTTTTTTTTGATGTTTGGAAAATTTTGTAAGAGTTACGAAAACGAACTGGTGTTACAGCCCGTGCACACGATGAGCGCCAAGCCCAAGAAGAGCGGCATGAAGAAGGTGTCGGTGCCGCACGCACACGACGCCATGGTGGTGGAGAGGACGGACCGGGGCGCCGGGCCCTCGGCCGAGCGCGCCTCCGCGCAGGGCCTCAGCCAGGCCATGAGCTCCCCCGCGGGCACCATGGAGCAGCGCGACCGCTCCCTCACCGTCATGATCCCCCGCGCCAAGTACCGCGCCGTGCCCGCCAACCCGGCCGGCGCCTCGCTCTCCACGTTCACGGGGGTCGTCGGCGCGCACGAGCCCGCCGCCGGCGACATGCACCTGGCGCAGCACAAGCTGCTCGCCTACCTGGACAGCCCCAGCCCCGCGCCCACGGTGTCGGCGCTGTCGCAGGCCGTGCCCCAGGCCCCGATGCCCCCGCCGGCGCCCACCGCCATGTCCGGGCTCGGCGGCGGCCGGAAGCAGAGCGGCGCGAGCGGCATTAGCGCACCGCCCGCGCCCGCCGCCCACCACCGCAAGGGCCCCGCGCCCAGGAAACCCTCGTCGACGGGGGCCCTCGTCTCGGCCGGCTTCGAGGTGTCGGCCACGGTGGGACGGCCGCTGCCGGTGCGGCACGGCGGCCTCGACGTGGACGATGACGCCTCCTCGCGCGACGGCGACGCGGACGACGTCAGCCACGGCCTCGGCCACCACCACCTGGGCCACTACCACGACCACCGCTACGACACGCAGCGGACCCGAGTGGGCGACAGGTAAAAAAGGCAACGGGAACCCGGGACTCGAACCCGCGGTTCGGACTTTGGGTTATGATCCATTAACACTTTTCTGTTTGAGAGATCCTCTGCAGGCCGTCCCAGTGCAGCCTGGGTGGCCTGGAGGGCCTGGCAAGCCTGGAGAAGGGACTGCCGCCTCTGGCCTCCAGGCCCAGGCTCCTGTTGACATTCGTCTGTTTCCAGCTGCACTAGCGCCAGCGTGGCCAGTGCGCCGGCCGGCGGGAGCTGCTGTCACGCCGATCGACTGGCCGCCAGGCTCGCTGACCTGTAAGCGGTTTCCTTCCAATCTTCTTCTTTCCTGTCCTTTATTTAATCTGTTTTTTTCTATGATGAAAAAGAAAATCTTTCCGTAGGGAACACTAGTATTTTGGTGTCGGCTTCCCTCTTCCTCTCTCATCTCGGCTTTCATGTAGATCATAATTCCGCTCTGAACGCACTGCGTCTCACGTACGCTTTCATTCGGCGGCTATAGAGAAGCTTGGGCGTTGTCCGTGGAATACATCCGAGCCCAGCGCCTGCGAGCGCCAGGGTAGGCCAGCCCGCAAGGCACTCGTGCGGGCCCGAGCCCGTGTTGCCTACGCACCCGGCGTCGAAGCTGGCCTCAGTATTTTTTTTAAAGTTAATTATTTGTCTTAGCGACGATGTCGGGGACGTTACTTGAAGGGAGGTCCCGAGTCGAATGCTAACTCTAAAATGGCCCAGGCGAGGGCGAGGCCTTGGCGTAGAATCACTGCTGCTTAGTGCGCCCTTCCTATCCAAACTACTGCTAAGCCATGACAGTACAGCTCGCCTTGTAGGAGAACCTGTCCTTTGTTTCCCCCTTCTCGCGAGCCGCCGGACCCCCCCGGGGCCGGGCCGGAGTCCCTTCCCAGTCTGTCCCTCGCTGTCCCTGTACGTAACGCCCCTTTTCCAGGACGGTGTCCGAGGCGCGCTCGTGCGACGAGACCACCATCCAGCCCCCCACCAAGTGCATACACAGCCACGTCTCGAACTACGCCTCGTCGAAGCCGTCGTCGCACTCAAATCACAACAATAACGACGTAAGTAATGTACGCCTTTTAAAAAAGAATTCGAAGATCTCCACCATTTCTTTTTTAAACCGAAAATCCAAAATACAATAAAAAAAACAGCATAACCAATTACATAAAATGATCAATAACAATGAGTCAGTAACAGTCGAATTTAGGCTTTGAACGATGGTATGCTGTTTTTACGACTGGGTGGAGGAGGAGATGACGCCTGTTCTGACTCTGTCTATACTGTCCACCCTGCAGGAAAGCCATACAATGGTGGAGAGGGATCTGGGATCCACATTCCTCATGCCACAAACTCACCTGTACCAGCCGGATAGGGTGCGTAGTGTCCTGAGACCTGAGCTGAAGCGCCAGGTTTTGGTTCCGTTTTCTGAACTTGAACGGTATTTGTATCTGTCAACAGGGCAGCGACATATCCAACTTTGATTCACTATGAAGAGGATGTGATGTACCAGACCAGGGTAGGCAGCAGGCACCTCATGCTCAACAGACCTTCCAAAAAGTCCTGCTGACCTGCCTCTTTCTGACTAAGCCAATTGGATAGACTTTAAAGTGACATTGTGCTATTTAAGAGTAACAAAACAAAAGATACTTAATTTTGTATAATAGTAGGTTTATATAAAATTTTAATTACTGTAATTTTGTGTGTCAAAATGCTCTGGAATGAATAACAAAATGTTAAGTGTATGAAATTGTTAAGGACTGAAATATGCCACGGTATTAAGTTGATGGAATACTGACTCATTGAAAGGAAACAACATTAGAACTCTCTCTCGTAAGATTAGATGGTAGAAAAGGGAAACTCTTCACCCTGGTATAGTGCTTTCTATGGGTCGACCATTACTTTATTTGTACATATAAAATAATTTTAACTTCCTATTCATTATTTATCAAACTTTTGTATAATGAAATACTTCATGCTATGTAAATATTACGCTAGTGACCTTACGAGAGAGTTCATGTTGTTTGATTGAGTGAATCACGTATTCATCCACACACCTTATACCTGCCTAGTGCCAAAAGTATATTTTTGTATTTTTTTACATTAAGATAAGCATGTGCTTTGTTTTAGGTCCAGTACCTTCTGGTAATTTCAATGTTTTTTTGTCACTCAAGATATTACCACAAGTTACATGACCTCTTGATGAGGACAGGTTGCTATGATTTAAGCTATTGACATTAATGTGAAACATCAAAATCAGTGACACATGTTGTTATGTGTACGTATTAGAATAAGATCTGTCATTTTATATGCAAAATAAACTAACTGATTATTTTAGTTTCTGTGCCTTTGGGTCAGTCTAGTGAGCCAGGCTGCGTGTTTCATAACATCTTCTCCCAATCTTGGCAATTTTAATTGCAATGTCTCAGACATTTTGGTGAATTTTTGAGGAAGACAACTCTCATAAAATAAATTCAGATATATAAGGAACATTGGGGTAGTCCAAAATCATCACACATTGATTTATTCTCCCACACATCCAATTGAAGGTCACAAATCACTCACATTGAAATCCAAAAACGTTCCAATCAATTCACAGTGATAACTAACAATTCTTATCATGACATGACAATACATACAAACAAAGCTAGCTTCTATTTACTGAAAAAATCTTGACCATAGTAGGAGAAAATCTTTAACTTTCTTTGCGCACCAGTAGTGAAAGACACAGACATGCAGCAACATTTAGAGTTCTGAAATGCGATATCTCATTCTGACCAGAGTGTATGTATTTTATGGTCTTGTTTGCATTGTAGCAAGGACTGCTCTGTAATCCAAGGAAGTGGTTGGCAAAATATGCTTGACTAATCTGTTTTCTATGACAACGCACATGTTCTTTTAAGGTGGCAATTTAAACCCACATTTATACTGTTTAATTCAATTTGCACATTGCTTCAAAATGAAAATGTAACAAACGGGAGCAGCTATAAAATTTTATGTAAAACTACATAACGATAGCCTCTGAAGGAATTGCCCAAAGAGATTTTCCACAAAAGAATCAAATGAAGGACTGGGGAGGGTCGCTGACAATCATGAAACTAATACATAACAAAAGCTACCACAGAAGATAAAAAACAATAATTTAAAAAAAGACTGTACACAGACAATCAGTCAATAAGAGAAAGTTCAAATGTAGTACTGTTTACCATCAGTCCACTATGAAGATGCACAACTGTAGTTTGCCACGTTAAAGCATGAGTGCACTGAACAACCCTTACCCTGAAACTAGAAAATAGATCGGAAATCCACATTCCAAACCAATATCCCAAAATATTCTGCATCTTATGCAGGCTGACGGACCCTTGTGCACAAATAAATTTGGAAAATCGTTGAGAAAGGCAGAGGTGAAGCTAATCCAATGAAAATGACTCGAACGTCTCTTTCTAAGGTCAGCTAACTCATCACATTGGTGCATCAATCATAAGCAAATTTTACAAAGCGATGGGTGTTGTTAACTAACATTGACAGTTGCTCATTTTTGAAGTGACATAGTGTGGCCAAACAATATCACACTGTGATTGCACAGAATTTCAACTAAGTTCTCAAAATAATGTTCATGAAACCTTCGTTGTTGTATTATACACCTTTGTACATACTGTGCAATCATATGATAAAAATACTCACGGTCAGGCAAAACAAAAACGAAACGTACGCCTTTCATTGTACAGGTCTGTGAACAGAGTGGCATCACTCGTGTTTTACACGCAAGAAAGTGCATGCATTAAGAGTTGTGTGTTGCAATTACAAAATTAAGAGCACCAATGCATGTGGTTCCTACCAGAATGAAGGTTTTCTATCAGCAATTATGTGTGAAATGATAACGTGCTCAGCTTTTCTCTTTCCACATTTATTAATTAGGAAGTTAAATTGTTCACTTGGCAACATTAAATCTAAACACAGGAACAAAGTCATACAAAATTTTCTTATGTTACGCACACAATATAAAAATCAACTAGATAGAACCCTACCCTTCATCTGCTTTCACCATTTCAACATCACTACATCCACATAAAGAGAATTCAGAACTAGATTACTGCAATAGTTTTCAGGTGAACAGAAGAAACACAAAGAAAACACCATTATGTGGGCTCTTAAGCAAACAGCTGGTTTCCAAATCACATCAAATGATATACACATGAAACATTCACACATGAAAACTCACAAGAAAAGGGGATACCGCATCCAATTACCTTTACTATACACTTAACAGCAACTAATGCAATTAAATAGAAAACGAGTAAGGGCAGAATTTATGCAGTTCATTAAGTCTTGAGATATGTGAGTGAGGTGGGGTGAGTCATATGCAATAGACTTTGTGCCGGATGACCCTACTAAACCAGATTTGTGATTGAAAGGTGATCATGCAAGATACAGTTTCACGCCACCAAATTGCAAATGTGAATGTTAAACTAATTGCATTGATTGCAAATGTGTAAGTAAACAGAAACCAGTTAAGGAAAGACCATTAGACCATCAGACCTGACGTCAAATGACCCTCATTTCGGATTCAGTATAATTTTAATGGAAATGTAAGTACTGATTGCCAGGGAAATTCAGTTATAAACCAATCGTCAAACAAGTTTAACAGGCACTTGAAGTAGAAATATGTAATCCAAGCGAAGAGGTCTGTACCAGGATACCCGCGGAGCAAGGCAGTGTCACCTCCAATCCTAACCCCCTTTCTTTAACACCATTTAACATTACTGACTCTAGTCATTCAACAACAATTGAAACAAAACAGTATGAGGCAATATAAAATTAAAATAAAGGAAAGATAAAGACATGGCTTTGGTAACTGGAGTTGTGCTAAGACGAACAAATCATGAAAAAACGTATTCATTCCGTACCAAAATTATAATAAAATTAGAACAAACTCTTTACAACACCTAGTAAGTCAATGAAATAAAAAATTTCGAATACACAAAGCCCGTAAGTCACAGTCTTCATCAATGTTCCGAAAACTACTAATTGATTGATGATCATAACACAGCTCAGTCCATTTAAAGGGGAAGTTATTTCACACCAAAGGAGGATGATAAGTTTCATAATTGCATTAATCGTGAATTATCAAACGAAGGTGAATTAAATGTATTTGGTGTATTAGCTAAGCCCTTGGCTCATTTTAAAACAGGACATTGTAAGAGTTTGTTAAAATGTTCAGTTCATAAAGTACACATGGCAGTGACTCAACTTCCAATGCCTCCAACAAAGCTCCAATTAAAACCAGTTTAGATCTGAAAACGAGCTGCTCTCAAAACACAAAAAAATAACAAACAAGTACAACATACAAATAAAAATATTAACAGTTATCTAAAAAAGAAAACATGTCACCAAGAAAAAGTTATTCAGTGTACTGTTTTGGAAAAGAAATTTTTTAAATAGGAACTTGGTCTTTCCTGATCAAAACATCCCAGAATTCTGGGTACAGGAATGAGCACATTTGACATATTAAACTAACATGCGAGTAATAACATTAAAACAATGCACCTTCTAACATTTACACATAGAGAGTTCAAACAAATTTGCAATGATCACTTACTGCTCATGTTAACAGTGTTACAACTACAGGACAAAAGAAAACATTATGGCACCTGCCGATGAGTCAACAACAGAAAAAGAAAAAAAAAGGTACAAAGGTGCAGTTAAGCAGCCACAACAGAAAAAGGGAAGAAACAGAGTAGGTAAATTTTTTTTTTTCACGGAAGCATTGAAATCCGCCGAACACAGCTCCATGAACACTCAAATTAAGTTATCCACTCAACTTAAGGATTTAGAATTTGCTGAGGATGAAGTATACTTATTTTGCCACTCTGCCTCTTATGTTACAGTCTATCACAGAGTATCATTGGGAGCCATGACAGAAATTTATCAACAGTCAGCATTACTGATTTAGGACTCATAATGTAAATTATCTTGATAAAGGGGTGTGGTTTCAAAGGCATTTCGACTGTGGCAGCTCAACTGAAGCATTCATTCTGGACGGACTAAAAACTATACAAAGATCACATACATTCGCCAATTTCAATCAGGGAAAAGTCTACTGAAGCTGCCCGTTACTCAGCAGAGATCCGCGTTGGGCGAGCCAGCGGGCCCACTGCAGCATCAGCCACAGCCGCTGCAGTGGCAAGCTGTGCGGCAGTGGTATCGGCTGAGGTGGCGGAGTGCCGTGCCAAACGGAGCCCACGACTCGGCCCCGAGTCGGGGCCGAGCTGGGCGAGCCGGGCCAGATGCTGCGGGGTTAGCGACGAGCCGGGCCCGGCCCGCCCACTGCAGATCTCTATTACTCAGTTGCCATTCCACTTTTCGACCAAATTCAAACTCAACAAGGGAGCAACAAAAAAATATTTAGGATGCACAGGAAACATGGTCAACCATTGTCCCTACAAGCAAACCATAAAGGAAACTGTTACACAATTTTACTTGATTTATAGCATTGAATTCAAGATGCGCAGTACAGTATTGAAAGCAATACCAACAAACATGAAGAAATTACTTTTCAATTGACACCACTGTAGAACACTTGATTTAAATATGATAATTACTTAACATAAAATGTATTCTGATATTCTGGACAAAAATTTTGAGATCAATAGTGTAATGTGACCACAACTTAACACATTTCTGTATGAAACTGCTAATAAAGGCAAACTTTAAAATTTGAAATAAATGTTAATGTTAACCATTAACAAACAACATTTTATGACAAAAATACTGCGTATCTTAACATTCTTCTCAACTCTCGACACTTTTTACATTTTTTTAAAAATGTCTTTTAGAAATGTGGGGACTTGCGTGCTATTCATTGATGCGCTTTAATCTACGTAACAAAATACTGCATACAAAAGAGGCTTTAAAAATGGGCACCGCCCACTTCCACATTCATCCATTCACACTATCACTCTCAACATCACACTAGTGCAGTCTATAATAACAATCTTGGCTGTCACAATCTTCATAATGATGAGCGCAGATTCTTCCAAATCAGCACGTCAGACTGTTCACCCAACACATCTTCCCGCCTATGTGTCTCTCTTGAAGCACTCAATAATAATGATCCAACCCCACCCTTACTTTGAACTTGTACTAAAAGTGTTTGTACACTGTTGATTAAGTCTTTATATTACATTGGCACATTTACACAGCTGTTGGATGCACTTAAAGAACACATCTTGAAAGTTCAGTCATTGATGAATCCTATGAAAGGAGAAATTGACGATTAAAACCTGAAGGTGATGATAAGAATTTATCTAAATAAACACCATGACACAATCAGCTTCAACAAACATATCTTACCTGCTGTACAGAGCCATCCAACATGGCTGTGTCTTTTGAGGTAGAACTTGTAGAGTGAGCAACTCACAATAGCACTGTAGTAATATTTACAAACTGGCATCTTTCGGACAGCCCGGAGGGATGTCTGGCGACCCAATGTTGAGCAGCGGTGGTATAAGCTGAGATACTGGCTGTGACAAAAGCCGCTGTTGGTTGAGAACTCTCTCCATTACACATGAAGCTGAAAGTCTTGCTTCCGCATCATGATCCCAACATTCCTCCATGGTATCACAAAGAGCATTCAGACCCTGAAGAAAACAATCAAAGATAACTTGGGACGCTTTAACCAATAACGAACAGCTAGAATTAGCAACTACAATTTACAAACCTGATGCTTCTTCCATGTTTCTGGACATATTGGTCGCTGCTTCTTGTGGACAACACATTCTTGCATGTCCTCTAAAGTTGGCCGTTGACCCACCTCCTCTTCAAATGGCAGGCGGTACTCCCCAATGGGTCCCTTTAAAAAAAAAAAATGTGTGGTGAGTCCTAAAAGGTTCAGAAAAAAAAGAAATGAGACTTCTATGATGTTGTGGAGCTTGCTTACCTCCTGGCCAGTGCACCGCGAAGCTAATTCCCATAATACAAGTCCACATGCATACATGTCAATCCGAAGGAATGCATCTCGAGAAAAGTTGATAGCTCCTTCCAGAACCTCCGGTGCCATGTAACGTCTAGTGCCCACCTGAATAAAGTAAACAAAAAAGCGGTATGTTACAGCCATTCAAAAGGCGAGTCTATGTTTCCCCAATTTCGTTGACATTGCCAATTTTACTTACCTGACCATGTGTATCACCACATGACTTTCCAGGCTCAAAGATAAGAGCTAACCCAAAATCTGCTATACAGGCAGTGAGATCAGATTTTAGTAAAACGTTTTTAGACTTGAAGTCTCTGTGAGCAATGGCTGGCTTATAGCCACTGCCTTTTCTTGGAGGCATCTCCTCATGCAAATGCATTAGGCCCCTGGATCATAAGAAGCCCAAACATAATTAAAAATTTAAACAAACACTCCGCCGAAAAACCAGAACCTAGAGCGTTCAACCACTGCCAATACCTTGCCATGGTTTCCGCAATGCGGCAGAGATCCGGCCAGCTAACAATGTTCGCTTTCAGCCAATCACATAAGGAGCCTTTTTCATGAAATGCAGTGATCAGCCAAAATTCTGCCTGCAAATTGTCTCCATGCTGTTCAACGGTTATGTACTGCAGAATATTGCTGTGCTCAATATCAGGCAACTGATAAATGAGCTGCTCACTAATCCAAGATTGTTTTTCCTGAAAATCGTCAAACTTCACAGTTAGCAACGATGATTGCAGTTTGTTTACGAGCTCTGCAATATAATTTCTCAAATCTGACATGAAATTTTTAGAACATGTAGATCAAACAAAAGTAAAGGAAAGAATAGTTGTAACTCTTATAGAGGAGGGAAGACTCACAATGTGAGTAACAAATCAGGAAATTGTATTGAAAACAAAGCAGCTGTCAAGTCGAAATTTCCATTTACATTGTCACATTAAGTTAAAAGGTAGGCCTGACTAGTTTGTCCTACCATGAAATGAGAGCTTCATGTAGTTGATATGAAGGGCTCCATTTCAGAACTTCTAAACAATTTCATAAGGCGTTCTCAGCACTGTTTACACCTTACAAAATGACATCAGTCTGAAAAGTTTGATTGCCACACACTGTCTTTCAAAGTGGACACTGTCATATAATCAGTTTGAAAGACACCCTGCACTGTCCTTGACATGAAGGACAGAGCAATGAATACCTGAATATGGAAGACTTTGACAGCAACAGTTTCAGTCCGATATTGTGCTTTCCACACTGCTCCAAAGCGACCCCGAGCTTTCACTTCAAGAAGCTGGATGGGAAGCAGGCCTTGGGAGGGTGCTTCTTGAGCTTGAGGACGTGGTTCCATGGTCGGCACCTGAAAGCAACCTTGTACTTTTAGGGGACAAAGAGAACTACAAAAAAAAAAAACAACAGTTTAAGTCATCTAGCACAAGAACAGGTACAACTGGTGCATTACAAATTACAAGCTAGTTGAACAAGTGGTTTGCATTGCTTTCAAAAAAAATTATTTTAAAAAAAATAAAAAGGAAGAAAGAAACAAGACAATCACTGCAGTTTAGTTCAGCAGTGACGACAAGCAATTGCAAGTATCACAGGATTCCTGCACATGTGAGATTAAACATGCTTATCTTTCAAAATACAGTCTATTCTACACCTCAACAGAAAAAGATATAACTGATATTTGACACAGTCTTACGACATGTGCAGCACAAAAAAAAAAAAAGGGTGACTATCAAACAAACGCATGTGACAGTTCTGTGTTGAAAACTTATCCAGAACAGTTAGCACAGTCCATGCCACATATTGATAGTGTGTGTTCAAACCGTACTTTAAAGCTAAGCTAAGATGATAATAATAATGCACCTACAAAACTTTGAAAAGCATCCATGGTTGAGACTGTTACACTCAATCTGGGTTTGGCGCAATTTCAGTAATTCCAAATAGGTGTGTAAAAAGTAAAAATAAACAAAGGAAAGCTATGAAATACAGAATTGAATGAATTCAACCCTCCTCAAAGAAAGTATGGTGAATTCACGACCAAGCTATACAAGAATTCAGCAAGTACAACGCCAGACTTGTCTTAATAGCATGGCATTTCGAGGCACTGCTGACAGGCGGCTCAAGACTAGGAAAATGGAGATGCACGTAATATACAGCTTAAGTAGTTGAAGTATATTGGTGTACACCTCAATTCGTTCAGTAATTTACTTGGTGTAGGACTTCGGCAGTACATCACTAACCAATCAAACATGCAAAACAAAGTGGAGGCGTGTCACTCACCCACTGAACAGGAATCACCCATAAAGGAAAGGCAAGGACAAACACGTCAGAAGTCAGTAAATTTATCCATCCATACCCTTTACCTACTATGGGTGTTCCAAACTATTCGTAAATTGAATAAAATAATTTAAAAAATTGTCTGTCTATTAAAACAAACTTGAAACAATCGTAATGCAAAGGTCTAGTCTGTCAAAATTTCAAAAGCTAAAAATGAAATGGTCAACAGCTCATAGCAAATAGTAAAGTCTCTAATGGGTCCTGGACAAGGAAGACAGAATGTGGAGAAATGCCACAAAAGTTTCAGGGAAAATGAGATGAAGGAGGAAGGCCACTGGAAGAGCTATTTACCTCGTTGAAGTAAGCCAACTTGTGCCTTCTGTAGAACCAGTAGGAAATGGCTGTACAAACTGCCACAACCATCATCATCAAAAGTATCATCAAAATGTATTTGAATTCTTGGTTGGCAGCCGTCGTGGGAGCTGGAAATACCAAACAAGTATGTTTACTATTGTTGTTTCATTCACCCAGAAGCTCTCATCTACAGCAAATATTAAGTATTTGTTAATCTTTGTAAAAAGAACCATGTTTATTAATACCTCTTTGAGTAGGGGGTGGTGCAGGAGTAGGCTCCCATGTGAATTCTCGATTGCACATGTCACCTTCGCAACAGCAGAAGAACATGTCCTTTTCTGGCCCCTCTCTTTTCTCTACACACCGCGGCTGGTCATAGCATTCCATATTGTTCAGGAAACACCCCTAGTTAAAAAAAAAAATACAAAAATAAGTGATAAGTGGAATGAAGAGGAATCAATACTTAATGAGAAGCTCGATAGTTTTGACAGGTATCTAATCCAAAATTGCAAAAGTGGTAAATACCTTGAGCTTGACGTAAGGTAACCCTTTGGAGTTGTTCTGCCACAGCACATAACAATGATGTCGCTTATTTTCATCATTGTTACACTCCTGGGTCCCATTGCAGACACCCTCACCCTCTTGGCATAGGGTTTCATTGTGAAACTCACAGCGCTTAGTCACCAAAATGGCATGTGTGCTGGCAAAATGAACTGAAAAATGGAAAGAAAACTCATGGTCACAACAAAAATAAAGATTAGTAATACATATATTTTCTTTGTGTGGGAGGTTAGTATGAAGTGTCATTACAGTAATTATGACAAGATTTCCATAATATGTATTTAAGCAGCAATAAATCTGTTCAGAACAATGACTTTGACGCACAGAACAGTCCAAAAGCTATGGACAGTGGGACTTCTAGCTGGGTTCAGTGTGCTCGACATTCTCTCCTGGCATTAAAAAAATTATGCCTAGGGCTTGTGCAAAATTTATTAGTTCCTGATGAAACAATGGAACCTGCCGTTTCGAGGCGTGCAGGGCGAACCTACGACCCGGAATCGAAGAAAGGAGAGCAGAACAAGTGGAGGGAAGGCAAAACGCCGTGCAAATGAGCCCTTAACTCACCGAAACCGACAACAATAACAACCAGCAGAAACAGCCACCGCGGGACTGCGGGCGCCGAGGCGGGCGCGGACGGCCTCTTGTCTCCGGGCATTTTCAGAGTCTTCAGCGCGATTCGCGGGCCGTGGAGAAGTCAGCCGTGTCTCTGACAGTCACATTGGGCACCAGGGCGGGCCGAAAGGAGCGACAGCATGACCTAGACAACCCCGTCGGGTGCATCAGGCTGCACTGGTCCGCCTCCACAGCGCATACATTAAGTCGGTCTCGGCCGTCGGGAGGGGCGTGCTGGACAGCCGGGGGCGGCCGGGACGGCGGCGGACAGTCCGGGGCGACGAAGCGGACAGCTCGAGCTCGCCGCCGTGCCGGGGAAAGGCGGACAGAGCGGGCAAATATCGGCGGGGCCTAAAATATTTGCATCACTTTCCACCAGGTAGGGCTCGGGGGGGCTGTCGCAGTCAGGGCCCGCAGCAGAAGTCTTCTGGGGGCGTCGCGGGGTCCGAGGGCGGCGCCAATATCCACGGTGGACGGGCAGCCTCCACGAAACACGGCGGTCACACCCCAGCGCCCGAGGAAACACCGCAATATTTGCAAAATTCCAATAAAACTTTATGGATAAACACTTGCTTCACCAATATGGCGGCAACCCAGCACACGAAAGTTTTGATTTGTTTCTTCTTCTTCCTTCGGCGGGGTGCGTTCGTGTGTCTGTCGGATACGCCGGTCCTTGTGTCCGTGGGGCTTTTGCACTTCGGACGGCGGCCGCCGGACCGCACCCACGCCCCCGTCTTGACAGCGATCGAATTTGAAAATTTGCGCTCCGAATTTGGCGCATTTCGCCCGTTTTCCGCCGACGGCATTCGTCACAGGCGCGGGCGGAGCAGAGGGGGAGTGGAGGGTTGGAAGGGGGAGGGGGCGCGTGGGGCCGCGGGCCTCGGGCGAGGGGGAGGGGCGCGGGGCCGGCCGCCCCGCTGCACGGCCGCTCGCGGGGAAGGGGTGGGGCGGGGCCGCGGCGGCACGAGCCCGCCCGATCCGACCCGACCCGATCTCGCGTCGCGGCTCGGCGCGGGGTTCGCGGTGGCTTAGCGCAGGCGCGGCCGGGCGCGCGCGGGGGTACACACACAACAAAAGGGACTTACGACATGGCGCACGGGTCCCGGTGAGACCATGGGGGGCGGCAGGATTTCGCTGTGAAATTGGACTATGAAGACGGCCTTCCGCGAGTGCTCGAGCCCTGGAATATGTCGCCCGCGTCCGCGAGGATGGACCTACAGCAGACGTGCCGTTTGTGCCTGGGCCAGGGAGGCGTTCTCTCCCCGATCTTCCCGGAGTCCGTTGGGGGTGGCGAGGCGGCCAGCGCGCCCCAACCCCAGCCGACGCCGACGCTGCCCCTCAGGATCATGGCCTGCGCGCCCATCAAGGTGAGTTTTTTCCCCGGGTCCGCGGCTGCGCCCGCCCGCGGCGCCGGCCCTCGAACCGGTGCGCAATTTGGCGTCCTGGCCGGCTTTTGGCCCCCCCGGCGCCGGTCCGGATCCAACCCCCTCGCGGGGGAGAGGTTGACCTAGGCCGACTCAACACATCGCCATGATGACGCAGGTCGTGTCGCTCCGCGGCCCCCGCTCACCCGCCCGCGGCGTTCATTCAGACGAGTAGTTTAATTTCGCGATGCGCGCTGCACCCCCGGCCCGGCGTGAGTCGCTTTCGGCCTCCGCGGCCGCTGTGTTGTTGTTGTTGGCCATGGCCCCACATCTGTCATCCCTTGTCCAGCCCCCGCCGCGCCGCGCCGAGCCCCGCCGAGGCGAGCCCAACGGTTTTTGTTGTGAGTTTCGTCGCCGGGGTTTCTGCGCGGCGCCTTTTGTCGCGTGAGCCGTCACGTCTCGGGTTTGCGTCTCGTACGGCCGATGAAATTATGTTTTATGGCCCGTGTCCGCCGTCCCGCGGCGTTGTGCGACAGTTGTTCCGGGAGAACAAAGGGGGACAAAGGACCGCCCTTTGTCTATGATGGGCCCCGGCGGGCGGGGTGGGGCCCCCTGTATTAAACTTTTACTGCTGGGTGCTTCTAGTGTTTTAGCAACAGAGAATAACTTACTTTAATTTCATTTGTTCTATTTTCATCCCCCAACATTTAAAAAATTTATTTAAAAAATAAATTGAAATTGTGAAATGACACTGCTGATCTCGTTTTCTCATCTGCTCTCCAGGTGATCGAAGGAGATAAACTCCCCGCTCAGATTTGCCACCGATGCCTGTACCAGGTGGAACGTTCTTTTGACTTTAAGGAGCAATGTGAAACATCTGACAAATTCCTTCGGGAATATGTGGCACAGATGGAAGATGGAGCAACGAAAGAGGTAAAATTGAATGAACTATTTTCTTTGTTTTAATCACTTTTTAATATTTTAGGACACTGAAATCATGCATGGTTTTTGCATTTTCAGAGCATAGTGGACAACATTTCTTTCAAGAAATCCAACTCCACTCACGCTAAAGCAGAAAAGACTGAAAGTGAAGATAGTGTCAAGACTCACTCTTCGGTAAGTTTGCCCATAAATTTTTTTCTTTGGTTCCTTCAGAGTACAACTGTGCTCACCAGAAAAAATATTATGCCCACTTACAATAATTTTTCTGTGCAGGGCATTGATGGTTCAAAGAAAATCAACATTACAGAGGTTCACAAAGAAGTCAAGCTAAATCTTTTGCAGTCCAAACTTTCTGCCTTAATACATCAAACGCCAGTTGTCCTCTCGGAAGAGGATGTGGACTCAGGTATCTTAGAATCCCTTGCAGATTGTGATGACCTGCAGGTGGTCGGGATTGATGGTGAAAATGTCACTATTGGGGATAAAACAGATGATGACGGTTCAGATCGATCTGAGTCTTCAGAAGAGGATATCCAATTGAGATGCAAAATGTGCAATGAAACATTCCCAGATGTTGACAGTTTAGAAGTTCATGAAGTTGCTCATGAATCGAGTGGGCCTCCATTCTCATGCTCTCTCTGTGAGAAAATGTTCAACGACCGTGGTGCCCTTGACACCCACTGGCTAGTCCATAGTGGTGAAAATCCGCTTGTTTGTCCTGTGTGTGAAGCCACTTGTGCTAATGAGGATTCACTTGACAGCCATCTTGAAAGCCATAAAATAAGTCTTCCTTACACATGTGCGACATGTGACAGATCCTATGCTAAGCGCTCAGATCTGAAGAGCCATTCTGTAATTCATTCAAGTCTTCGCCCTTTCAAATGCTCACTGTGTCCTAAAGAATTTGTCCGAAGCACAAATTTTCAAAAACATTTGAAAGGTCACACTGGTCCCAAGCCCTATTCTTGCAATGAATGCCCTAAAGTGTTCAAAACTAAAGGAGATCTGCATCGACACGAAATTATCCATACTGGTCAGAAACCATTTTCTTGTTCTGTCTGTAATATATCGTTCAATCGTAAGGACAAATTGACCCGTCATGAAAGACTTCACACTTCTGAAAAGGTCTTGGCGCATGCTTTGTATGTGAAACCTGATGATATTTTAAAAAGTGCAATGGCTTACAATGGTGAAGCGGAGCCGGTTCAAGAGGTGGCTACAGACCTCAGTATGCCATCTAAGAAAGAATCTATTGAAGAACAGTTGGAGTCAATGGAGTACAATGATGATGAAAGTACCATGGACACTGAGTCGGATAATCCCTTGCAGATTTGTGAAGATCCTGTTGATGAAGGCGTGTCTGAGGGTCAAGGTAGTGACAGGGCGGATACAGACAACGATAAACAGTCTGGTGTGGAGTCGATGGTTATTAGTCTTGACCCATTCCAAATGGAGCGAATGGATACATCTGTGAAAGAATCAGAACTGCCTCCCAACTTTTCTATGAGCTCTATCAAGGCAGAGTTTGAGAAGGGTGAGTATTCACCCAATGAAAATGTTGTGGAAGAAAGTGTACAGGAAAACACAAAGCCATATGCTTGTGAGTTTTGTCCTAAGAAGTTTGCTGACAAGAGCTATATGAAAACTCACCAACTCACTCACCTTGGAATCCGACCACATGCATGTAGTTATTGTGGCAAAGGATTTTTCCGCAGGCGGGAGTTACTGCGACATGAAGCTGTGCACACTGGTATTAAGCCCTTTAACTGTAAAACCTGTAACAAGGCATTTGCCCGCTCAGACAAGCTTATGCGCCATGAACGCACTCATGGTGAACCGAAGAGTTTTTCTTGCTCTCAGTGTCCTGCCGTATTTTCTCGCAAGGATGAGTTGTCAAGGCACGGAATGTGCCACACTGGAGAACGTCCTCATTGTTGTACTCAGTGCTTTAAGTCATTTTTCTCTCGAGCTGAACTGACAAGACATGAGAAGACACATGCTGGTCTGAAACCTTTCAAATGCGACTACTGTGACCAGTCTTTCCATCGTCGTGACAAATTAAATCGGCACGTTCGCACTCACATGTCTACACCTTCTCAGCCGGGTGATCCTAATGTTCTTGGAGCAGTAAACCTTCATGATCTTCTGGCTGCTCACTGTGGACAGCACTTTGCTGCTGAAGTTCGTGTCAAAGAAGAAAAGGCTGAAGTGGGAGGAGAAGATATGAAAGTCAGGGTTGATGGTTCTATTGATGCAAGGGCTCTTGCCCGGCTCAACCAAAATCCAGATATTCATCTCATCCCCTTAAAACAAAACTGAAATTGTATTGCTTCAATTTTCTCTCTCATTACATTCCTTATTTATTTATTATTTATTTCTTGTAGTCATCTGGTCCAAGACAAGCTTGTGTGAAAGACCATGCTGTCAAATTTGCTTTGTAGTTTGGACTTTGTTTGTTTATTCTTTTTCTTTCCCCCTTTGTAGTATTTTAAGTAGTCAGCTAATTTATTAGTTCATTTTTGTACTACAATAATTATTTTTAAGGAAAATACTGCACCAAAGTAATTTCTCTTGTGAAGGCCAAAATGTCTTCCAGCACATTTGTCAAGACTAGTCCACAGAATGCATTCATTCACACTAGTATTTAAGTTGTGTATCTTAGGTATGAGAAAATGTTGTGTCTTTGAGATTGTGTTATAAGCATCCTAAACACAATCTCTGTGATAATTTCCTTTCAGGGATTCATTGATCTGAAATCAGATACATGCTCAAAGCATAATTTTTTGCTTCTCTCTCCTTTGTACTAGTGGGAAAGTCTCTCACTGAAGGAGTCCGAAGTGTGTAATTTATTTTTATACTTATTTATTTATTTATTCCATTTTTTTTTTGTACTTTGTTTTGGCTATGACTAGTTTCAGCTTAGTATAGTAAGTGTGTAAAGGGTTCTGGTACAGTGCACTTTTGTGTCTGTATCAAATCATCCTCTCAGAGGGGACATTTAAGCAATATTTGTTTTAAAAAATTATTTACATTCCAGTTTTGTTCCTTTATTCATTGCATGCTCAGTATTGGAACATAGTTTCGAACCTTTCTTCCTGCTGATTGTTAAATGAAGTCCTATAAGGGATTGCCAGTATTGAATTTAATGTACTTGACTTCACAAGTACAAATGCTGTAGGGTTTTACTTACAGGAGATCTGTATTTTCCAAGTTCAAATCTTTAATTTAGTTAAGAGGAAAGCTGCCTTCCAAATCAACTTAATTCCACCAAGTGCATAATTAATTATTAATTTTTTTCTTTCATTCCTTACAATCCTAAGATGTATGTATACCTTTATACAATATTAAGACTGCGTCAACTCCAAATATTTTTGATACTTCAGAAAGTCTTTAAGACAAGTACTTACTCTCTAGGTCTATTTTTATACACCATTCTTTATTTTAGTCATGTCCTGGTTGTGACACTTGTGTGACATTGATGTACTCTCTTCTATCTAGACTAAACGCCAAAGATTTGGTTTGAACTAAGGGTATTGTTGTCTTGTATATGGTTGGTGCCATGTATATGTTACAAGTTTTCCTGTGCCTCTTTTCTAGTTTCAGTGATAATGTTTATGGTGAGCAATGCTGAATACAAGGTGGTGGGTCTTTTTAATGCATGAATAAATCAGTAAATCTCATTGCATTCCTTTAAAACATGTGATTGTTGTGTGTGTGGGCTGTTTCAATCTTCCTTCTTCGGAT
Source organism: Megalurothrips usitatus (assembly GCA_026979955.1). Lineage (NCBI taxonomy): Eukaryota > Metazoa > Arthropoda > Insecta > Thysanoptera > Thripidae > Megalurothrips > Megalurothrips usitatus. The sequence continues at coordinate 8,252,908 of CM049605.1, forward strand.
GGAGCCCTTCTGGTCAGTGGTCCTTATTTTAGAAACTGTAAGCATTTGAAATGTCATTCCAAAGCTAATCTGACCAAGGTTTTTCCCTTCTCATTGAATACCCTGTTTATTGTACAAATAAAGTGTACACATGGTGATGTTTTGTAGCATTTAAACTGATGATTGTGTGCCTTAACTACTTTTCTCATAGAGAAGATATTTTGTCTACGTCAATATACAAATTAAATATTTTGCTAGTCAGGTTTTGTGTGGTGGGACCTGTTTCTGTGTGTTAAATGTCAATCCAAATTGTCTTCCTCAGTAATATTCAACATGCTTGTATTTTTTTTTCCACCAAGGTAATCTCTTAGTAACTTACTGCCAAATGTGGGACATTTTTTATTTCTAAATTGTATCTGTTTTCCAAGCTCTAGTCGTATACCATTTGATAAACTCAAGCCTAAGACATTCTGTGCATTCAACTTTTTTTTTGTTTTCATTTTGTCTTGCTTTTCAAGTAGTTCTTTTACTTCTTTGTCTCAACCAACAAAAAGTTGTGCAGACTAATTTTCTAATCTAGCTTTTTCATCAAGTATTGTTCCATTAGTTTATTTTGTACTTGTCAAATAGAATGCAATCGCTTGCCAGCATCACCTAATAATTAAGTGTACTATAAATTGACGCAAACTACTTTGGGTAAGTGTTGTGTCGCCAAAGTTTCCAGCTTCCATGTGAGTCAAATTTGCTCAATTTTATGACTGAGTCCAGCTATGTGCTAAATACTACTTGGAAACAACCACATTTTGGGGAAAACCATACTAGGGCTGTCATTTTTTTTTACTCCTCCATGGTTTTTGTTACATCAAAAGTGGTACTATTTTTCTACACAGATCTGATTTGCTTGGAGGGTGTGTTGTGCATCAGTGTATATAATGTACAAAGATTTGGTTGTGCACAATGCAGTGAGTGTGTGATGTAGCTGTAATGCGTTTGCGAAACAATAAAAACACTGTCGTAAAAATAATTGTCCTTCGTTATTTACATTGCAATAGTCCTTTCACATGATCTGTTTAAAAAAATTATAAAAAGCACAGATCTCTGGCCTTTGCTGCACAGTGAGGCAGCGAGAGATCTAGGTTCTGCCGCACGACGGTCTGCTATCAGTTTGCTCATGCCATCAGCAGGCCAAACCAAGCATACGGCGAAAAAAAAAAAGGAAGATATGGGCGGCGTATCTCAAACTTTGTCGGGATTCGATGGATTTTGATTAATTAAATCTAAATGAGGGATAGGCATGGGTGGTGCTGGCGGTGGCTCCACACCACCGGGGGTTGGTCAGCGGTCCAAGCGCTGGGGGGAGGGGGTCTCAAATACCGCATAGTGGGGGGTGGAGGAAAACAGAAAATCCAAACTGTGCTGTTTGCATTATTTGCCTTTAATACACCCATGACGTACAAGCTTGTACTCGGCACACTAGCGGGCGAAGTTTTCCACGTTTCGAAGGTTGACAAGAATGATTTAGTGTTACAAAGTTATGGTCGGACAGAATCTCAGGTGTCATTGCTCACTCCCGTGGGGCCGGCTCCTCGGCCTGGCCGCTGACGTCCCGCTTGCCCAGGCAGAGCTTGTAGGTGCAGATCGGCTGGCCGTTGGGCGAACACCTGCAGTTGGCGGAGGAGGGGGTGTTGCGTTAGGGGCATGGCACTCCGGCAAGGGGTTGATCGGAAAATCGAAATTCAAAGTCGCTATTTTGACGATCGACATCGATTTTCTGCATCGAGACCAGCGCTAGCCGATTTTGATCGGTTTGAATCTAGAAACAGCATGCCGTTTAGATGCGCTGGAACACGGCTGTGACGTACCTGCAGTCGTTGCAGTCCTGCTTCCAGGTGGTGCCGGGGCTGCAGCTCCCGGAACCCTGCGCCTCTCTCCTGTCCCGGGACGTGTCGGCGCCTGTGGGGGGGGGGGGGGGGGGGGGGGGCGCACCGGGTAAGCGTCAATCGTGTGGGAGCAGACAGCCTCTACGGTCGTCGCCAGGGTGTTCCCCGGCACTCACCACAGACGGACGCCAGCACGGCGCTCAGCACAAGGACGGCGATGACCCACTTCATGACGACGGCGGCGACCTGCGTGTGTCTTTCGTGTCGAGTCCTCCAGCTGTCTGGCGCTCCAGCGGCCTGCGTGCCGTTTTATACGCACCACCGTCCAGCGAGCTCCAGCGCTCCAGCCGGCAGGGCGACTCTGGACACTGTCTTCTCGGACCTCTCTCTCTCTCTTGTGCGCAGCACCACACGAGTGCGACAGAGACCGAAGGCAGTGTTCGAAGTCAGTCGACAGGCGGGTGGGTACGAGGGGAGGGGAGGACGGGGTTCGACTGCCGCGATACCGACGTCTTTCCTTTTTCTCTGCGTTTTATCCTGGACATGGGGCTTTCCGTCGTGCGGGCGTGCGTGCGGGGGAGGGGGGGTGTTCTCGCCTCGTACTGTACGCGTCGGGTTCACCCGGTTTCAAAATAAAACGAAATCGTCTGCATTTTGTTTTGAAAAAAATAATTAAATGCCAGCCCAATAAAATTGTGTCTTATTTATTTGTGATATTTACAAAACCTATACATTACTAATACTCTATTATGATACAAGTGTACAGTCTTGAGTGTCGCCACCGGGACCCGGTGGCGGGGAGGGGTTTGGTGCAGCGGGTGTCCTCGCGAGTGGCTCAGTTGCCCTCGGGCTGGGGCGGCTTGATGCACCTCATCTTGGTGCAGGCCGGGATGCCGCTCGGCGTGCACCTGCAGTTGTTGCAGTCGTTCTTCCAGGTCTCGCCGGGGGTGCAGCCCTTGTGGGGGACGCCCTCGGAGGGCTCCGTCAGCTCCCTCCTCCGCCTGTCCTGGCCGGCCGCGGCCGCAGCCTCGAGCTCGGCGGGCTTGATGCACCTCTTCTTGGTGCAGGCCGGGATGCCGTCGGGGGTGCACCGGCAGTTGTTGCAGTCGTTCTTCCAGGTCTCGCCCGGGGTGCAGCCCTTGTGGGGGGCGCCCTCGGAGGGCTCGGGCACGTCGGCGACGTCCCTCTTGTGGTGGTGGAGGCACGCCCGCTGCGTGCAGATGGAGACGCCGGTGCTGGTGCACCTGCAGTTGTTGCAGCCGTCGTTCCAGGAGGTACCCGGGGAGCACTGGTTGTCGACGGGGACGGGGCGGAGGGCCGGGTTGTCGCGTCCGCCGCCGTTGCGGCCGGCGGCGACGTCCCTCTTGTGGTGGTGGAGGCACGCCCGCTGCGTGCAGATGGAGACGCCGGTGCTCGTGCATCTGCGTGGACACACGGCGTCGGCTCACTGGGGGCGCCCGACGGGTAGGCAGCCACGGCCTGGCCGCGCAGCCGTGCCGTGCGGGCCGGCCTACCCCGCCGCCCGCAGGCGCTCACAACCTACCTGCAGTTGTTGCAGCCGTCGTTCCAGGAGGTGCCCGGGGCGCACTGGTTGTCGACGGGGACGGGGCGGAGGGCCGGGTTGTCGCGGCCGCCGCCGCCGCCGCCGCCCAGGTCGAGGCACGCCATGAGCGTGCAGGCGGCGCGGCCGCCGGTGCAGGTGCAGGTGTTGCAGTCCTTCTTCCAGGTGGTGCCCGGCGTGCACTCGGAGCCCAGGCTGCGCCTCGCCCTGGGCAGGCTGGGCGCGCACGCCATCGCCGTGCACATGGCGTGGCCCGTGGAGCTGCAGTGGCACGAGTTGCAGTCGGACCGCCAGCTGGTGCCGGGCGCGCACTTGCCGTCCGCGGCCTCCTCGCTGCTGCTGCTGCTGCTGCCGCTGCTGTCGCTGCCGTCCCCGCCCCCGGGGCAGGCCATCTCCGTGCAGGCGGCGCGCCCCATCAGACACGAGCAGGTGTTGCAGTCCTGCTTCCAGACGTGGCCCTCGCGGCACAGCGGCCCCAGCGCGTGCCCCGGACGGCCCAGGACGCCGCCGGCGGCCGCGGGGACCGCGGGCACCTCGGCGGTCTTAACCGGCACGTCGCCGCCTGCGAAATACAGACGAAACGGTATTTACTGACCCGGCTCGGAATACCAGAGGGTCAAGGGTCAGGCCGTGGCCGAATCTGTGGCAGGTGACCGCGCGGGGGGCGGCGACCCTGTCCAATGTCACGCCGCGCCGCGCGCCGCCCGCGTCACTAGCGTCACATTATCATACGCGGACACTTGGCCAGAACCGGCCCGCCGTGACGCGCAAGCCGGAGCAGAAGAACAACACCGGGAACACGAGTCCGGGCCGGTACTCGAACCCGGCCCCGCGAGCCCCGCGACGTCTCCAAGCGGACCAACAACAATATTCCTGAACGGATATTCTCCGTCTCCCTCGCACTCACCGCTGACGGCCGCCACCGCGGCGCCCACCGCCACCACGGCGATAATCCACTTCATCACGGCTCTCTCTCTCTGTCTCTCTCTCTTTTCTTCCCACTTTTCTTTTCTCCCTCTCACTGTTAGCGCTCTCTCGCTGACTGAAACCTCGGCGGCCGCGCTGCCGCTATATAACGCTCGACCGTCTGTCCTTGTCTGTGTGTGTGTGTGTACGTTTGTGTGTGTGTGTGTGTGAGAGAGAGGGGGAGGGGGCTTTCGCGGAAAGCGCCGCGCCGCGCGGGTTCAAATATGTTGTGATTCCCGCCGCACTGACGCGTCCGTCCTCGCGGACGTTAGGACGTCGCGCCATTTTCTTTCTCTCTCCCTCCCCCCCCCCCTCTCTCTCTCTCTCTCTCTCTCTCTCTCTTTCTCTCTCTCCTCTTTCTCTCTCTCTCCTCTTTCTCTCTCTGTCTCCTCTTTCTCTCTCTCTCTCCCTCTTCACTAATTACGTAACCACACCCTTTGTCTGAATTTCCTGTTAACGCCCGTGTCGTATCGTTTGTTTTTTTTTAATGCGAAAAACACAGGTTTACGACTCGGTCGGAGCCTCCGTAAGAAGTGTCGTCCGTAGTTGACACATGACAAGCGACACCCACTTTAAGTTCGCACCGTCGCTTACGTCCGCGGCTGTAACTGATCGTAAATCTGAGGCGTTTGCTCTGTACCGTCACGGGTGGTTCCCTTTTAGTACGCGCACGAGGCAGGCAGAGCAACGCCGCAGTGAGAGAGAGATAGAGAGACAGAGAGAGAGGAGTGAGTGAGAGAGACCCCGACCAGTGGGGGCCAGGCCGTGAGTGTGACGAAGACAACACGCAAACACACACTTGGCGCAGAGCTCTGCGGAAGCAGCCGCCGCCGCCGCCGCGCCAAAGCCGGGACTTCCCTGCGCCGCGTGTGTGTGTGTGTGCCTACGTCATTCGCAGTTGCAGTGTATGTACTGGGTATACAAAGGTGCCGGGGGGAAACTCCGAAATTATTAGACGCGACAAACCACCGCGACAAGAAGAAGATGGCCAGTCTCGAGCCTGTCTGCCCGGTGGCTCTGTGCGGCGGCGGAGCTGTCTCCGAGCGGCCCAGACGAGGACGAGCGTGCCAGAATGCAGAATGCGCTCTCTGGCCGCGGGGGTCAGGTTCGGCCAGAGGTTCGTATTTGCGTCTAGAACGATAGCGCTTTGTTTTGTGTTCCAGATGTGCAAGTCGGGAAGCGCGGTGGAGGAAAAAATCAAGGGAAATTAGATAGAGTATCACATGGTAAAATTTATTATCAGTACTATCACTAGTCTCATACTTAAATTCTAGATTACGAGTACACATTTGGTTTTTTGAAAGGTACAAAACACTTGTAACACGACCGCGGCATGACGAGCGTGTTTGCGACAACAAACACAAAACATCAGTTTTAAAACAATAAAATAAAAATAACAAATAAAAGGCACTATGTAAGTTCTATGGGGGCACGGCCATAGTAATACAGTCACCTCGCTAGCTAAGAACTACTTAAAACTATGCACATAAAAAAAATCTCGTTCGTAAAATTCTGACACACACTCACAAAAAATAAATGAATTAAATAATTGGCTAAGTGGCTGCTGTCCAGGAAGCTTCCCGCCCTAGACGCCGTTCCACTCTAGGGCGACGTGGGCGACCATCAAGTAGACCGTGATCGTCGTCACACTCACAATCACCACAGGGAAGCCAACCCTGGAGAAACAAAGAGGATGCATCATTTTTAAAAAATGTCAAAAAATCAGTTTTAACTTGAGCCCCCGAACCGGCCTCAATCGCCGGACACCTTTTTTTTGTTCGAAAATTAAAGAAAATGAAAAGAGGGGAGAGGGGCAGTTGGAAGTGCGAGTGCGGCACAGGAAGGGATAAAACCGCGTTCCACGAAAACCAAACGTTCACACGAAGACGTAAAACACTCTAGGGAGACGGACCCGATAACCCGCGGGTCAGCCGCGCCGTCAACAGGAGCCGCCGTCTCTCTCCCCCGCACGCCGCGGGCCGCGCAGGCCGTCGGGACAGACAAGGACGGCAAGAGAAACAAAAGCCAGCAGATAAAGTCAATCACCACGGTCGCGTCCCTGAACGTTCGCGCGTTCAAAATGGTGGCGGCAAGTCTTTCGTGGGAAATTTTAGTGTTTTGTTTTGTTTTTGCGGCGCGAGCGGCTCTCGGAAGCGGCCGCGCGGCCGGCCGGGCATCGACAATATCTGCAATTCTACAGAAAGTGAAAGTTCTCTGCGACTCACTTGAAAAATTGGACGAACGTGAATCGGTAGCCGTGCTGCTCGGCGACGCCCGCACACACCACGTTGGAGGAGGAGCCGATCAAAGTGCCGTTGCCTGGGAAAAAAATAAAGCAACGTCAAGCAAAAACACACAAAATAAATTCGGGTGTTTGAACCCGCGGCTCCCTTACCGCCGAGGCAGGCCCCGAACGCCAGGGCCCAGACGAGGGGCTGCAGCGGCAGCGACAGCTCCGCGTTCTGCGCCAGCGAGCACACGATGCGGACCATCATGGTGGTGAGGGGGATGTTGTCGACGAACGACGAGGCCAGCGCCGACACCCACAGGATCAGCAGCAGGGCCACGGCCAGCTGGTACTTCTCGGGCACGGCCAGAATCAGGTTCTCCGTCTGCCGCCCGATCCAGTTGATGAGGCCCAGACGGGAGAGCGCCTGACACATGGCAAAAAAAATTTACGGATTTTTTTTTGGCAACGAAGAGTAAAATTGTTAAACGACAATCTTTAAGTCTTGAAAATGACAAATTTATGAAAAGGACGAAATTTTAAAAATAGGATTTTTTTAAAAGGGACAAAAATTTTTGGGGAGAGACAAAGATTTTTTTGGAAGGGACAAAAAAATTTTAAATGGAATTTTTTTTAAATGGACAAAAAAAATTGAAATAGAAAATTTTTTTAAGAAAGGGAAAAAAAATTAAGAAAGAGGAAAAATTCCTTGAAAAGGAGAATTTTTATTTAAGGGACGCAAAGAACGTCGGGTCGGCCGCTAACGCCTGCAGCATAGGCAATGCACGCGTCGTGCAGCGCACCGCTGCGTCGCGGCGGCCTACCCCCCAGGCGCGCGCACACACCAACACCACACACACACACACACACACACACACACACACACACACACACACACACACCTCCATCAGGATGAAGAGGGCGGCGAAGAAGAGCAGCGTGCTCCACTCGACGCGCGCCAGCACGCCCTCCATGTCCTGGTCGGCGAGCACCAGCAGCAGTATGGCCCCCAGCAGCGCCGTCCAGCCGAGCGACAGGTTGAGCTGCGGTATGCTGTGCAGGAAGAAGAGCACCACGACGAACAGGATCGTCAGGCCAGACTTGAGCAGAAGCATCTTGTTGCGGATCGGGTACTGCAGACAGATTGGGGGAAACAAATTATTAAAATACCCAAACGGAAAACGGTTTAAAGTAACAAGTGTGCAGGTGCTCACTTTAAGCTGCAAGTCTTCCAGGGTAGCCTTGTAGTCCTCGACGGCGACACTTGAAACAAAAAACAATCGCAGTACAAATTAAGAATTTTTTTCGGAGGGGTTTTCAAAAAAGAAAAGGCTGATCTTACCTGCCCGACGTCACCTTGCGCTGCAGCTCCTGCACGAGCCGCCTCGCCTTCTTCAAGAGCGTCTCCCTGACGGAGTCCTCGTCCCGGGAGTACGACGACAGCGAGGCGGCCGCCCGCTGCCAGATGGCGATCTCGTGCCGCAGCTCTGGAGGCGGGCAAAGGTTAATAACCCCGAAAGATTAAGAAAACGTGAACACGAACGTGAATACGGTACCCTGGACTTCCTGGGGCTCGGCGAAGCGGAAGTCGTTGATGCTGCGGAAGGTGAGGCGCAGCTGGATGTTGACCACGACGAACACGATGAGCGTGCCGACGCCCATGTGCAGCGTGAACACGCCGAAGTCCACGCCCTGCGGGGGCAGAAAGCAGTTAGGGGGGCGGCGGCCCAGGGCGGGCGGCGGCGGCGGCGGCGGTGGGGTGCGGGGCTCACCGCCTTGACGACGTCCTCGTGGGAGGCCAGGATCACGTTGGGAGGGTCGCCGACGGGGGTGATGGCGCCGCCGATGTTGGAGTAGATAATCATGGACATGAGTACCGGCACCGGGTTCAGCTCCATCACCTCGCAGAGCCTGGCGGGGGAGGGAGTACGACGGCGAGGGTCAGCACCGAGGACAGACCACGGACAGACGGAGGAGGCCGACGCTCAAACCTGATGGAGACCGGCGTCATGAGCAGCACGGTCGTCACGTTGTCCAGCACCATCGAGAGCATCACGGTGAAGAAGCATAGCGTGTTGATCAGCGGCCAGATCTTACCGCCCGTAATCTACTCAAAAAAAAATTTAAATTAAACGTTTAGATTTTTTTTTTAAAAAAAGGTCCAGAGTATTGACGAAAGTGCACACTTTGTAGGCGAAAACGGCGAGGTAGTCGAAGATGCCCGTCTCCGAGAAGATGGCGACCAGCACCATCATGGAGAACAGGAGCAGCAGGGTCTCCACGTCGATCCAGCGGACCAGCTCGGCCATCGTGGGGCGCTGCCAACAAAACGTTTCACGTTTTTAATCATTTTTTTTAAGTGAAAAAAAAAGAGGGACGCAGAGCAAAACAGATCGAGAAAACGCACCTCGTTCAACGCCGCGAGAATGGCCACAGACATGGTGGACGCGATCATGGCCGCGAGCGTCCGGTGGACGATCTGAACGGGGAAAAGGAAAGTGAAAACCAGGGCGACGAGACAAAAGGAAAAAAAAAAGAAACTGGAGTCGGGAGGTTTTCGACCAGGCAGACCTCGAAGATGACCATGGCGTAGAGGCCGATGAGGACGATGGCTGCGTAGATGACGCCGTCCTCCATGTTGATCGGCGAGGTGTCGTAGTGCAGCGCGGCCGGGAAGGAGACACGCAGGTTGGTGCGCATCTGCAGCCGCAGCAGGTTGATGTTGCTGAAAAAAAAAACTCGAATGAAAATGCGATCAACTCAGGAAAAAAAAGTTAGTTGGGAAAAATTGAAAGGGGTTTGACGCACGAGATCTCGAAGTCGTCGAGGAGGAACAGGTGGTCGCGCTTCACCTCGGGCACCACGTCGACGGACTCGGACGACACGAGCGGCACCCGCCACGGCTCCGTCAGGTTGCGCACGCTCGCGATGTTGTCCTGCTTGATGTGCAGCGAGACGTTGCGGCGCTGCGCCTCGGGCACCGGCAGCCGGGTCTGGATCAGCTCGATCCACACCTCCATGAAGGACTCGGTCAGGTTGCCGTACTCGGGCGGCAGCAGGGCGCCGGCGATGGACACGGCCACCTGCCTCTCGGAGGGCATCTCCTGCATGAGGTAGCCTGGCGCCGCGGGGTCAAGGGTCATACACACACACAGCGGGGAGGTCATGGGGGTCACGTAGACGCGGCACAGCAGCAGCAGCAGCAGCAAAGGATACTTTTAATCTGGTTCTTCGGCACCGATATTTGGTGGATATCCTCTTCCCGTTCCTGCTTGGTCATGAGAATCCACTATAGGAGAGAAGAAAACAAAAAGTTCACTTTTGACGAATAATTATTTTTTAAAAAATAAAAAAGGGTTTATGGTCTGCGATGTGTACCGTGAAGATGAGCCAGATTAGGATGAGTACTCCCATCCTGAGGTGGCGGGCCCAGGGCTTCATGGGGGCCTTGTCCGTCAGGTGCTCGTGGTGGCCGTGCCCGCCGCTGTCGTGCCCGTGTCCGGGACCGTGTCCGGGACCGTGCCTGACAAACATTCTCATTCACGTTTAGCAGAAAAAAAAATATTTTAAAAAATACACGTAGTGCTTCATTTTGTTTTTTGGGTTAGATTCACTCACTTGCCGCGGCTGGCGTGCAGGGACGCCGCCACCGAGACGTTGGTCAGGAAGTCGCCCTTGCCGGCGACCGCCTCATCCGGGAACACCATCCGGGGCGTCAAGTCCCCCTCCTCCGTCACATCGCTCAGCTCGCTCGGCCTTCCGCAAAAAAATTAGCTGCGTTCAGTCGTCTCAAAGAGTCATTAAAATTCGAAGATTTTTGAAAAGGACGCTTCAAATACCTGGCGTTCCCCGAGTTCGGCATGGTCGCCTTGAGCTGCACAAAGGTGGGGTCCCTCTTGACGTGATCCGGCAGGTCGTTCCACAAGTCCAGCATGGCGGTGGACAGCCGCGTCGACCTGGACAGCCATCGCAACGTGTCGGCCACGGGTTCGAGCCCCGTCCGGGTCCCCCGCGGCCCCCGCGGCCCCCGCCGGGGTCTCCTCCCCCGGTACTTACGGCGACGGCTCGAAGCGGCTGGCGGCGAGCTCATCGTCCAGGTCGTCGACGCCGCGGTTTCGGTCCCGGGTGCGGGCGCGAGGTCTGGACACGAACTCGTCCTCCGACGACTTCTTCCCCCACATCACAGGCCGCGGCAGCAAGCTGCCGAAACCCAAAGACAAGCTCGCTCAGTCCTCGGAGTACCGGGGTTCACACTAGACAAGCTGACGAGCAGACAGCTGACAAGAAGACTACGACAGGCAGTACAGACAGCCGACGGCACTAAAACCTTACAGCAACCCCACACGAAAATCTCCCCGATGCAGACCAGCCCGGACCGTATTCGCAGCGGCCTGGGAACCCCTGACCTTACCCATCCTTGTCCCGTCCATTAGTTCCTCAAACAAGCGTGCGAGAGAGAGGGGGATACGCGCGCGGCCGCGGTTCATCGAATGGGACCGCCTCCGAAACGGGCTCAGGCGGAAAGTAAACAAACCCCACCCCAGGCGGCGGACCGTGGGCGTCCGCGTCCGAACCGTCGCGCCTCCAGGCCTCCAGGCCTCCAGGCCTCCAGGTGGTTTGGCAGCCGTCCCGGTCCCCGACCCGGAATACTCGCGAGCCCCCCGGTGACGCCGCGGCCGCCACTTTCTAGTGACGGACGCCGTGACGCGCGACGCCCTCCACACCGACGACGATGACGACGACGACGTCCGCGGCGTCCACGGCACTCACCGATCGGCCCTCCCTTCACGACTCGGGTTGTCGCGGACACTCGCTGCTGCTCCTCCTCGTCACGCGAAGACCCCCGACACCCGCGGGGAGTCGAACCTCGCACCTCGCACGTTGGACGGGGGAGGCGGAGGAGGCGGTGGTGCGCGGCCGGGCTGCGGTTGTGAGCTCTGGCCACCGCACTGGACGGCACTGCAGCGACGAGCCCCGGGGCAGCGCGCTCTGGTGGCCGACTTGACGAACTACAGGACCGAATTTCAAAGCGCCCACTCCCGGGATGTTTAAACCGGCCGAGAGTGACAACCACGTATTTTTATTCCGCAATATTTTTTATTCTGGTTATTGTGTGTAGGGGAGCGAAATCGTCTTGGGGCGGAGGTGAGTTTGCGGGGTCCCCCTGCCGGAGGCCCTGCCGGGGTCACATCCCCCAGGCGGCCATCAGGCGGTCATAGTACACGTCGCTGGCGGAGCACATGGCGGGGGAGGCGCCGACGGCACGCACGTCCACGACGGCGTCCTCGTGACAACCGTCGTCCTCCGGTGCCGTGGTGGCGCCGGCAGCAGCACCCACGCCGTTGTCCGGGTTGAAGAACGTATTGGCCTTGGAGCTGAGCGACGGCGGGGGCGGGAGGCAGGCCGTTGTTCCCTGGCCGCCGTCGTACCCGTACAGCTTGCGGAGCCGCTCGATCTTGCTGACGCGCTCCTTCTCCTGGGCTGACGGCTTCCTGGCGGTGGTCGCCGTCCTCGGCTTGGCCGGCGGCCTCTGCGGCCTGCACCTGGCCGCCCCCCGGCCCCGCGCGGGGCACCGGTCCGGGTCGAACAGGCCGACCGGGCACGGCCGCCAGTGGTTGTTGTCGACGCGCTTGTAGGAGGCAAAGAGCAGGCAGCACACGCTGCGCGACCGGCACTCGGCGCAGCCCGGGCCGCAGGGTGCGGGGGCGGCGCGGGACTCCGGGGCGGTGGCCGCCCGCGCCTCGCCGACGTCGGCCCGGGTCGTCCTGTCGCCGCCGGCGCAGAACAGGAGGCGGCCACAGCAGCCGCGGCACACGTCCACGACGGGCCACCGGGTGAACACCTTGTACACCACGACGGGCAGCGGCGACCCCTCGTCCCGGGCGAGTCTGCCGGCGGGAGGCCAGCGTCAGCGACCTCCGCTCCGAGGCCAAGCAGTGCCCCGGGCAGGACTCACCTGAAGCGAACGACGATGTCGCTGGCCGCGTCCGCGAGGAGGGCCTCCCGGGGGTTGACGGACTGCAGGGCGGCCCGGGCGCTGCCGGCCGACAGCTGGCGCACCACCTCACGCAGGTGCAGGAAGACGTGTCGCAGGACGAACCGCCTCCAGGCGGCCTGCAGCACGGCCGCGGCGCGGTCCTCCGCCCGCCTGCGGGGAAGGAGAAGCAGTGCCGCGGCCTGCACGGACGTCGGCGTCCTGGCGACCTACCCGGCGTCCGCGGCGCGCGGGGCTACCCTCGCCCTCCGCAGGGCGTTGATGTTGGCCCTCAGCATCTCGCAGCCCCGCCCCCGCGCCACGTCTGCCGCTATCCTTCTCCGGACCCGCTGCATCCTGGCGGACGGCTTCGACGGGGTCCCCGGGAGCTTGCGGCTGGCGGAGGCCGGAGTCCTGGGCGATGGCCCCGGGTCGGCGTCCCCACCCGCAGCATCCCAGTGCGCCGTCAGCTCCGGCGGGTGGACATGCTCCTCGTCAGCGAGGCCGAGGCCGCCGGGGCGGAGGTCGAGCTCGGACAAGAAGCGCTCGTGGTCCAGGTTGAGCACCGAGAACACGGCCTCGTCCACGTCCTGCTCGCCCCAGGACCAGAGGTCGTCCCTCGCCATGTCGGCAGCGCCCCGTCCCGGTGCTGCAGTTCATGCGCCCGGTGAGGGGCAGAGCGACGCGTGGAGAGACTCCCCGCCCGAGAGACTCGGGGAGGCTCAGATAGACTCCGCGCCTCTCAGCGGACCGCGGCCAGCCATACCTCCCTCGTCGGACGCTTCGTGACGCTCGGCGGTCACGTTCGGGCCCGCGCTATCGGCCACCTCATGACGGCGACCGGGTCACGAGGCGCGCGTCGGTGTCACGCTCCGGTGACCGTCGGCGTCACAGCCACCTTCGCCTCCTCTGGCATTCCCCCCGAGCCCCTGAAGGACGTCCCCAGCGTCCTCCATCGGCCCCCCGAGCTGCCGGCGTCGCTCCCGCCGCCGCACAAGACCCTCCCGGTCTTCGGCTCTCTGCAGTCGGTGCTTGGCGGTCCCCGGCGAAGACGAGAAGCCACGCGTAGCCGTTTGAACCGTTTGAACGGGCGTAAGCGGAGGCGGGACCCGGGCTAGCAGACGACATTTCTGTTGACGCTGTTTGACAGACGTGGCCCGTTCCGTTTCCGGCCACGTTAATATGGCTGCCCGCCGATGAGCATCGGCTGTTGTTTTGGTAGCCAGCAGAAATAACACTTGTATACGAAATTCGGTGAAAGTGCGGAGTTTAGAACAGTTTCGGTGTTTAAAATGTCCGGCCATAAGTTTCTAGCACTTTCCTTAGCCCTAGTTTGCTCCGTCATTTCTTGCGGGGCGGTAGAATTAACCTTCGAATTGCCGGACAACGCAAGGGAGTGTTTTTATCAAGAAATTGAAAAAAATGTTTCGGCTACGTTAGAATTTCAGGTGCGTTATCGTGAGATTCAATGGAAGGCACAGTTTAATGGCTACTTATCTGTTCTGCTCGGGGTTTCCATTAGTCATCGGAAGTTTTATCAACATAACCTAAATCATATGGAACATAGCTGTCATCAGTGGTTCTGAAAGGAAAATGAGTCTTCCATCTCTGACCCAAGACTCACGTTGTCGTTTTGTACCTTGTTATCTGTTTTAAAAATTACAATTGTTGTCCTTTCGAATCCCTGTGTTTTTCCATTGCATTCATGTGTCCTCTCATTTTAACAATTTATGCTCAACAGAATCAAATTTCTTATATTTTTACAGGTAGTTACTGGTGGCCAGTATGATGTAGATGTCACCTTAGAATCTCCAACCAAAGAGGTCATCTACAGACAAGTTAAGCAGCAGTACGACAGCCATAGGTTTACTGCTACAGAAGCAGGAGTGTATGCGGCGTGTTTCTCCAACGAGTTCTCAACATTTTCACACAAGCTAGTTTATGTGGATTTCCAAGTTGGAGATGAACCCCCTTTACTGCCCGGTATGGGTGAGCACGCCACAGTTATGACACAGGTTAGTACATGAAGCATTTTCGGTTAGTCATCCCTTGTGCATACGGGCATGTGATATCATCTCTGTTCTCTCTCTCTCTTTAGATGGAGTCATCCTGCAACGAAGTTCACGAGAGTCTCAAGAAGGTTCTTGATTACCAAACACACCACCGACTGCAAGAGGCCCAAGGCCGCAAGCGAGCAGAGGACCTGAATGAGAGAGTGTTATGGTGGTCTTTACTTGAAACAGCTGTGATTGCAACAATTGCCATTTTCCAAGTTGTTATTCTTAGAAATTTCTTCTCAGAAAAGAAACCCTCAATGATGGGTTATAATAAAATGTGATTCTACTTTTAGATTGACTGTGTGAACTTGTTAGCCCAATTTAACACATCGCCGTGCTGAGTTTGTGTTCTAGCATGAATGGTGCACTGTGAGGTGCTAATATTTAAGTCAGAGAATTTTGTTATGTGGACTGTTCTGCGTTGTTTCCTTCAGTGTTAATAGAAAAAGTAGTTTGTCTGAAATTGAGATATTCTTTTGTTGTACTGTATCTGTTGGAGATGTAATTTTATGTCCTGTGTCTATCACTAACTCAGCATAGCATGTCATTTAGTTTACACAAGTTTTCACTGAACTGGACATTCAGTTGAAGGACTGACTTTTGTAAAATTCTAATTCTAAAGTAAAATTCTTTATTGTTGCTTGCTGAAGTTTCTTGTTTGGGTATTTTTTTTTTTTTTGTTTGTTTGTTGAGAAACTCCAGACACAATTTCTGTTGCCTCTTACTTTAAAAGACTAGTATTATTTGCTCTTGTTGATTCATTTTATTGGGTTCATTTTAATGGTTGTGAGACATTTTGGAGTACCATGGAATGGATATGTTTGTATCTGTACAGTAGAACCACCTGAAGTCATCACTCATGTTTGTAATTTATAGCTATGTATTTTCATTGGAGTGACTTAACTCTTTTATTTAAATTAGCTCATTTGCCACACTTGGGACATCATTCCGTTGAAAGAGCACCAAAGTCAATTACTGTAAATATATATCGGAATGCTTTAATGATTGTGTTAATTTGGATAAAAACTAAATAGTTTGATGGTCACTCCTACTGTTTGTTCTCTGGGTATTATGTTCTCAATTGGTACTACGATAGAAGTGAAGCTGGTGAACTTGCACTGACTATGTATCAAGACTTTAAAAAGTAAACTGTCCCATGACATCATGATGGTGTGTAAAGGATTTGAAAATAATAATATTAATCAACCTCATTCCATGCATTCATGTATTATCTAAACGTAAATGCTTACACAGTTGAGAGAATAAACCAAGTCAAAACAAAACATGAAATCTGGTCACAATTTTGATTGGAAAACAAAAGGGTTCGCAGTACAGTTTTTCTTCAGCACTTCACAATAGAAAATATATCCACACTACATCAACGATCCTAAAGGTGAAGTACATTTCACGTCTTTGACAATTAGGTTGGTATCCAGAGAGAAATTGAGAATTGAACTGAAGAAGACAGAGGATGGGTTTTGTATGAATGAAATGTTACCTTAGTTTCAAATATTATACTAAAAGAAAATGTTTTGTTTGTAAACCAAAGCACTGTATCTTACATTATGGAGATAGGTAATTTGCTATATCAGCTGTGGGACTAGCACAGTTTACAAAACCTCTTCCTGAACCTTCAACCCTTCCCGACAGTCACCTCAGGTATTACTACATGGCACCAGAAAATTAAATGACACTAGAAGGTTATCAACCAAGCTATCACTTAGCTAAGATGTGACCACAACTCTACACACCGTCTTTTTCATGAGGTAAACTAAAATACACAAGGAATTAAAAAAGGAATAAAGAAAACAAAGATCAAGAGCTTGGAGTGACCAAGGGGAGTATATCTGAGTATACTCGGTCTACCTTCTCCCTGAGGTGCTCAAAGGGAAATGAAAGACACATTTAAATGATGAGATACTAGTGCAATATCGCTTCACAAGCTCAAACATCCTCGTGTGTTACTCTGCTTGATAGCTCGAAGAGACTTTAAAAGAAAAATACATTACATAAAACATCAGTTCTGGTCAGGAATAGTAAGAAGAGGATGGAATCTTAATTTCATAAGTAGAGGTCACATACATTTTACATACTTGATGATGCATCTATGATGGGAATATTTACAACAGAGTAAGTGAAGGTATAATACTGGAATTAGCTACACTGCCCATCCATTGCAGGATGAGAGTGGTTAAATTTTTCTACAGATTAAAACTCCAACCTCTTACTCATGCGCAATACTTGTAACAATCAGAGTCTACACCAAAATTTAACAATCAATCGTAAACTTTGTTTCAATACTGAAAAATATAATTTACTTGTTAAATTTGCAGTATGGAAACATTTACATCTCTAAAGTCTCAACACCTCTGTCACTAAATCACTCCACATATACATCTGGATCTTCAGGTCCACACTTCCATTAATACAACAGCAGCTAATTTTATCTTCGCCACATGGATGAGTAGACCTCATTCATTATATGGAGGTAATTGATAATTTTTGCAGACACAATGAAAGTTACAAGCAGTCAGTCCCCAATAGTCCCTCATATGATACTAGATCATAAAGTTCATTAATGGTTAACATTAAAAAATGTTGAGATGACAACTCAAAAAGAAAAACAAATTACAAAATAATGATTGGGACCTAGCATTACTGAGAATACTTGAGTTTACCTTACTAAGCACATAGCACCAAAGTGTCAAGCAAAATGGCAAGCACACAACATAACTGCATCTCAAGAAATCAGACTTCTTCAAACATTCAATCAATCCCTTTGAACCTAGCATTCATCATAGGGAATCACACAGAATGAATAACATACAGCTTAAAAGCCACTTGTGTTGTTGTAAGAAAAGAAGTGCAAGTATATACATATAAATATGATACCATGACAAATCAGCAATTTTGAAGCAGGTGGATACACTTGGGCACAGCAATGTGAGTATTTCTATCCACATTTTTGATAAATGACCACGTCCTTCTGACACCGTAAAATGTGTGGATACAATATTACAATTACAATCACAAGCAAGATATAAGCGAGTCATTAAGCAATCACAGACAGTGAGAATAGCACACAAGCGTGGCTCAATCATTTTTCACAAACATTCTTATATGATACAAATATCAATCAATCACTCTTATAGGGTCAATGGTTACGCCAAAGAAGACTACATCAAATTTTTTTTATGACTGCTAGAGCAAAGACTAGCATCCATATAAAATTCAACATTGTTACATTGTTGTAAAAAAATTAATAGAGATCAAAACAAAAGTACTCATCAGAAATTGCTTATAAAAGGAAAATTAATTTAAAACAATTATTTGCCTATGGTGTGATAATGTCTAATCACTAGATTACAAATATGCTATAATGTAGATTTCTTAAGCTACAACTGCTAATGTAAGCTCACATGACTATCAAATAATGCACATATAGAATGAGTATGGCCTAACTGAATCCCCAACATATGACCACAAAGCTTAAGAACAACTTCAGTTAAAAATTGAGAACTTCAAATAAAACTTTAAAATAAATTGCTTCAAAAAACAAATGACCAGAAGGAAAACAACAGACTTAAATTATAGTTATAATAAAATTAAAACGCTTAAGTAAAAAAAGAAAGGTAACATGAAAACCTAATCCTAAGTAATACATTCTTTGCACTTTCATTCAGGCACAAATCATTTCCTGGTGGGATCAAAATCGTGAGGAGTGGTCCTGGGTGGCGACGACGGCAGACCGGCGCACCAACCCCTTGCGGTCTCCTCGACAGCACAGCAACCAATCCTCGTCGACTTCCAGGACCAAGCTGAGTCGTTCACCTGTGCTGAATGATAGGTGCCCACTGTCCGATGCCAGCTGATGCTTAATTGTCCTCACGTACCTGTCACAGGGTTTAAAAAAAATTATTAATGGAAAGTCATCCAAACTGTGGTCAAGGCACTGCAAAAAAATTCACCCCACAAAAAAAAATAATTAAAAATAACGAAATAAAAAAAAAACAAACAAACAAGGAATTGAGTATGTTACCTCGGGGCGGGCTTGACCTTCCTAGCGGAGCCCGCGGCCCCGGAGCCTGCGGCCCCCGTCGGCCTGCTGACGGACGCCGAGTTGGCCCGGCGCTGGGCGCTCCGGCCGCTGGAGACCGGGCTGTAGGGCAGGCTGCTGGGCCTGGTGGCGGGGCTGCGAGGCAGGTGCTCCGGCTGCTGCGACTGGTCCACGCGGCTCGTACGCGCGCCCACTGTCGAAGCCCGCTTACCCTGTCAAACAAAAATTTTTCAAAATGAAAATTTAAAAGGAAAAAAATAAAAGGTGTAATTATTAACTTGAAAAAAAATTGAACGGGTTATATTTTTTTTTAAATTTCTTAAAGATTCAGGTGCTGCTACAATTTTAATTCTGAGCCGTTACCTGTGACGGAGGGAGGCTCGGCTTCCGCATGGGCACCTGGGCCGAGGTGGGCGAGGTGGCGCTGCGGTGGTGGGGGTGGGGGAGGGGGATGCCGGTGGGCGGCCGGACCGGGGAGGTGACGGGCCTGGGGATGCGGGACAGCCCCCCGGAGCCGGTGCTGCTGGTGGTGCTCCCGGCCACGCTGCCGGGGCTGTGCAGCGAGGACCGCGACGTCGACTTGACGGGCGACATGGCCGGCGACGTCCTCGCGCTCCCGCTGCAGGGCAAGGACACGGTTAGAGGACGGCGTTCACGAGCCGCGCGACGGTGCACGTCCCCGATGAACCCGCCGCGGTTACCTGAAGGAGGCCCGCGGCCTCTGCGCCTTGGTGGGGGAGGCCTCGGGGGACGGGCGGGTGCTCTGGTCCCGGGACTCGCAGCCGCTGCCGCTCAGCTTCTCCCACTTCATCTGCAGGCGCCGGAACTTGCCGCCGACGCCCAGCGCGTGGGCGCGGCGCGCCTTGGCCGCGGCCCCGGACCGGTCGGACAGGTCCGTGTCCGTGTGGTCCATGTCGCTGGACTGGCTGACGAGGGTCGCGTCCTCGCTGGTGGACTGCTCCGACTGCGCGCGGGCCTGCGGCGTGGCCGGGGTCGCGTTGAGGCTGTCAGAGAAGTCCTCCTCGGCGTCCTCCGCCAGCAGCCGGTCGAGCGCCTGGCTCAGCTTGGAGCCCAGCTGGACCCCGCTCCACCGCTTGCGCAGCGAGCTGGACGAGTCGGAGAAGTCCAGGGCGGCGTCGACGCAGGACCGTGGCCGGCGGAGCTGCCGGGAGCGGCTGTGACGCTTCAGGAGGGTCGAGCTGGCGGACAGCTCGAGGAGGTCCGGGAGGGGGCCGTCGGAGGTGTAGCTGTCCCTGGGGAACAACGAGCACGCCGTCAGCGCCTCCGACACGGCACGGTGCAGCCGGGGCGGGGCGCCGGCCCTTACTCACCCTCTGTTGGACGAGTTCTCCTCCGTGATGGTCAGCTGACCCACGGAGTTCTGGATGGAGCGCACCAGGCGCAGGAGGGAGGTGGGCGAGGTGGCGGCAGCCGCACCGAGCCGCTGGAGGCTCTGGTGCAGCTGGCGGCACTCGAAGAGGAGGTCCAGGTTGAAGGGGAGCAGGGCGAGCGGGCGGAGGGCGGCGAGCAGGCCGTCGGTGAGGGCGTGGTAGGAGGGGCCGGCCCGCAGCGAGAGCAGCAGCAGGCCCTCCGGGCTGTAGTGCTTCCGCAGGATGCTCTCCCGGGTGCGGAGGTACCCCATCCAGGCGTCCACCGACCGCACGCTGCAACAGCGGACACGGCCGTTCCAGAACCGTTCGCACGAAAACCAGCCGCGGCAGACACCCGGGGCCCAACTCACTTGAGAAGCCCGAACACGAAGGCGTTGAACTTGAGCAAGCCCTCGGAGAAGACGTCCTCGCTGTTGAGCCTGAGCACGAGCTCGTTCAGGGAGCGGGTCATGTGGCCCTGCTGGGCGGAGGCCTCCACGACCTGCCACACCGAGTTGGAGATGTCGCCGAAGGCGGTGGCGATGTTGGGCAACAGGCCGTCGCTGAGCACCGCGTACAGGGCGGGGCACAGCGTGCCGATGACGGAGTTGGCGACGGCCGGCGTCAGGGCGGAGTCGCCCAGGCGCGAGCACTCGCCGGGGGTCGACGCCCCGTTGAAGTGGGAGATGACCTCCTCGACGGCGTCCGACACGGCCACCACGAGAGCTGGAACAGACAGCGAGTTACAGACACGGACTGCGGGGCGGCGGCGGCGGCGGCCCCACGGACTCGGCCTCTTACCTTTCTTGGAGTGCAGGTCGGCCTTCTTCTGGCCCGAGGGCGTGGACGGCTGCGCGGAGCGGCATTCGTCCGCGCTGGACTCACCGGGGTCCTCCTCCCGGATGGGCAGGTCGGACAGCGGCTGCTGCAGCTTGCCCTGGTACTGGCGCTGGCCGCCCAGCAGGGCCGACACGTTCGGGGAGTTGGGCGGCGTCTTCACGTGGCCGCCGGCGCCGCCGAAGGAGACCGTCTTGGAGGCCGGCTGGTGGTCGCCGGCGTCCGAGCCCGTGCTCAGGAACCTGCTCACCTGCAGCCGCAGCCGGGCCATCTTCTCGTCGTCCCACTCGGACTCGATGGAGGCGTCCGAGAGGCCGGCCGTGCTCATGTGGATGTAGTCCGACAGCCGCAGCACGTCCTCGAACTCGGCGTGGCTGCAGAGCGTGGTGGTGGTGGTGGTGGTGGTGGTGCTCGTGGCCGTGGCCCTCCACGAGGCCCTCGTCGTCGTCGCCCGTCCCCTGGCCGCGGGACTTCCGCTCCAGGTAGTACGGCTCCTGCAGCGAGCACCGCTTGCTGGCCGCGGCCGCGCTCTGGCCGGCGCCCATCTCGAACATGCTGAAGCGCTTGTTGGCCGCCTCCTTGCGCATCTTGCTGTTGGACACGACGTCGCCGTCCTGCCCCGTGCGCAGGATGCCCTTGGGCAGCGGCGGCCGCGGCGGCGTGCTTGGCGACACCTCGCCGCCGCCCTTCTTGCCGTCCTTGCCGCCCGGCAGGGAGATGGACCTCTTGGGCAGCGGCGGCGCGTGCGGGGACGGCGCGGGCTGCTTCTTCTTGTCCGTGCCCAAGAGGCTCGCCTCCGAGCTCACGCTGTCGTACCGGTACACGTACAGCGGGTTGTAGTTGGGGGACTGCGTCGACGAGTCCGTCAGGAGGGTGGAGGAGCCCCGGTACCCGGACGACGGCTGGGTGTTGGTGCTCGAGGCGGACGACAGGTTGGTGCACTCGCACCCGGAGTACCGGTTCTTGGCGGGCGGCGCCGCGCAGAAGAGAGGCTGGAGTTCCTGCTCGCGCAGGCTCTTGGCGTCGACGTGCTTCAACACCTCCGGTAGGTCCGCGAGCAGTACCCGGTACTCTTTGGGAAGGAGGAGGGTGAGGGAGTCCCAGTCCTGGACGTGGTTGAACCCCTTCTTCCGCAGGTTCTCCACGTCGCTGCATGAAAATGGTCTGGTTTGCTTCCAAGTCTTCTTTGGTTTCCTCAGACAGGCAGGGATTTTGGAAATCAAGTCAGTGTTACCAGCGTTGGCAGCAGCCGAGAATTTTTGTGGCCTAAGGTACACTTTTGTCAAGTCCACATCAGGCTTCTTCTCTTTCAGGAATCCGAGATCAGGAAGAGCGTAATTTGGATAGTATACATAGACAGGCTTTGTTCCTTTTTCGGTTTGTTCATCGTCCTTTTCTTTCTTCTCCGGGGCTTTGACTTGCTCTGCACTTGCTGGCGTTTCCTTGTGTGGAGGCACCTTTACTTCATGCAACGTTGCCTTGGACAAAACATCAAGCATGCAGGACGTCTGCATACTTCTATTAATTAATGGTAACTGACATTGAGTCGCAGAGTGTTTTCGGCAATCCTTGTTTTCACAACCACAACAGCAACAATTTCCTACACTTCGCCGCCTTCCCTCCGATGAAATATCTTCCCTCTCCAAACTGTTGTTGTTGTTCACATTGTACCGCCTACAATGGAATAAATCGCCCTCAGTCTTATTCAAACCATGGACATGTCCATGGTGACTAGAGTAATTGGAACTGTCATCACAACTTAGCACATTCTCCATTGTGGAATCTCTGGCCATGCTGTTAATTTTGGAAATGCTCTCAGAGACTCGTTCTACTGATTCAGAGTGCTCTGAAGGTCCTTCGACATCCTCCTCAGCTATTTGCTCATGGGTTCGATGTACACCATCTTCAAGCCGGTACAAACTATCTTCAAAAGTGCAGGTAGAACAGTCAGTCATTTCTTCTCCCCTCACCCAACTACCATTGTTTTTTCGAGGGTGCCCACAATTCAGGGACTCTACACTCCGTAAGCTAAGTTTGTTATTTAGTTTGGTCATACTTTCCTCAGGAAGACACTGGCATTCATCCACACTGTTGTCAT
Organism: Megalurothrips usitatus; assembly: GCA_026979955.1. NCBI lineage: Eukaryota > Metazoa > Arthropoda > Insecta > Thysanoptera > Thripidae > Megalurothrips > Megalurothrips usitatus. The sequence goes on from CM049605.1 coordinate 8,275,914, forward strand.
TTCGTGTTGCTTCCACCCCCTGACATGACCTGAATACTTGCTTTCCACGGCACGATTGGCTGATTCCACCATTACTCTGCCATTCGTTGTGGTTGCGCCTTGCAAGTCCTGAGGCAGATCTCACACAGGAATCGCTGTCCCAACCATCACTCACAGATGTGGAATGATCTGTTCCAGACCCACTGCGTTGTTTCATAAATAATCTGACAAGATTGAGACCTGCAGCAGGCTTGCTCCCACTGCAACTACTTGCACCACTCGATGTGAGAGGGCTTCCGTTACAGCGGACATCATACAACTTCACACAAGAAGACTCTATAGATGAAGATGTACTCAGGGCCAAACTTGCTCTGATTTGCTGCCGTATTCTTTGCTGTTGCTGCCTCTGCTGCTTGGCCAAGTTTGGCAAACTGCGACTTTTCACAGCAGTTTGGTCAGCAATGTCTGACTGTGCCTCCTCTTCTGCCCCTTCAGTAGTGTTGTTGTTTCCAGATGGGTGCCGACTCAGCTGTTGTGTCTCCAGAGGATTCTCCGAATCAGGTTTCTTCAATTTGCTCCAAGTGGTGAATGTGGAATCAGATCTTGCCATGTTATTGTGAGAGGAAGTTAAAGACTGCTTGCAATTCGGCCTGCCACAGCCATTTTTACCATTCCTTCCTGAGCCAGAAGATGACAATGAAGAGTTGAGTAATCTTTGTTCTGCTCCAATAACAGCAGCAAGGGCAGGATTCATCATGCGGCTGGTTCTAGACCAGTTATTGCTGTCAGTACTAGTTGTTTCACTGTCGCCTATTTTGTCAGAAAAAAAGAAGACAATTAGAACAAAATTCACAAATTTACAGGAATGTACACTCCAGAAAAAAAAAATTACAGTATCTCACCTTGATCATGGTACTCCTCAGAATCTTCTGAGCCCATCGTTGTTGAGCCTTCAAAAGCTATAGTGTAATTGTCTTTGTTGGCTTGACATGTCAGCATGATGTCAGAATCTAGAGAATCTACGCTGAAGTTGATGGTGCCTGGGACAGCACTTTCCTTGACTGGTGAGAACAGCAACTCAGATTTACAAATAGACATTGTGTCTATAGAGCCCGCTGAATCTTCACCCTGAAAAGAGTGAAAACATGGAAGTACATTAGTTTTATGTCAAGGATAAGAGAGAGCTCACGTACACAAATAAGCAATAAACCCCGCAAACAGCACATGCCAACATAAAAAAAAGGAGCAAATTATAAAAGTAAGCAACAAACCTGTGAGCTGCTGTGAGGGCTTATAGATGAATCAAAATCAAATTTCCCCATCAAGGAAGCAGATAATCCTGTCACGCTTGCAAACATCTCACCCTGGCTATTGCTCTGCAAAAATTACAAATATCGTTGAATTATACTTCAAATTGTTGGGGAGTGATCACAACACAAGCACAAAAGCATAGCAAATTAAAAGAGAAAAAAAATTGAAAAGAGCAAAGATGCGACAAATAGAAGAAAAAAGAAAGCTTCTTGAACTTAGTTTGAAAAAGAGAGTTGTGAACTTACTTCAGCTCCCTTCTGCAGGTCACACATGGTTGGAAGTGTGTTTAGCAATGAGTGAATATCTTCAACACAGAAGTTCTCCATATCCACCTCAGCGAGGTTGGCATCCAAGTTTCTAGCAAGGTCATCGTAGAGTCCACTGGACAGCAAACCTCTTGCGTACGACTCTGAGAGGGATGGCAGCACACTGACTTTGTGGGGCATGCCTTCTCGGTAGCTGAACACAAACAGGAATATAGCATTAGTTCAGAAAGATTAAAATGCTATAAAACTCAAATAAAACAGACCACGACAAACAAAATGTAACATACCCATAATCCAAAAACCATTGATATTCTGAGTTGTCTTGGATAAAGTCTGCATCGTTCTGTGACGATGTGTTGCTGACATAGCTTGCTGCGTAGCTAGCCGTTGTCTCCCCATTGTTGTTTGAATTCAAGTCCCCAGGACTCAGCACGCCAGTGCCTTTCCCAATTTCGTCCGTCATCCTGGTTCTGCTGCCTGGCGGCAAGCCTGCGAACAGCGAACAAGAATACACAATGTTACAAAGAGCACGTACATCAGCCCTTCACCAACACCAGTGAACCCTAAACTAAGTGGACACTGCTTCGCACTCTCTAAACTCCATCCTTTCATCTGACACGGGTGAAAACCCGGCTGAAAACAAAGCGTATCTTCTCTCCAAACGCCAGGCCACGTCTCGCGGCGGCACCTCGTTAAACACCAGAAACCCTTCTCGTCCCCACGGCCGATGCACACATTTCACACATGACGGCGGCAGCAGCCTCTTGATCTTGGCGAGCTTGGCCTGGGCGGCTCTGAGCCACTTCTGCACGGGGATAACCTCTCTGCGACGTGCCATGTCCGCGCCCTCCAGCGCCTCGGCACACGTCCTGCCGCTGCACTGGCGACATTCGCGGCCCCGAACGCGCCCGCCGAGCCCACGGCGCGCCCGTCAAAACGTAAACAAACTAGAATTTGGCGCAAACAGATGATGATCCACCGTCCGTGACGTCACGCATCGGGAGGCGCACAGCCTCAGTGTGTCATTTGGCTCCTAACGCCTATTTCCACTCACAAGTCTTGTACTTCATCTCCGCCAGTCATCCTAGGCCCCGGGCGACGGGCGCAGGAACACTTGCAGCCCGTTTCCGCGCGGAAAACGCGATTTTCTTCTACATGTTTTGGGAAGCAGTCGCGTATCCAGACGGCTAGCAGACGAGCGCAGCAGAAAGTCTTCGGGTGGGCGGGTGGGAGGCGGAGTGGGGGGAGCGGGCGGGGCATGGGAGGGGGCGTGTGGGACGGGAGGGAGGGGGAGGGGAGGGGGTGGAGGAATGTAGAGAAGGAAGAGGAGGGGGGGGGGGGGGGTGGCGGTTCGGTTGAGTCATTTCGCAGGGCCGACAAGGAGGCTGAGGAGGCCGAAGACGTTGTTCAGACGGGATGAATGAGTGGGAGTGGACTGTACTTCTCGGTCCGGTGCTGTTGGTACCCGAGACAGCAGCCCCCGCAAAGTTACAGTGCGGTCAACAAGCATGGCAAATCAAATATTTTCTGCAATTTTAATTTCCTTAAACTTTTTTTTGTTTTTAATTTTTTTTTTATAAATCTAATCGTTTTGGAATTGGCTGCGAGTTCCGCTGCGGCCAGTGGTTTTCGAGCGACATCAAGGGCCGCCACACCACACGGGGGATGGTGTGGTGGCCACCGCGACGCGCCGGCAGGGAAGCAGGCAGGCGACTGAAAATAGCCCATCCACCGCCAACAGGCAGGGAGGCAGGGCACGGAACGGAATGCCAGCGGGAGGCGAAGCCGGCGAGCCCCTCCGAAAACTGGCATTAGTTATTTCCTTTCAGCAGCGGGGCGGCTGAAGCTACCGGCGACACTACAGAAATAAAGTATAAAAAGTGAAAAACTGAAGGGGCGGTCAGAGGCCGGGGGCGTGGTTGCGAGGAGGGGGCCCTTCGATACTGAAAATCGACGACAAAGGAATTTTCGATTTCCTGGCCAGCGGGGGCGGGGCCCGGCGGCATGACTGGGCCGCTGCTGAGGCGTGGGCGGGCGGCTGGCTGCACTCCATTGTCCCGCCGCGCTCAGCCGGCTCAGCACCGCTCAGCACGCGCTGAGCACGAGCCCCGCTCAGCCGGCGGCGGCGCGTCACACCGTCGTAACTGAACCGCCTCCCGGCGACGTCTACCGCGCCCAACTTCGGCAAATCATTTTTTGCGCGCTTCGATATTTCCCGCCGCGTCCGCAAGCACTTCGACTGTCGTTGTCTCCGTCGCACGCACGCAGCGGCGCGGGCAGAGCCGGCGGAGCGAGGGAGACGGGGCGAGGCCCCCATTGTGACACGCCACTGTATGCTAAGCAATCACTGAATTATAGAGGCATCTCCGCCCCGCCGCGGGCAGCCGCGCGCCGCGTCTCAACCGCATTCTCTGTCTCTGTCGCGGCACCGCGTCGCGGGGCAGTGTGACAGAGACAGAGCGACGCGTCATAACCGAAGCCGCGCCACGCGGAAAATAACCGCGTAAAAATGTGGGCGTTTCGCGCGGGGGGATTCCAGGACGCTGCTGTTATCACATTTGTTATCATGATTGGCGGGGGGTCGGCTTCGAGGAGGAGGGCGTGGCGGAGTGAGTGACAGCGCCGAGGGGGTAACGACTGGGGTAATACGGCGGGCCGAAGGTAATCTGGGGTAATCCGGGCCGGACTACGCCGCCAGGTAACACACCGAAATTTTTAAAGGACACTACAGGCGATCCAGAGAAAATTTGGGGTAATCCGGGGTAGCGCGGGCACGGTTTTGTCGTCGCACTGTTACCCCGGGTAAGGGAGGCCGACTTACCCGTGCACTTGTGCTCGCCGTGCGGGCGGCGCCTCCAGAGGCGGACCTGCACCATGGTGACGGCCTTGTTGGGGGCGCGGCGGCGCTCTTGGGGGAGGCTGTGTCCCGGGGACCCGACAGACGGCCGACGACTGTCCGGGTGGCCGTCGGCGGCCGGCGGCGCGGAGGTGTTGCACCGCGCCGCCGCCGTGATAACCGTGATAAGACCCGGGTCCAGCGGCGCGGCAGGGGCGGGTAAGGGAGGAGGAGGAGGAGGGGGCGCCGACTTTGGACGCCGCTGTTCCCAAGCGGGAGAACACGAAAATATTTTCGGTGGACAGAGGCTAGTGCACACGCACGCACACACACACACGCACACACACACACACACACACACACACACACACCAGCAAGGTGCAGCGGCGCAGGGGGGGGGGGGTGACGGGTGCATGGTGTGAAAATGCCTCTAGCGTACTGGTGGCGGCGGGCGAATCGGGGTACGGCCATAAGATACGTGGCCGTAATCCATTTGTTGACTCCCTACCCCAGTGACACTGGTTAGCCTAAAGTTTCTAGTTCGGAAAACTTATTTATAATATTTCAAGAATTTTTTTTTCAAATTTGCCGAAAATTTCGATTAGTTTCCCCTCACACAGTTTACGGACGTCCCCTCACATGGTCACGGCCGTGGTCACACGACGAGGGTATTCCGTGTTTGGTCGTCACAAAGTCACTCTTCCTCCCGCGGGGGGCGCTTTCCATCCGCGGCGCAGATAAGGGAGAAGGCCTTCTGCCTCTCTCTCTCTCTCTCTCTCTCTCTGCCTCTCTCTCTCTCGCACTCACACACTGCGACTCATCACCACCATCGTCCCGCCAACCCTCTGGCTGCCGCTGTCGCATGGCTCGCCGCGAAGTACCCACCTGCAATCAGAAAGAAAAGACACAACGCGTTAGTCGGGTGGAAATAAAATATATAAGAGTGGCTTCCGCGTGCGCCTCGCTAGCCTCGCTAGCCTCGCCCGCGGCCTGCGAGACTACCGAGGTGTGAATAATAAATCGGCCAGGGTTTCCAACCCGCCGACCGGCGCCGCCGCGCCGTTTCCCGATTCCAGACGACAGAGTATAGACTGGGCGGGACGGTGGGAGAGAGAGAGAGAGAGAGAGAGAGAGAGAGAGAGAGAGAGGAGAGAGAAGAGAGAGAGAGAGAGGGATGGAGGAAAGGAGGGAGAGGGACGAGGGAATGAGACGAAAAATCACCGCAGCGCGTGATTTCTCCACGGTTTGGCGCGGTCGAATTCGGTCGAATTTCGTGGGGGATTTGGACGGACGTCGACGGAGCAGACGACACCCAGGGAGACGCGATGTCGGCAGCAGTGTGGCGCAGCACGGCGTAGAGATGGGGGTGGTTGTTGGGGGCGCGGGCGGAGGGGAGAGAGGGAGCGGTGCAGGGACACGATTAGAGAGAGAGAGAGAGAGGGGGGGGGGAGGCGGCGGTGACTCATCGGGGCCCACCGCCGCCACCCCTCCGCCACGACCACCTCAACGTGCGGCCTAAACCTATTTGCCGCGGCAAAGTGCGTGCGCGGCCCTCTATCGCTGTCTCTCTCTCTCTCCCTCACACTCTCTCTCACACTCTCCCACCCGCATACGCGCCACCCTGCGTCCCGGTGCTGTCTCTCTCCCTCACACACGCTCGCACGCGCACTCCACCTACGCACACCATTTTCCAACAAAATCAACCCTGCTGACTTGCGATTATTCATGTTTTTTTTTTTTGTGAGTGAACTGTCGTAATAAAAACAATAATAATAAAATATAAATGCAGATTTATTTATTTTTTGCGTGTTTTTTTGTGAGTGCGCCCCACCTGCACCGCGGTGCCCTCTCGACTTGTCCCGTCTGCGCCGCGGCCTCCGCCTCCAGTCCGATCGTCATTAAGGCGACTGCGCTATCTGCTTAATTGGGACGCCCCCAGGGTGAGGGAGAGAGAGGGAGGGATGGGGAGGCCGGAGGGAGGCCGTGGGGGAGACAGAGAGGAGGGACGTAGGCGCCGCGACTGCCGCGCGGACCCCGTCCAGTTAAGCGGTTCTCCGTCCCGCGGGGTGCACTCTCCCCGGGAACGGGGGAAGATTATGCGTGAGGGGGCGGTGGTGGGTGCACCCTGCCGGCTACTGGCGCCACCGGAGGGGAGGGGGTGTGAGGGGCGGCGACCAATTTCACCCACAATTGAAAGCGATTCTGATCTCGTTCCGCTTTCGCTCGAGCGGCATGGACGAACGGACTGGGCGTTGTGTTGACCAGTTCCGGCCAACCGCTAAAAGCAGAAGAAGAAGAGAGAGAGAGAGAGAGACAGAGAGAGACAAAAACAACACGCTTGCCAAGTTCAAACGGCCCGCGCGTAAAACCCACACGCGGCGGACTTCCGGGAGCTACAACAACCAACTCTCCTCTCACCTGATTGGCTCTGGCGGGTCCTGCCGCCGCCGGCCCCGGCCTCTTCTACGTCACGGTTCCGTCTCTCTCTCTCTCACACACACACTCACACGCCCCGGAAAGATGTCACTCTCTCTCACTCTCTCCTGTCGCACACGACGACGGAGACGTGCCGTTGTCAGACAGAGACAGACGACTGCGCGGGCCGAGCGGCGGCGCGCGAGCGGTAACTGTGTGGGTATCGGCGCGGACTGGGGTTCGAATCCCCTTTCCCAGGTGACTAAATTATGCATGCGACCCGGGCAATACTCCGTACCCCGCCTGCCTGCCCGCCGGGCCTTGCAGTTCGGCTCGAGTCCCGAAGTTCCCGCGGCCCCGTTTGCGACCACGCACTAGGGCTGCCCCGTTCCGTCTGTGGTGTATACTCTGCGCTATGCACACACACACACACACACACACACACACACGCGCACGCGCACACACAATGTGGGGCGAAGTTTTCAGTGTCCGCACGGGTTCGAATCCTGCAGCCGTCCCTGCACCTGTCTCACTGTACGCGTTATAATGTTTTCAATGCCACAGAACAAAGCGGTCCAAAAAAAAATTATTCTTACAACTGTTTTTAAATTTCCAATTTTTTTCAACAAACTTTATAAAAAATCAAACTTGTTTTTTTTTTAATTTGGAAAAGTTTCAAAACAGTTTCCTTCCAAAAAATCATGAGAGAAAAAAATGTATATTTTGAAAATGTGTGAGTTTGTATTACTTATTCCGGGATCAGAGGAAACAGTAGGTGCCGCACCATCATACAGCATCGTCCCCACGCTCGCAAACGCTGTCGCACACCGTCGCACTCTCTCGCACACCCTCCCACCTCACGGCTCGACAGGTGTGAGGCCAAGGAGGAAGACGTCATGACGGCGTCTACACAGCAGCAGGTGTAGCGGGCCGCCGCCGTTGAGAGGCCGGCGGGGGCGGCCGCTGCAGCACGCCGTCGGGGGGTGTACGACGTCACAGTAGGGCCTAGCGTAGCCCCGCCCACATCGATCCCAGGGGTTGCCGGGGCAACAGCCCGGTAAAGAGGGCGGGGGTAGGAAGAGCAAGGGGGATGGTACAGGCCGGCAGCTTGCCGGGGGCGCTGGCGCAGCTGCGGGAGGGGTAGCGGGTGCCCCGGCGGGGGGCGCGGCCGGCGGGGTACCCGGAGGGGGCGCCACCGACCCCGTTCCACAACAAAGCCCCCGTCAGGCTGCAGCGCCACCATCCTGCCCCGCGGCCTGGGGCCGTACCATCGCCATCATCATCTCAGAATATTAATAATATTTTTTTATTGTTTTTATTGTTTTTTTTTAACGGGCGAGCGGGAGAGACAAAAACGAGGACACCCCGGGGGGTCCCCTTGTCGAGACTGACAGCGCTGCACGTATTTTGTATCCAGCCTCCGGCGCCGCGAACGTTAAAAGGGTGCCGGGGGTAAAAAGTGGCCGGGACCGGGAACCGATCCGGGACCGTGAAACGAGGCCCCGCCGTCGCCGACGCCGTCCTTCCCCTCCACCCGCCGCCCTCCCTCCCCGCGCCCCCTGCTGTACTGCTAGTTTGCGCGCAAGTGCATTTTCGCGGCGGAGGCAGAGACTAAAGCGGAGTGCGCCACGGAGTGGGTCCCCGTCGGGGGCCTCCGTGGGGGCGACGACGGGGTCCGTCTGCCGAGGCCGTCGTCGGGGTTCCGTCCGGGGGCGGGGGACGACGTCGTGGTGGTCGTCCTGACCTTGGGCACGCGGCACCGGCGCGCCGCGGGGGGGCCTGGCGGGTGCTGCCCCGGGCCGTGGCCGAGGCCCTGGCCCCGACGCCGCCACGCGCCGCTCGCTAAACGGGGACCGCGACGACACGCCGTGGGGGGCTCTGCGGGGGGGGGGGGGCGGTCCTGCGGGGGGCCTCGCGGGGGGTCCGAGCGGCGCGAGGGTGTTTACAGCGGCGGAGGGAGAGAGAGAGAGAGAGAGAGAGAGAGAGAGAGAGAGATAGAGACTCAGAGAACGGTGACAGCGCGGCCACGGAGCGCCGTGAGGGGTAGGCAGTCCCGCCGCGCACCCGCGTCCGACCGCTCCTCCGGCTGCCTACCTCCACGGCGGCGGCCTCCAGCCACCGACTCCGGCGGCAGCGGTCCGCCGTCAGCCGCCCACCTACCGGAGCGGCCTCCGGGGCTGGAGCCGGGCCTGGAGCCAGGCCTGGAGCCGGGGCGCACTGCACCAGTCCGGGCAGACAGAGGGCGCTGCTGGAAGGGCAGAGGTCAGGCCCCTGTCCGCACAGCACAGCCAGAGAGAGAGAGAGACAGAGGATCACCCGCGGTCTGCTACTGTCTCTGTCGCACTCTGCGCCATGGATGCGGCGATAATAAATGACGAGAGAGAGAGAGAGATAGAGAAGGGACAAAATAGACGGTGGCGGCGCCTCCAGCCCACGTTGAGCATGGTGGTGTAACGCCGCTGTTACGTCACGTGCACATATCACGTAACGCCGACACAGCAGCGGTGATATGACGACGACGGCATGGTGCCCTCCGGGGGGACTCGCCGTCGTACCTGGCCTAGGGGGAGGAGAGAGAGAGAGAGGTGCAATTATGCTGCCGCGATTTAACGACAATAACCTTCCCCCCCCCCCCACCCCTTACGCTTCTGCCACACACACACACACACACACACACACAAGGACATTTATTGCTCCCTTCGAGGTCCTTAGCTTGCTCCCGGCCTAGCTAGCGTGACGGGCAGATATAAGTCCAACGCCCTTGCCCGCCTCCCCACTCCATCCCTTATCTCTCTCTCTCTCTCTCGCTCGTGGAAATCCTGTTATAGTATATATCGGCAGGAACAGGACTATTCTGTGTGTCTGTCTGTCTGTCTGTCTAGCCGGCGGTCTGCAGGGGATGTCCGAAAGGGGAGGAGGGCGGCCGGCGCCAGCCCCGCAGTGTACGGCAAGAGCGCATAAATAGCGAGCGGGGCCGGCCAACTACTCTTCTCTCTCTCTAGCTCCATCTTCCTTCTCCGTCTCGTGCTCGTGTGCGCTTTCTTTGCGCTTTCTTTTCATGGCCATTGTGTGTGTGTGTGTGTGAGAGAGAGAGAGAGAGAGAGAGAGAGAGAGAGACGGAGAGAGATAAATGAGGTGAAAAGAAAATCATAACCGAACAATACAGGGGCGATACGGAACAGCCTTCGGCCCGCTATCGAAGCTGATTACCTTCTTTCTAACGGCAGCGAGGGGCGCAGGGGGCGGCACTCGTCTTGAGTGCTAGAGAGAGAGAGAGAGAGAGAGAGAGAGAGAGAGAGAGAGAGAGAGAGGGGGGGGGGGCATGAGGGGGGAGGTCGTGTCTGGTAAATAATAAGTAAGTTCGGGCGTGATAAATCGGTATGGCGGTCTGCTCCGTGCGCCAGCGTGTGCGTGCGTGCGTGTGTGTGTGTGTGTTGTCTGCTGTGTGTGTGTGTGTGTGGCCGCCGTGTGAACTTAGGCCCGTCCGTCCCTCGGGGGTCGGCGGCGCGAAGTGCAGGCGGAGGCGGAGGCCGGCTGCGGCTGTGTTGCCGGGCGGAAGAACGGAACGGACCCCCAGGCAGGCGGCGCCCGGGGAGGTAGGTGTGCCGCGACCTCAGAGTGACCACCGCGGGCAGAGAGAGAGAGAGAGAGAGAGAGAGAGAGAGAGAGAGAGAGAGAGAGATAGCGGCCAGCGCCACAAGACGGTGCGATGACAAAGTCCGAGAGAAGGACTTGGCCACCGCCGCTCCGCAACGGCAACGGAAACGGGGAGAGCGAGAGAGAGAGAGAGAAAGAGAGAGAGAGACATATAGATAGACAGAGAGAGCTGTACGCCTGCTGGTCTGGACGGCGTGTCACAGCTGTAAAGGTCGCATACGGCGCCCCCCCCCCCCTCCGCCTCTGACAGTGGGACAGAGGGCGACACAGCAGCGGGGCCGCCTCCTGTTTGGCGCAGCAGTCTGCTCCCATCGGCCCTACCTGAGTGATAGCGCACTGCACACACACACGCACACACACACGCACAGTCACACAGAAGGGTGAGGGGGGCGGGCGGGGGATGAAAAATGGACACGGCTTTGACTGGCATGGCGCTGTTCCGTCCCGGCTGCCGGGGATGCGATGCGGCGTCGCTCTACTCCGTCCCAATGAATTGATGGCACCTGGCTCACCCCCCGTCGTACTTGTTGGACTGTTTTGTGCCGCAGTGCGCCACACCCCTGCAGGAGCTGCCCGGCGGCGGCGGCACGGATAAAGTCTTTCCAAATCGTCGTCGAGGCGTGCGGCTCTGGACGGCGTTGTAGCCGGTTTCATTCTGTGGTCTCTCCTCGACGGAGTGCGTCCCCGTGGTCTCCGCGGGGGCGTCCCCCCCAGGACGCCGTCGTCGTCCTCGACGCCGTCCGAAATGTCAACGACGTTGTTGGCGGCGGTGGTGGTGGTGACGGTGTTCGACTGACGACGGGGGGTGGCATTTCCAGAGGGCCCCAACGGCGCAGTGCGCAGCCCGCGCGGAGAAGGGCATGAGTGCGAGGGAGACAGAGAGAGGGAGGGGGAGAGAGACAGATAGAGGGTGACGTAAAGACAGACAGACAGAGAGAGAGAGGGAGAGAGACAGCTGGCATGGGTGGCCCGCCGCCGCGCTACCGCCCCTGTCCTATCTCTATCGGAAACATATCAGATGCGGGCGCCGCGCCTAGAGTGCGGGACGAGTGAGGGAGTTCCTGGCCGGGTGCGGCGATGTGGAGGTGTGCGAGAGAGACGGAGAGAAGTAAGAGAAAGACAGAGAGAAAGGGAAGAGAGACAGAGAGAGAGAGGGGAGGGTGCGTCGGCGGTGAGGCGCAGAAACTCTCATTCGGGAGGGCGACGGGGCCCGCGGGGGGGCTCGTCCAGGTAGCCGTCGGTGAGAGGGGGTGAGGCCAGGCCCGCCCCTGACTCGGCTCCGAGCCGAAGGCCGCGCCCGAAGCCCCTTCAAGTGGATTAAAGGGTAAAAAGGTCCGGCCATCCTTCGTTGGGAATCGAGTTAGCGGCCGCGCGGTACTTGTTTCGCAAAATAACGCGGCAGCCGCCCTTTCTCTCTCTCTCTCTCTCTCTCTCTCTCTCTCTCTCTCTCTCTCTCTCTCTCTCTCTCTCTTTTCGGTCCGCCACACAGTCCCCCGGCGGTCGAGCGAGACAGCAAAAAAAAAAGCAGCCCCCAGAAGTTTCCGTGCACGCCGGACCGGGTGGGTCCGGGGGGTCTCGGATGTGGGCGGGGGGGGGGGGGGCTCCACCGGGTGCTGCTGTGCGGCGCGGGCAATTACCAGATAGCTCTGAGAGAGAGAGAGAGAGAGAGAGAGAGAGAGAGAGAGAGAGAGAGAGAGAGAGAGGTCTGCAGTGACGGATGGAGAAGTGGGGCCGACATTTGTCTGGTGGTCCGTGGGGATGTAACTTCAGGTTAAGCCAGCGGCCACGGCGGCCGCGGCGGCTAGGAGGCGCGGTGGGGTAGGGAAAGGAAGGCACGCACGGCCTGGGCGCACGGACGCCTTCATCAAATGTATGGCTCCATCTGTCTCCCCCCGGCGGGCTGCCGTTGGGCTGCCGTGGGGTGCAGGGGGGGGGGGGGCACCAGGTGTGCGGCCGCACCCGGTCCGCGGGGGGTCCCGGGGTAAGTAGGGGGCGGCGGCACTTACACGCGGCCTGCCGCGGCCCACCTGGCCAGCACAGGGGCTGTTCCGCTAAAAGCGGAGCCTTCTCCGGCGCTGCCAACTTTCGCGACGATCGCCCAGGTGGTGACGGGTTGCATCCCTCCGTTACCTCGGCGGGGTAGTCTCTCACACGCCGCGGTTGCGTGCGGGCAGACCACTCCCTCCCTCTCTCCCTCCCTCCCTCCCTCCCTCCCTCCCTCCCTCCCGCATCCGGCCCCTCCTCCGGCGGGTCTTGTCGTCCTGCCCGAAGTGGGGCGCCGCGCTGATAGCAGAACAGAACAGAACAGAACAGCCGTGCCGAGGGGCGGTTGGCAGCGCTGCTCGTAGATCGCCGCCACTGCGGGGCCGCGGCACAGCGCTGCACTGCAGAGGCGGGTTTGAATTTACCGCGGCGAGCGGGGGGGGGGGGGGGACGGGGAACGAGGACCGGGACACAGGCGTGTTGCCGACGGCTGACGGACTGCCGCTGACGCCCCCCCACTACCCGACCACCAGGACGGCGACGGCGACGGCTGGCCCCCGGCGACCCCGACGTCCTTCTGCCTCATTCCGGCCACCGCGATAATGACTCTTTTCCCCCCTTCGTGATGGGCGAGGCGGGGCGTTGAGTCATACGCCGCCACATGACGCCCGGCAGTAGTGTGTGTGTGTGTGTGTGTGTGTGTGAGAGAGAGAGAGAGAGAGAGAGAGAGAGAGAGCTGCTGGAAAAGGAGGGCATGATCCGAGCCGGCTGGGCTGTGCGGAGCGGCGGTGTGGTCAAAGGGGGGCGGCGCAGAAAAAGCACAGTTTTCCATCTCTCTCCCTCTCTCTCGGTCCGGCGGGGCGCCCGCCGTGCCTGCGGCTGAGGTGCATCCGATACGGCCCCGGCCGTGCCCTGCCGGCGCTGCCTGTGACCCGACACACATATCGGCCGGCGATGGAGGGGGGGGGGGGGGGGGAGGCCGCCGGAGCTGCTCTGACCTCGCCGCCTGCAGCTGGCCGTCGTGCCGACCCGCGGCGCTCCGCTGCGCTGCGCACTGCCTACCTCCCGGGCGCCGGGAGACCACCGCCGCCGCCGTCGCCTGGAGGAGCGGAGGTTCCGCCGAGGCCGCCGCCGACGACGACGCCGTCGTCCGTCCACTCCCGTCGTCGCCGTTGCCGCACGTCCCCGTCGACGGCCGTCGGAGGCGTCCGCGGCAGATGCGACACCGCGACTTGCACGGCATGGTGCCTCGTGGAGACGCGGGCGGCAGCGGCGCGCACGGCGGACTGGTGCTGGACGACGGGGGGGCTCGGCGACGCGGACACCAGAGCAGCTGACGGTGCCGCGGCCGCCTCACCTACCGCGTCAGCAGAACACACACGCGCCCCGGACTAGGGCGCCTCTCTCTCTCTCTCTCTCTCTCTCTCTCTCAGTTGGCCGCCGCACCCTCCTCACCAATTTCATATACTTTTTCAAGCAAACACGACCAAGAAGTACAGAGCTGCATTTCTTCCGTATTTTCCCCCGCCGGCTACACCGATATCGATTACCTCAGTATCACTCCCTCCCCTCCCCTCCCTCCCTCCCCTCCCTCCCTCCCTCCCTCTCAGTCCCGCTGCTGGCTTCCTTCTGGAGTCTTGCCTCACTTTTTGCAGGTTATTGCCATCGAAGATTGGAGACGACAGTGTAAATAAACCAGGCCCTTTCGCCACATTCTCTCCCCCCCCCCCTCTCTCACTCTCACTCTCTCTCTCGCACACTCTCTCCATCTCTCTCTGCCCACTCCATCCACCTGCCCGCACTGCAGCAGCAGCAGCCATGCAGCTAGTACAACGCCGTGTGCCTGAGGGGCTTGTGGGGCCTGTGGGGCCTTCGGTATCGGTTGCCGACCCCTTCAGATGCCTTCGGGTGCCTTCGGCTCGGCGCCGCCGCAGGGCCCTTCGGCTGAGTACCGGCCGCGGCAGCGGCAGCAGAAGCAGCAGCGGGCTAAATATACGCGGAGGGGGGTGAGGGCCAGCGGCAGGCCCGCAGGGGCGGCACCAGAGGCGACAGAGAGGGGGGCGGGGCATACCCATCTGCGGCGGCTTACGGCCCCCGTCTCCATGGCAACCACCATGCGGCCCCGGCACGGAAAAAAAAAAAGAGAGAGAGAGAGAGAGAGAGAGAGAGAGAGAGAGAGAGAGAGAGAGAGGGTCCAGCGCAGCACCCAGGCGACCTGCTGTAGTAGGGGTTGCATTCCCCGCCGGCCGGAGAGGCAGTGCAGAAACGGAAGCAGAGAAGTCGCCGCCGGGCCGCGCGGACAAGAGAATGCGAAGCAAAGCGCCGCGTACATGAGAAATGGCGCGAAACGTACGCAGGGTGTGCAACGGTGCGGCGCCACGTCGCGTTGGCAGCCCTGCTCAGCCGCGCTCCGCCGCCTATTGTGTTGGCCGCGCCCTTCGCGAGCAGACGACGTTAGCAGACGACGCCAGGTAGCGGCGTGGCGGGAACAACGCCGCCGCCCCCGTGTTGTCTGCCCCCTGCCCGCCCCGCCTTTGAGTCTGCGGCCCCAGGGCTGCCAACTGGCACGACCGACAAAAGGGCGGAGCGATTGCAGTTCCGACGGACCGGCTCCGTCCTATTTCTAAACGCGGAAAGCCCTCCGAAATAATAATGCGACCTGCCGCTCATTTCTCTCTCTCTCTCTCTCTCTCTCTCTCTCTCTCTCTCTCTCTCTCTCTCTCTCTCTCTCCCACAGAATGGTGCTGTAAGGATCGCGATCTACAAGGCAAAACCGCGCACCCCATTCCAGAGGCTGATCGACATTCGATGCACGTCATCTCCCCCTCCCCCCTCCATTTGTCGCCAAGTCCCTCCCCCCCCCCCCTCAGAGAGGGCTTTGAAGTTTTCTCAGCTTTCCACACAAACATCAGCCACGGCCTCCCCTCGGCGTGGCGGGGGCTCGGCCGGCCGTGGCGTGGAGTACTACGGGGAGGGGCTATTTTCGGCCCCCCTCCCCTGCCTCCCCCCCCCCCTCCCCCCGCACCCCCTCGCCCCCTACTCGCGGTCCGCCACGCGTGCAGCGATGGATGCACCGCTACCGCTGCAGTCGCCCCTCCGCTACGTGGACACGACCAAGAAGCCGATTCACGTACACCGAATGTGGACGCGAATGCGTCGGAAACCGAGGAAAGCAAACTGAACACACATCGCCGTTCGTGCCGATGAGACAAATCCACAGGCGAGAGTCGGATGATTTAACGAGGCTCGCGCGCCAAAACACCTCGACCTTTTTATCGCCCTCCCTCCCTCCCTCCCTCCCTCCCTCCCTCCCTCCCTCCCTCCCTCCCGCTTGGCATTCATCCTTGGTCCTGATGAAACTCAGCTGCGCCGCGTGGTCCTGCGGTGTCCTGGTCCGGCCTGCCCTTGGGCGCCGCACCGCCGCCGCAGCGCTCTGACTCACGACTTCTGACCGCCCACATTCTCATACCCGCACCGCAACGCAGCCCGCGCGCGACTCGCATGTACCTTAACTTGATCGGCTCGCATAAAACCTTATCAAGTTATGTCGTCGCGTCGCACGGCCGTCACCAGTAGGAGGGGGAGGGGGAGGAGGAGGAGGAGGAGGAGGAGGAGGAGGAGGAGGAGGAGGAGGAGGAGGAAGCCACTCCTTGACGGGGGCCTCAGAGTGCGTTCAGTTAGCCGCGGGCGGGCGTCCGGCCGGCCGAGCAGATTGCAGCAGCGGCGGCGCTGGCTGGGAGGGCGTGGTCCCCGGCCAGGAATCTGAAAAATGAAGCAGCAGCCAGCGAAGCCCGCAGCCCCTGCCGGGGCCACATCCCCCCCAGCACGGCCCAGCCCCGCCCGGCTCGGCTTGGCTTGGCTTCTTCCCCCGATGGATCGGAAAGCCCCCCCTCTTCCTTTCGTATTTTTATTCGGATCCATCTCTCTATGTCTCTCTCTTTCTTCCTGTCTCCCCCCTCTCTCTATCAGGATGCTCCCGCAACAGCACGTCTTCGACACAACTCTCCAATTTAATTTTTTTTAAAATTTTCTCACCGCGAACAATTTTTCATTTTTTTAATTTCTCGTTTAGTAAACGAGTTTATACTATTTGCAGATAGTTTATTAAGAAAATCTGGGCCCACCGCCGCCCGCGCGAACAGACCCGTCCGCAGGGCGGCGTGGGAAACGCAGCGGGGGCGGCGCATTATGCGCAGACACGCGCAGCCGGCGCGGACGGGACATTGTTTGCAGTGGGTACGTGGTGATAGGACACGCCTATTCGCAGCGAGACCGCACAGGGCGAAGTGCGAGAGAGATGGAAGAGAGCGGGGGATGGGGGAGGGGGAGAGCGAGAGAGAGAGAGAGAGAGAGAGAGAGAGAGAGAGAGAGAGAGAGAGGAGGCGATGGCAATCGCGCAGCGGAGAGTCGTTTAGGGGAGGTCCGTACTGGCGCGTTTATTTCTGAAATTCATCGCCTCCATCATGAACGCCTCCGTCCGTCTGTCTGTTCTGTCTGTCTGTCTGTCTGTCTGTCTGTCTGTCCGTGAGGTCTCCTCTGCTCGAGGTGTGGAGTGGTGACTGCGTGGAAGTCACACATGGTTTCTCCATTGTCCCAGCAGGCGGCTCCGCCCCCGCCGCTCCCCCGTACGCCGCTGTCGTTGTGTTGTGAAAGGACACACGCGCACAAAACAATTATGTATTTTTTTTTTAGCACCTCTGATTCCCCCTTTCTTCGATTTTATCATGTGCATCGCGTTCATAGCGGAAACCGAAATAAATGATGCGCGTTTGGTGTAAACCGGTGCGGGAAGTGCTGATCTGGCCCCCGGCGCTGCCGCGGAGCGCTGTCCGGGGGAACGCGGCCAACGGAGGCGGCGGGACACGGCGATTTCTGAGGATTAGGTCTTGCAATATGGACGAAATAGGACGCGCCGTGGCGCGGTGTGAGGTTACCGTTCGGGAGAGGGAGGGAGAGAGAGAGAGAGAGAGAGAGAGAGAGAGAGAGAGAGAGAGAGAGAGAGAGAGAGAGAGAGAGAGGGAGAGAGGGAGAGGGAGGGAGAGAGAGAAGTGTGCATAATGCAGAGAGAGAGAGAGAGAGAGAACAGATAGTGTGTGAGAACAAATCGACCCACCCCGAGGATGTGTACCCAACAACACCGGCAGGGCGCGCTCTGCGGTAGTGGCACCGCTACCAACACCACACACGAAAACATAAAAAAAAATACAACAAAAACAGCAGCAACAACAACAACAAGCCATGTACGGTCCGCACACGTCTGTGGTATGGGCCGGAGCGCCTGTGGGATGCGGGGTAGGCCGGCCCGCACTACACGCGCGCGAGCGGCGACCTGCGGCTGCCTACCTGGCAGGCGCCGTCCGCGCCGCCACTCTTGTTGTTGTTGTTGTTGTTACGTGGTTTGTGGACGGCGTCGCCAAAAGTCACGCGTGCGTTGTAGCCGTTGCGGGGTAGCCTCGACCGCGGCGGCTGCTGCCGATCCCAGGCGTCAAGTTTGGCCGGGGCTTCGGGGGGGTTTTGGCAAGCGCCGGTGTCGCAGGCAGCAGTCAGGCAGGCAGCCAGGCAGGCAGCCAGGCAGGCAGCCAGACAGGCAGTCAGCACAACCCACACCCCCTCCCTCGCCACCGCCCTGTAGGGCCGCCATACGCTGCCGCCGCTGCTCACCAGGGGATCACCGGTTAGGATTAGTGTGTCTCCGGTGTGCCGTGCCGCGTCTTCCCTAGTCTCTCTCTCTCTCTCTCTCTCTCTCTCTCTCTCTCTCTCTCTCTCTCTCTCACTGCCTCTGTGCAAGGCCTTGTCCTAGAATGATGGCCCCCCGAGCGCTTCGATGACCAAAACAGGCCGCAGGGCTGATTCCGCGAGTGCCGCGCAGTCCCTGTCTCTGTCGCACTCGTGGGGTGCTTCATATGAGAGCGAGCGAGCGAGAGCGACAGAGAGAGAGAGAGAGAGAGAGAGAGGCCCGAGCCGCCGCAAGGCCTCGCTCCGCCCGCCGCCGGCCACGAGCTCGTCTCGCCTAGTCAGACCGCCATGAATGCCATTTTGGTGGAAAGCGAGAAGGCCGGCGACGGCGATGTGGTGGTATAGGAAGGAGGAGGGGGAAGGGGGGGGGGTCCATGAAGACGACAAGCAGCCGGCGCATGCCATGAGAGCCGCACGGTCCTGCGCGCCGCCAGCGGGGCCAGGCAGCGCATGACTCATGGACTCATGGGGCTCATGGGGCGGGGGCCCCGCGGTCTCCGATCATATCGCCACACCGTTTGTGCCGCTTGCCAAATCGCCGCGGAGCGCGCGCGGAATTCAAACGCCCCGGCCGCGGCCGCCCGCATCGCGCCGCGCTCCGCCGGGGCGTAAATGACTCTTAAAATTCTTTTGTTCTCGCGCGTCGCGGTTTGAACCCTTCTCTCTCTCTCTGTCTCTGTCCCTCTCCGCCCCTGTTGCTTCGCTCTGTCCTTGTCGCTCTCGCATGTGCGCGGCGGCGGCGGCGGCGAGGCAGATGCCGCGACCCTTTCCCTTCCACTTACGCATACCAGGGCGTTCCCTACTAGAGAGAGAGCGAGAGACATAAGACGCGTCCAGCTGCGGGAGCGAGAGAGACAGACACGACAGTGAGGCGGTGCCGCCGCGTGACGGCGTCAGTCGTCCAATATTTCCGTCCGCACGCCATGGCCATAATTCTGGTGCTGCTGCACGCGCGGCCGCGCGCCGCGCCCGCCGCCGCCTACAAGACCCGCGTAGAGTCGCTGCCGGAGCCCGCGCGCTCAGCCGGCTTTGCCTTAATCTCTGCCGTCTCTCTCTCTCCTCTCTCGCTCTGTCTCTCTCTGTCATGCGCGGGCGGTACTCACGACGACGCAAGTGCGGCAAGGATCACAAAACGTCCCGGAGAGTGCTCTTGGCGTCGCCTCCGCCGTGTCCGACACACCCACCTGAAACACGACAAGAAAACGTTGAAACGTTGGAACAAAACGATTTTTTAAAAAAAAATTACAAAAATAAATTCTTGCATGCCCCCCTTGGACCCGACCACCCCGCCCACCCTGGCGACGTTTGCGAGAGCAAGCAAGCTCGTTTTCATTCCGTTCCGGGACGGCGCCTTCACACACACACACACACACACACACACACACAAGACAGGTCTTGCAGCCTCGCTGCACTCCACGGGGGCGTGAGCTGCTGTACTAAGCAGGATAAAACCTCCTCCCCCCTCCTCTCCCCTCCTCCCTTCTTTCCTCCCCGCCGTCGCTTGTCATCGTCGTGTCTTTCAAATTGGATCACTTTGGCGCCACTTTTGCACACACACACACACACACACACACACACACACACACACACACACCGCCCACCGGGGCACTACCATACCACCACTGCGCCCCTTTGCATTAAATTGTCACGCCCTTTTAGGGCTTCATCGGCCCTCGGCAGGCAGGTCAGGAGGAGCGAGAGAGAGAGAAGAGACAGAGTGAGAGAGAAAGTAGTGCCAAAGGCGGCCGCACAAAAAAAAAAAGATGTCAAGAGTGTGTTCAACTAAGAGTGTCTCTTGGAATCGCAGAGTGAGCGAGAGAGAGAGAGAGAGAGAGAGAGAGAGAGAGAGCGCTCACGTGACGCACCGCCCGCTAACCAACTCCCCTTCTCGGTGAAGCGTGGAGAAGAATGGTGGCGGTGCGTCGGATTGCGCGTTGGGATCCACGACAGTTGTGGCAGGCGGTGCACGCGCCTGTTTGGCTGTGAGGGTATGCGGCCAGGGGTGGCGGCGGGCGGTGAGTCACACCTCCTTGGGATGCACCCTCCCGCGGCGTGCACCCTCAGACTCCCCTCCCCGTCGGCGTCCACCCCTCCCGCCGCACTGTGTGCGCCCTTTCCACCCCGCGTATGTACACCGCGAAGGGCAGGGGCCAGGGGCGGCCGAGTCACATGCTACTACTGCTTTATACTGCAGTACACCGCTATCACAAAAATATTCTTCTGGTCACTTTGTATAGGACAATTTTCTTTTTGGATCAATTTCTTTTATTAAATTTTTAAAAGCTCTGATTTTAAAAAAATGTATTTTCCATTTTTTGAAACTTTTGGGAATGTATTTTTGTTCCCCTTTTGGGAGTGTAATTTTTGTTCTCCTTTCGGGAGTGTATTTTTGTTCTCCTTTCGGGAGTGTATTTTTGTTCTCCTTTCGGGAGTGTATTTTTGTTCTCCTTTCGGGAGTGTATTTTTGTTCTCCTTCACAGCGGCGTGGCGTGCGGATGCAACAGCTCCCAGGTCCTGACGCGGCCACTCGCTTCCTGTGGCGTGCTGCAACGCCGGCCGCCACGGCGGCGGAGGCTCGTTTACGCATTTTTCCAGCACGAAATTAATACGGCCGTAAAGACAGGCGGGGCGCGCTGCTGGCGGCCCCTGGCGGCGACGGCTGGAAACTGTCTTATTGGCGTGACGTCCGAGACCCACCCGACCTGGATATCGGACCAAGCCGTCCACAGACACGCCGCCGTCCACCGGGACCCGGGGCTGGGCAGGGCGGCTTGCGTGAGGAGAGCTTAGGCGGGCGTGAGGCGCCACTGGAGGAGAGAGAGAGAGAGAGAGAGAGAGAGAGAGAGAGAGAGAGAGAGAGAGAGAGAAAGAGAACCCGTTTCTATAGGACCGCGACGCCAACAACACTTAGCGCGCCGATACACGACGGCTTTCGCGGCGATTAAATCCCGCCTCGCGCGCGAAAATAGTTATTGCAATAGTCTCTCTCTCTCTCTCTCATGTGTCTCTGTCTTTCTCATTCTCTTGGCATCGGCTGGTGCATTCTAATGCAGCCACTGCTGCTGGCTGGCGCCTCTCTCTCTCTCTCTCTCTCTCTCTCTCTCTCTCGCCCTGATCGGGAAAAGGACTAGTGAGAGAGAGACAGAGAAGGGGAGAAAAACGGGTCCGCTCTGAAATAAGTGCACCGCGCACTGCAAACGCCGGCTTTCTGCTGGGCCATTCATCGGGAACCTCGTCAAGTCCGACTGTGATGTGAGTCCCGACGGGGACGGTCCAGTCCTGCAGTGCAGCCAACGTCTGCAGCGCAGCGCGACCAGCAGCTGTCGCTCGGAGCCCGCTGCACTGTGACGCAACGCAGACGCGATCTCTGCGGGCCGTGCGTGTGTGCGTGTGCGTGCGTGTGCGTGCGTGCGTGCGAGGGCTGAATGAACGGCGCGGGATGTTGCAATGGCTCTATTTTCGATCAGGATGCCGCCGTCGCCGTGCGTCGCCTCGCCGCGCCGCGCGCGCGACATTCAAAATGGGATAATGAAGTTGGCTGCACTGTCACAAGGCTGTTGCAGTAGTCCCAATCAGAGACAGCGATGATGTTCCGCCGGCGGAAGCGGGAAAGTTTTGACGTTCGAATTAATTTATCCCAAAACACAAAAGCCGCGGCGGAGACGCGAGGGTCTCTCTCTCTCTCTCCCTCTCTCTCTCTCCGTCTGGCTCCGAATCGAGAGCAATTCCTGTCGCTTCCGAATCAAGTGAACGTGACACTTTGTGACACAACACACACACACACACACACACGAGTGAAAGAACCGGGAGGGTAAAAAAGCAGAACCGTCTGCTTCTCAGCAGAAGGAGAAGAAGAAAATAAAAAACGTAGCAGACGACACGACGCCAGACCGTGTCAAGTCACATCCCCGTCACAGCCTCTTTGATATCCGCGCGGTCCGACGGCACCGACGGCTCCGAGATGCAGCCCACGTCAGGGGCTGTTGGCCTCGGGAACGGGTGGTGGGTGGGTGCGGCCAGGGTTTGTCGTCGTGCAGCATCAGTGGGAAAGTAAAAAAGGTCTCAAAAGATACAAAGTCCAGAAAATAAATGTAAGAAGTGCACGTCAACTTTGTTCACAAACTAAAATTCATAAACATGGGAAGTGTAACCAAAATCCTTGACTGGTTTATTTTTGGTGCCGATTTTTGGCGGTGTGGATTTACGATGGCATCAGGGATGGCTATGCTTATGCTGGTCGGGCCATCCTCCCAACCCGGCCAGGCCCAGGCCCCGGCCACACGTCCCAGCAACAAGCCAGCGTCAACGTCAATAAACTGCGGCAGCAGGCGGGAAGTCCTCCGTATCCAGTCACGTGGGCCCGAAGCGGCCAGTGGGGGCCTGGTTACGGCACGGCAACGGGTCCTTCCCGCACCGGCAATGAATGAATGAATGAATGCACGAATGAATGAATGAATGGCGCAGGCATCCGTGACACGATCTGCATCCGAAGTGACAGGGGCAATATTTGTTCCTGACGGCGTCCCCGTGTCGCCTCCCCTAACCTCTCCGCTGAATGACGCCCCTCCAAAGCAGATTACCCCCACGGTCGAGCGCAGCGGCGCGAATCTGACGCCCTAATTGCATTATGGGGCCGTGTTCTTTGGCAGCGGCGCGCGGTGTTTGAACCCGCGTCGCCTCTGTCGTCTTCGTCCTGGCCGCGGTCCACACGGACGCAGCCGGGGCGCCGCTGCCGTGCCCCCGCAAAAGCCGTTGCCGCCGCTTGCATTTCCCTGCGCAGCACCACCATCACCGCCGCCGCCTCTTTTGGAAACCTGCTAGAAGGCGGTGTGCCATATTTTTTTCCCGCAATTCCGTACAGTCGCGCAAAACAGTAAAAAACAGAGGCGAGCCCCGCGCGATGCAGCTGCACCACGACGCTCTCCCGGACGGGGAAAACTTTCAACCGCGATATTTATTGCTTTCATTTTCAGCGCCCGCAAACAACTGCAAGAAACGACAGTGTCGCTCGCTACCGCCGCCGCCGCCGCCTGTAAGTTTTGTGACGGGTCCAGCGGCGGGTCCGTTCCCGCGCGGTGCGGGGCGGCGGTGCTGTCGCGGCTCATCGCTCTGGTTTACCATGCGGCCAGGATATCGGGTATCGGGTTCCTCGGCCAACACACACACACACACACACACGCGCGCGTCTCTGACTGGCCTCTGTTGGCTCCCACAAGGCAGCAACAGCAAAGCTTCCGATCGGCGCACAGATTCAGCCGCGGGGTCGCCGACCCACCGGCCGCCGGAGCAGAAGATATTCTCTTTCAAACTGCGCGCCACACCGCCACGCGATGATGGACGACGTTCGTTAACCCCGCCAAAAAAAAAAAAAAAATTGTAAAAATAAAAATAATAAGTTTTTCTTTTTCTGTTGGTCCGCGGGCGGGGTAGTGGGGCGGCCAGCAGAAAGCCGTGAGCGATGGCGTCGCCGGGGGGTGACACACGTCCCCCCTGTGAGGGGCCGCCAGCACCGAGTAGTGACCCGTGGTGGCCGGGAGGTCCCCGTCGACGGTCCTCCCGGACGGTCCTCGGGGCTAATCAGCCGCCCCTGGCCGCCGTCCAGACCGTCGCCCCTGCCAGGCGGAGCGGCGCGCGATGAAACGCGACGAGAAAGATGAAAAATACACAAACACTCGACGAGGGGGAGAATCGGTCATGAGGCTCATGAGCCAAGTTTCGGTCAGGGGGGCGTGACCTTTAATGAGCGGCCGTGTGTCATGCTGTCATGAACTGCCATGGGCCGATGGACAGATACGACGCGGAAGCGCGCCAGAGGCGGCGGCCCGACAAAGAGAGAGAGAGAGGGAGAGAGAAAAAAAAGACACGGGGCAGTCGCATGAGAATCTGGGGCAAAGACGGTAGTGTGCCATCCAGTGACATAAGTGGCGAAGTCCGGGTCCGCAGCAGCCGACAGGAGCGAGAGAGACGGACTGCTTTTGTCGCGCTGGAACTGCAGCCCGCGAAGGAGGACGAGAGAGGGAGGGAGAGAGAGAGAGAGAGAGAGAGAGAGAGAGACGAGGGCGGTGGCATTCTCGCAAGCGCAACTCGATCTCCATGGCGCCCATGGAACGGGCCGCCTCCGCCGTGGCCGGCCGTGGCGCTGCAGGGCCATGAGGAGCCATAAGATCCCCGCCCCGCGCGAACCCACGCGTAAACAAGTATCCCGTAGTCCGCGCGCAAAAAGAAAAGGATTTAAAAATGTTTTTAGAAGTTTTATTTTTTTTAATGGCATGGCCTATACTCTACTCTGATGAAAAATGGGTATGTACGTAATTAAGGAACGACTTACTTCCTTGTTTGTATCGTATAACGTTATAATTTAGAGAACCTATTTCTCGACTTCCCCGAGGCTCTCTACGGGCTTTTTCATCTCTCTCTCTCTCTCTCTGCTGCCTCCCCCAGGCATTATGCAGTGTTATTGCATTGCTTGACGCGTGCCCTGGCCGTGTGTGTGTGTGTGTGTGTGTGCTTACGCACTGCAGCGCTGCTACTCCCGCCTCGCCGAGGCCCCCCGAGGTCTTACGGCGTGTCAATTCTCCCCGGCTGCACGGGCGCCGGCAGCGGCAGCAGCAGCAGCAGCCGAACTACCTTTGATGGACTTTCTCCATCGCCACATAAAATGGCCGGAGGCGGCACTCTCAGGGGCCACACTGCACCGCGCGGGCTGCTGCGGGCTGCGGCCCCTGGAGGCCCCCTCGGGGGCCGCGTCGCGTCACTCTGTCTTCATTCTCGGCTCCCCCTCCCCTTCCTGCCCTCCTCCGAGTGCACCGTCATCCCGGCGTCGGCAACGGCGGCGTCGGCGTGGCCGCCCCCCGGGGACACTGTCAGGACGCACGGGCCCGTACCTTGGTCCACCTGCAGGTTGATGATCCTCATCTTGTGCCGCATGTAGCGCGCCGCGTTGCGCAGGTGCGCCCGCCTGCGCGTGTGGTAGCCGGGGGCGTGCCCCAGGGCGTGCCCCAGGGCGTGCCGCGCCGGGTAGCCGCCGTACGGGCAGCCCGCCGAGGCCGCCGTCAGCGAGGCGGCCGCGCTCACGGGGCCCGC
Organism: Megalurothrips usitatus; assembly: GCA_026979955.1. Lineage (NCBI taxonomy): Eukaryota > Metazoa > Arthropoda > Insecta > Thysanoptera > Thripidae > Megalurothrips > Megalurothrips usitatus. The sequence continues at coordinate 8,301,180 of CM049605.1, forward strand.
CGCGGCCGGCGGCTTCACGACGGCCACCGTGTGCACCATGCCGACGACGACAACCGCTGCCCGCCGTCCTTCAGGACGTGGCCGTCGGCGCCGCTACTCCGTCGGCGGCCTGGTGTCCGTCATGGACGTCGCGGACGCGGCCTGCACCGCCGCCGCCGGCAGCCACTTTATCCAGAGGTCACTGTGTCACTTTGACGCGCGAGGCCGGCCGGCCGGCCCGGGGGAGGACCACGGCCGCGAGGAGGCCGCCGATGAACCCACGCCGACAACGACACTCGGACCGCGCGCGATGCCCGCCGCGCGCCGCTCCGCCTGGCTGCAAGACCCCCAGCAGACTGAGAGCGGCTACACAACCCGGCGCCCGCCGCCGCCAGCGCCTCCCCTCCCCCTCCCGCCCCTGCCCCGCCGCTGTGACCGGGCGTGCGCTCGCCAGCGCGCGGCCCTCGCGGCCCTAGCCAGGCCGCCAGCGCAGGCAGCGCCATCTATGTGTGCCACGCCTATCCCGGCCCCTCCTAGTTCCTTATAGTACTTCTTATAGTTAGTTGTCGCAGCCGTCGCGGCAAATAGTTTTCCTGTGCCCATCCGATACCGATGGTGTTCGATGAGTGTGCAAAAGTTTTCGGCCGTGGGAGGTGCGGGGGTTGGGGGAGGGAGGGTTGGCTAATCACATCACCCGCCAATGAGCGAGAGAGAGAGAGAGAGAGAGAGAGAGAGAGAGAGAGAGAGAACCAAGAGCGGTTTTAGCAAATGGATCGAAATCGTCGTCCTGCAGCGAAAGAAAGAGGGGCAAATAAAAGAGAAGGAGAGAGAGAGACGCTAGTTAAAACACGGGGAGGTTGTCCCCCTATCAGGTTTGTCTGCGGCCCCGTCCGTCCGCCCACCCGCCAGGGGTACTTACTGGGCCCCCATCAGCAAAGTGAGCGGAACAAAAGGAGAGAGAAGAGAGAGAGAGAGAGAGAGAGAGAGAGAGAGAGAGAGAGAGAGAGAGGAGGGCCTCGTTGGCACATGGAGAGGCACAAACGAAGGAGGAAGCCAAGAGGAGCCAGAGTCCCCCAGAATCCGTCCCTCTGCGAGAAAAATCTTCCCTCTCACTCTTTACTCGCCGTGTCTCTTTCCCTCTCAGTCTCCCTCTTTGATTCCGCCTCTGCTACAAGCACCACCACGAGGCAATGCACTACTTACTTCCCTGAGAGCTGCCAGCGAGAATTTATCGGGCCCAACTCCGTAAACAACGAAAAGGTCACAAACGGGACAATAAGCGGGGGAGGGAGGGAGACGGAGGGAGAGGGGGGGGGGGTATTCCGGCCATTTGCTGCTCCTTACATTGCGCTACTGTACTCATGCCGCGTGCAAAGCCGAAAAACAAACAACATAAACAAGGACAACAACAACAACGAGGGCGAATTATGGTACAGGCAGTGGGGACTGTGCGGGGATCCGTACGGATCGCACACAAGACGGTGAGCATAAAGACGTATGGCCACTAGGCTATCTCGAAAGACATGTCGCTCTCTCTCTCTCTCTCTCTCTCTCTCTCTCTCTCTGGCAGCCCCGCCACTCGAATTCCACTTGCCAACCAAAAACACCAAAGTAATAAATGAAAGAACAGAAAAACTGGCGCGGAGTAAAGAATGGAGTGAGAGAGAAACGGAATTAAAGCACTCTTTGTAATGTGATTTGATGGCGCTTCCCTCTGCTTGGCGCTCGCCGCGGAGCGAGAGAGAAAGAAGAGGAGGGAAGAGGGGGGGGGGGGATGGAAAACAGGAACGCCCGCCTGCCGCTGGTGAGAGGGGAGCCACGTGTATGTGCCGCTAGATTTCGCATACAGATACGAGGTTCTAAAAGTCGGCACGGCGAGCGGTTTACCCAGAATGCACCGCCACAACGCCGCCGCCGCCACGCGCGCAGCACACCCAGGCCAATCCTTAATTTCATTCAGCCCTTTGCATTATTATTAGCTCGTGGCCCGAGTCTCTCTCTCTCTCTCTCTCTCTCTCTGAGGGGGAGAATCGACAGGCTGGGCTGCCGGGCCGGGACGACAACCATAATAAATATCTGACCGCGCTGCGCGGTTCGGATCTCTGCGCGTGAAATATGCCAGTTGTGCGTGCACAGGCCCCGGTAGGTGTGTGGCGATCCGCGGCAGGCCTAGGTAGATGCACGCCAGCGCAACGCCCCCCTCTAATGAACGCTCCCGAAATAAAGATATCTTGACTCGACATTTTCTTTTCGAGACTCTCCAAACAGACGGCGATGATTGGCGATGATTCAGCTCGCGGCCGCGAAGTACACATTCACCGACCTCGAAATTAGGACGATCGGAGCTCGAAAAGAAAGAAGGAAAACAAAAAAATTGAAGCTGTCGTTTTGTTCTGCGCAATTTCGTATATAATTGCGCGGGCAACGGCTGTCTGTGTGACTCACGGTCCTTGCTAAATGCCCTGCCCGTCTCTGCCGCTGCAGAGTTTGTTGGGACTTTACTCTCGTTGTCGCGTGATGAGCCCGTGTCTTCTGGAACAGACCTCCCCCCCCCCCCTCTCTCCCCCCGGTGTCTGTCGTGTGTCGTACTGCGCCCCCCGACCGCACACCGCGCCAAGGACGAAACAATATAACAGCTCGACGGCGGCGGTCGCAGCCCGAGAGGGGGGCATCCGTCCATCCTGCCGCACTCGAGGGCCTCGCCCTGCACCCGCGCACCACGCCCCCCGCGGCGTCGTCGGGCCGTGTGCACGTCGCCCTGGCTGCCCATTCAAGGGTGACGAAGCGACAGCGGCGGCCAACCACGAAATATATTTTTCCGATTTATAATTTTTTTTTTGCGATTATCAGTGAAAATAATAACAAAAATAGTGAATGTATCTCGAGGAAGAATCATTTATTTTAGATTTCGGGGAGATTTTTTTTAAAATTTTTGGATCTCATTCTGGTGGTCGTTCTGGTCGGATATTGGCCTGCATATCGGCGGGGGCGCGTTCACTCCTTCCCGTCGTGCCTCGGCCACGCGCGACTCCATCTGCTCTGCACTGATGTACGGAAGCGGCGCGCGCGCGTGGCCGCGGGGTAGTGACGCCGTCAGCAGCATACAGTAGCGCGTTCGTAAAAATAGGAGGATGCTGCACCGTGCGGCGTCGCTACCCCGCGCCGCGACGGTGCGGCGGCGGGAGGGGGCGTGTCTGACGGGGGCCTTCCCTTCTTATTCCCCCGGGGGGCGGCGGCTCCCCGCGGGGCGTTGACGGCGGCGTCACGGGCCGTGGGGTATCGACATATTTCTCTCTCTGTCTCTGTCTCTCCTGTGGCGCCGCGCCCAACGGGACATGATTATCTGCTGCAGGAAGTGCGCGGCGATGAGTGACCCGGGGCGCCTTCTTCGTGGAAACACGCTGCCCCGTCAGACGGGCCGCGCCCCGCCGCGCCCTGCAGCGCGGGGTACCGCCGCCTTGGCGTAGATCAGGGACCGACGCCCCGCCGCTGTCACCGCCGCCGCCGCCGCCGAGTTTCTCATAACGCCGCCGTTTCCGGCGTGCGAAGTCGGAGAGGTTCGTGTCGCGAGCCCACACCGGCGACGGGGCCGGAGAGAGAGAGAGAGACGGCAGGCCGTGTCATGCCTCGTGACCCACATCACACGGAGCGACAGGGAGACAGAGAGAGAGAGAGAGAGAGAGAGAGAGAGAGCGTTATTCGCAGTCAGGCCTGCCGACACGCGGCGTGCGCCGCCGCCGCCGCCCCCGCGCGATGCATTTGAATTTGGCGCGCAACGAACGACACGACCGCGGTGCGTGATTTGCATTATCGGCAGTACAGACGACGACGGGGGCGCCGCCGCGTTGGGTGGGCGTCCGGTGCAGGACGGAGACAGAGACAGACAGAGAGAGAGAGAGAGAGAGAGAGAGAGAGGGCAGCAACGGGAAGCGGACGACAAACCAGCTCCTGGCCGGGCCCGCCGCCGCAGTAAAGCAAGAAACACCTACCGAGTGCAGAATAGGACCGAACAGGAAGCTAGTCAGCCATGTCCTGCGGATACTGGTTCCCAAGACTGCGTCCGCGTCACACACACACACACGCAGACACTGACACGGCACACACACACGCCCGTCAGCCGCGGCAGCGGCGCGGTACATCGACAGGGAGGGTGACACTGGTCCGACTGGTGTCCTGGCCGCGGCGGCGCCGTGTTGCAGCGAGCTCTGGCAGTGGTTCCGAGGCCCCCGCCGCCCCCCGCTCCGCCGCCGTCTAATGAGTACACACCTGCCAGGTACCAATGCCGCCGCCGCCGCCGCGGTGCCGAATGTGCGAAACCAGACCGGCGCGGCACGCGGCACACCGCCAAACATCGCGCGACACGGTGCTCGAACCCGCGGGCCGCGCGGGTTCGAATACCGCGGCTCCGGCGCCACGCGCGGCGCCGACAGCGACTGTCTCGGCGCCTGCGGAGCCCGGGGTAGGCCGGCCCGCACGACAGCCGTGCGCGGAGCGCGGCCCGCGTTGCCTACCCGGCAGGCGCGCGGCCGCAGCCCCGCCGCCGCTCACCCCGACCCGTGCTAACCTAACCCGGCGGGGCGTCCCTGCGCGCGAGGCCGGCCGGAGGACAAGTCTGCGGTGGGGAGCGGGAATTAACAGCAGCGTGTCAAACCCCGCCGCCGACTACGGCGCGGCCGGCTTACCCGTACCGCAAGTCGTCGTCGACCGGCCCCGGCCGGGGATCGAACCCGCGATCCTTACCTGCAACAACGGAGACCACGGTCAGTCAGCTCTACAGAGTCATGATTAAGTGCGCGGGGTCACCGCGACGGGCGGGTTGCATCGCCCCGCGCTCTTAAGTCCTCCCGCCGCACTGCAGCGCCACCCAACGGCAGGAGCGGCAACTGCGGAGCGCGGGAAGCCGGCGGCTGGCCGGTGCCGCCGCCTGGCGGCGGGGCGCGGAAGCTGCGGGTCCCAGACCGCGGCGGGAAGTCCCGCCCGCGGACCTCTCTATCTCTCTTTCTCGCTTTCTCATTCTTTGTCCCTCTGTCTCTCTTGCACACACACTCACTCAGGCGAGGGGTGTTTGGCGCCGCCTTGTAACCTCACACCCTTGTGTGGCGCGGAGCCTCTAGTTTTATATCCCCGCACACACACACACAGGATGTCGGCGAGGGGTTGCTGCAGTTAACAGTTCAGAGCAGTTCACAGAGGACATTGCAAAAGGACGACCACGGGAGCGTAACTGAACAGACTGCGGCCGTCGGCGAGGGCGGCAGTTTTCAAAAGTGAACCGTAGAGTTCTGAAATGTGTTCTGGCCTACGGATGGAACTGTAACGGCAATTTCTCCGCCCTTAACGTTCCTCTTCTTAATGTTTCATTAACGGGCGGAATCGGGGCAGCCGGATTTAGAGAAGGCAGTGGACCGCGGCGCGGCGCTTTTCCTTTCTTTTCTTCAAAGGCCGCGCCACCCTCTTCCCGGACCATTAGCGCGTTTGACGCCCGGGTGATCTATTCCCGTGCTCATTATGGAGGGAGGGTCCCCCCCCCCCCCCCCGGGCACCCACGGCACCCCTACCATGGCCTGCGGGACACCTGCCTTGGCCTCACGAGATGGATGTCGCGATATGTGTCATCGGCGGTGTCGACAAAGTGCAACAGTAAGACGACGCGTCGTCGGCGGGGTGCTGCCGCTGCGGGAGGGGAGACGACGGCGCCCCCATGGGGGGGACGAGGACGCCGACGACGACAAAGTAGTGGCGCGGGAGTCCTGGGTGCCGACTTCCGGTTGTCATAACCAATCACCTGCCACGTGACACGCCGTGCCTTATTAGTCGCGCTGCGGTGAGAAGCGTGGCTTCCTCTCCCTCCCTCTTATATGTCATTATATTTCTCTCTCTCTCTCTCTCTCTCTCACACGCACACTTTATTATTTATTTTGGTTCCGGAACCTCTGTCGCCCCTGTCTGTGCACCCTTGCCGTCTTGTTCCTACGAGTGCGAGCCATGTCACTGGCCCTCCTGGGGCAGCAAATGTCCCTTTCAATTTTTTTCAAGTTTTTTTTTTTCGTGGGACTCATCTCGTCTCTCTCACACACCCCGGGCCGGCCCACGAGAGCCGGAGGTGCGAGGGGGACGGCCTCTGACCCCGGCGGCCGGCTCCGCGGCTGAGCCGGCCTCTGAGCAGCGAACAGGATGCCTTGATTTGTGAGCGGCGCGCCATAAGAGGCAGGGCCGGGGAGGAAGTGCTGCCCGTGGCTGCCAGGCCAGAGACACAAGAGCAAGGAAGGGAGAGGAAACGGATGCAATTATCAACTTAAAAATAGGGGGCACTTCATCCCCGGGGCGGGGGCACTGCGGCACCGGGGCTGCTGCGTACGCATGGCTGCCGTGCGGCGGGGAGGCGGCCGCGGGTTCGAATACCGGCCGGGGGGGGGGGGGGGGCGGCATTCCTTCATATAGTCTGAGACATGTCTGCCGCCTTAACGAACACCAAGTGCATCATCACCATCAGCAGCCGCAGCAGCAGCAGCAGCGTGGAGGCCGCCGTGGGGGCGCCGGCGGCAGCGCCGCATGCCGGGCCGCCCCCTTAAGTGCACCGTCCCGGCCGCGGCACTGGCGGTCATTCAACTGAAGAGAGAGAGAGAGAGAGAGAGAGAGAGAGAGAGAGAGAGAGAGAGAGAGAGAGAGAGAGAGAGAGAGAGGGTCTTGGACGTTTTGAATTTCCGGAAAATCAGACGCGTTCGGGAGGCTCTTATCCGTTTCAAGCTGCCATTCTGTACGAGTTGTCACCCCCTAATCTTACCAAACAGCGTTCGTGTGGACACAACGCCGAGTGTCCGTCGTGTGTGAGTGCGAGAGAGACAGAGGGGGGGGGGGGGTGGTAAGGAGGGCGGGAGAGGGAGAGAGGAGCAGGGAGAGAGGGCTGACCGCATCGGCCCAGCTGTTTACCGGCCCCGTGCCCGAAATAAACCCCGCACCTGGAATAAGAGGGGAAAACAACACCCACACACACACACACGCACACACACACACACACACACACACACACACACACACACACGCACGCACGCGACCCTTACCTTTACGCTTCTTCTCCTCCTGCTTGTGGCGCTTGCGGCGGTGCCACTCGAGCATGCGGTGCTGCGTGCGCCACACGTTGTTCACGTTGTTGACCCGCTTGTGGGCGCCCAGGTTGTTCCTGGTCTCCCCGCGGAGGCCCAGCTCGCCGCGGTTGTTGTTCATGTTGCGGAACAGCACCTTGTCGCTCTTCTCGCCCCTGCCGCTCTTGTTGTTGTTGTTGTTCTTGTTGAGGTTGTGCTCGGTGAGGTGGCGGCCCTGGCCGTGGCCGGCGGCCGGCGTCGGTGCCGGGGGGCAAGCGTCCGTCGTGCACCCCCCGGCCCCGGTGGCCCCGGTCATCTCGACGATCTTCATGACGACGCACAGCGCGGCGAGCATCACGGCGTCGACCCCCTGCGGGGCGTGGGCGGCGCGGCCCTGGACGGGCGCCTAGCGGCCCCCATGGCGGGGGAGTTGGTGGGGGCCTAGGTGTAGCTGCTCAGGAACCTGCCGGCGCCAAACCGTTTGCGTTCGTATCGGCCATCGTCTCTCAATATTTTTTTTCGTTTCGGGTGCCCTCAGCAGCCCCGTGCGCCGCGCAGGGAAGGGGACGTTCCTAAACTACGTGACCGGGTTTAGGGAACTTTTCTGACCCCTTCCTCCCCTCCCGCCATTAGATGGCCACGTAGATTAAAAACATCCCCTATGTCGGAGTCCAGTCCACGAGTTTCTCACTCGGCTCCGGCTCGCGACCTTAAACCGTTCCGAATTTAAGGGCCGCCCCCCGAAACGGCGGTCTGCTCTGGTGGTCCCCTCGCGCCCGGTCCCATTATGACACAGCTGCCTGCTTTCATAAACAGCGCCCGCATCCGTCTCTCTCGCTCGCCCATCCATCCCACTCCTACGGGAGAGACAAGGACGGGCGGCTTTCGTATACGGTAAGCTCCGTGAGTGCGAGAGAGTCCAGCCCTGCCCTCTCCGTCTGAGGCCCTTTAGCGGACGGTCCCGGCCGGTCCCCGCCCTCCAAGGCCTCGCTACAGTCCCTCCCGCTCAACGCGCCCCTCCCTGCCGCCGGGCCGCCGGGCCGCCACGGCCTCAGCTTAAGCAGCTCCGCGTTTGGGCGGGCGGCGGATCGTCGGCGCTTATCTGCGGTACATGCCTGATGCGATGCAGCGGCAGCACTGGTCAGGCAGGCGGGGTCGGGCCGCGGGTCAGCCGACGGAGAGGGAGAGAGAGACAGAGAGAGAGAGAGAGAGAGAGAGAGAGAGAGAGAGAGAGAGAGAGAGAGGGGCTGCTTGATAAGCAGGCAGGGCCGCGCTCGCCATGCCATGGCTTCCTTTCTCCATCGCCGCGCAGTGTTGCCAACTGACACCCCTCTTCCTCCCTCCCTCTCTCTTTCTATCTCGCTCTCTCTCTCCCTCTCCCTCTCTCTCTCTCTTCCTCCGCCTCCTTCCGAACGCCCTCTGTCCTTATCTACCATCGCTCGCTCGCGCGTCGAAGTCGGTGCGGAATTTTGCGCACGCCACACTGGAAAAAATGGGAGTCGGCACAATAAGCGGGTCGACACGAATTTCCACCCGCTCTTCGTGGGTAATATGGTCCGCGCAAACAGTTGGCATCGAGGTACGATTCGCGAAGCTTCCGCGCGGGACAACTCTTCCTCGCTCTATCTCTCTTTCTCTCCGTCTCTGTCTCTCTCTCCCTGCCTTTCCCTGTCTCTCCCCACCTGGCCTATACTCGCGAAATACACCTTCCCGTTTCATTTTTGGGCCCTACTGTCCCGCATTCTCCGCTGCCCCCGCCCACTCTGAGTTGTACCACACGGTCTGTACCCCATTCCTCCCTCCCTACCTCCCTCCCTCCCGCGGTGGCCTCGAGGGGGTCTCGGTTTCGCGTCGTCGATGGTCCCCTCGCGATGAGAATTCGTCGCGAAAATAGCCACGCGGGACTGCGCCCCCGCCCCTCCCCTCTCCCCCCTCCTCCCCCACCCGCCCGCGAGACACGCACTGACCCTTCCACCCCCACCCCTCGCGGACTCGCAACCCAAAGGGCGCGCCAAGGTGTGTGTGTGTGTGTGTGTGTGTGTGTGAGTGTCCGTGCCGCGCGGCCACCGAGCCGCACCACGGCGAGGTTAAGGTCCCGACAGCCAACACTCCGTGTCTCTGTCGCACAGGCAGGGCGCTCCGTAAAGGTGTGAGTAAGTGACAGAGAGAGAGACAGAGAGTTATTCGTATTGTTCGGAGTCGCCCGCCCCTGCTGTCGTTGTCCCCGCTCTTCGAGAGCTTTCCGCCCGCCCCGACGGCATCCTGGGCTGCGGCTGCTGCTGCTGGGCGGCACGCCGCCGCGGCACGTGGCCGACGACGACGGCCTTCTTGTCGGAGCCGAGCATTCAAAAACTCGCGCCACGGCCGGCTCCTTGCCTCGGCTTTTGGCCGCGCGGAGAACTGCAGCGCACTCCTTTCCTTTCTCCCCTTATCAGCCGCAGCAGCCGCCGCAGCGGCGGGGCCCGTCCGTAAATACCGATGACGCGATGGGGAGCGTCCACAAACAGTGTCGTCGCGAAGGCGTTGGATCCGGAGGGGGCGTACATGAGCTAGGTGACCGGCTATTATTTTGACCCCCGCTGCCTTCCCTTTCCTTACTATCCGTGCGGGACCGTGACCGCACCCTCACCCCCCCCCCTGAAATGGTCACGTGACTTATCGGCGGTCCCTTATCCCGTGCTTTTCGGCGGCCCCCAGCAGCGCTGCCGGCTGCTTGGTCGTCAACGGCCAATGGACGATGCTTTAACGCTTTAATGGCCGCGCCGCGCCGGACTCGGGAACAGATTCAGCGGGCCTCGGAGGGGCTTGGAGGGTTTCGAAAGACGGCGACCAGTCGTCAAACAGAACCGCTTGTAAGCTTCCGAAAACTGTGGGGGCCGGCGGGGATCGAACCCCGGGCTCTGCGAGTCCCTGCCATAGGTGGCGGAGGTGGTTGGGCGGGGCAGGGGCAGGTAGGCCGCCGGCGGCCGGCGCTGCGGCGCGGGGGAGGCGGCGGGGGCTGCCGGGGGTTGTCGTTGGGGGCGTGCGCGCCGGCCCGGCCGGCCGCCACACTTGTTGCTGCCTCCTCACTCACACTGGCACGGTAATCACACGTCAACAACACCACTAACACACTGTCACACGGGGACGCCCGGTTCGAACGCGGTGTTCCGGTCAGGGCGCGGGGGCTGCGGAGCCGATACCGACACAGCGGCCGCGTGCGCGCGCGTAGACTGGCGTGCACGCGGGGCGCTGTGGGGCCCGAGCCAGACGCCGACAGCGAGCCGCGCGGGGCCGCCGGCGTGGACCCAGAGAACGGCCCGGGCCGGCCAACCAGCGCCGCCGGCCGCCCCGCCCCGCCCTGTACGTCACGTTCCTCCTCTCCCTCCTCCCCCTCACCGCCGGCCCCCTCCTCCCCTCGGGGGGCCCACGACCATCTCTGACGACGTCGACGGCATCCTGGCGAGCGGCCCGCGGGCGGGAGGCGCGCGCGGCGGTAGCTGGCGCGGCAGTCGTTCCGCCGGCGAGGCCGCGTCCGCCAGCGCCGACACGGCCAGCGGGGGCAGCACGGGGACGGGGGCCGCCGACGGCGGCGGCTATCCGGACGCGGCCGTCGTCCGGGGCGGGGGGAGGGCCGGGGAGGCCGAGCAGGCCGCGCTCATGAGCGAGCGTAAGTGCGAGCGGAGGGGAGCCGGCACGCACAGGATGCGGGCAGGGGGCGGCAGGGGGCGGGGGTATTCACATATGCGACTCCCGTGCGTGGAGCAGAGACGCGTTGGCGACAGGGGCCGGCCGGGCGCCCACCGGCACATCCTCTTGAATGCGCCGCCGCCGTCATCGAAGGCCTTAAGCATCATGACGTCGCCGACGACAGGACGGCCCGTCGTCGGCGACGCGTCTCGGCTCGGGGGACAAGACCCGCGCGATATCCGTTACTATCCGGGCGGGGGGCCCACCGGGACGCCAGGGGCGCGCACCCGTCTTCGGGGACCTCTAATTGTCGACACCGATCCGCCCGGGGGACTCGACGCGGAGGTGTCAACCACCCTGGCTTCCGATGGAGCTCCGGTACAGCACCCGCGCGATGACGGCCCCCAGCCAGCCCAATGCCAGCGCCCTCCAACCGCAGCACAGCCCCCAGCTGGCAAGCCTTCTTTCTCTCTCTGCCTCTCTCTCTCTCTCTCTCTCTCTCTCTCTCTCTCTCTCTCTCTCTCTCTCTCTCTCTCCAACACACACATGCTGTTCTGCATTCGGTTCATAACAAATAATCATTAATCCCACCGCCGCCACCACCGCAAGCCGGCGATGAACCTCTCTCATTCCAGCAGGCCCCACCCAGACCCCGTTCAGTTAGGAAGCCCAGCTGTGGGCCGTCGTGACACACACCGCAGCTGCTATACAAGGCTGTGCCCTAACCGTCGGCCAATCGGGGCCTCTAGGCAAATCGGCACCGACAGCACCGCGACATGAGTCCATGAGTCACCCTCCCCATGGTGCGAGCCTCGCGGCCCGAGCCTCATGGCACGGCCGTGACATCACCGGCACCAGAGCCGACGCGGAGAGTTATCAAGCGCTTCTGATCCGAAAATTTTTCATACGCGTTATTTATCGCGGATGCCGTGTGTGTAACGGTTGGGCCAACCCGGGCGGCCGCTGCTGCCGCGGGCCGATAGAACTGTTGCGCGATGCTTGTGGTGGTGATGGTGGTCTGACAAGCTTCAATTGGCTCCCTCCCTCTTCCCCCCCCCCCCCCACCTCCTCCTCCCGCCCCCGCCCGCACCCTCCACCGCCTTTTGCACCGAACTGAAGGCCCGTCGCGGACAGACGTATCAACTTGTGGCCGGCCGGTACGGGCGCAAGCAGAAGCTGAAGCTGCGGGGCTGTGGCCGCCGGACGGGGCCTGGCCGCCTCCCCACAAGCCACCACGACCTAACGCTGTTACAATTATAGAACCGACAGGAAAACTGCTTGAGAGCTGGAAATTCACGCGCGTCAATGGAGGGGGAAAAATTCGCAGACACGTTGTGATCTGCAGTACAGTACCTGCGGTGTCCAATTCAGATTATATTCAATGAATTTAGAATTATGCCGGCAACGATAAGCCATCTTAGAGTGGGCGGCGAGCGATTTCAAAATCGCAATTCTGAAGAAAGTTTGACAATTATGGAATGAATCGTTTTTTTTTTTTTTTTTTTTAGAATTAAGCCGGATTAAGCTTCTTCACGGGCCCAACAACCTATATCCACCCTGCACTACTGCACTACTTGCAGTCGATCGGGGTGTATCGCCGACTGTAAATAATGAGTTGCGAGGTTCTGTGCACTCCTCACCCTCCTCAGCACACACGTCTCGCCGCCACGAAGCTGAGGAGCAGGCCAGGGTGCCCCCTGCCTACCCCATCCACTCCGTGTTGTCCGAGCTGAGGTCAGGCATGTTTGTTTATCTCCCTCCCTCCCTCACTCTCTCTCTCACTCCCTCTCTCTCTCTCGCACACACACACACGCCGTTTTCCCATGCCTGAGTGAGAGGGGCGACCAGACAGGCGCCGCTCGCGGGAGTTGGGGAGTGAAAGGCAGTCAGGAGCTTCTTATCTGCACACAAAAGCAGTGTATATGCAATCAGTGAGTGACCGCCCCTCACTTCATCCACGAGGGACGAACAGCAGAGGTTAATACAAAAATAAAATAAAAAATATTACCAACAGATTATTTTGTGCGAGAAACTGTACATGGCAATTATTTACAGAATGAAATTAGTTTCTCAGTTCCCGACCGTAGCGGGTTATTTGCAGTCGCGGGGACCCACAGTCCCCGGCACGTGCCGTGCAGAGAGGCTTTGGGCCGTTTATTTATTTCGAAATTCGCGTCAGTGGAGGGAAATAAATCGCGCGTATCCCGGCGGCGCTCAGCTCGAGGTGTCCGACACAACAAACTAACACACGTGGAGAGCAGCCCCAGTTACGTGAGTCCCCTCTGTGTGTGTGTGTGTGTGTGTGTGTGTGTGGACGCTAGCAGGTAAAGTCAAAGGGGGTGGGGGGTGGGGAGTGCGAAATCCTCGCCTGGCCCCCTCTAGTCTGCACTAACAGACTGGGAATAGCACACAGGACCGACGGAAAGGGGGAGGGGGAGAGAGAGAGAGACAGAGAGAGAGAGGAATACAAGAAGGGAGCAAAGGAGAGGGGAGGGGGGATTTGAGCGCGAACCGCAAAACATGCCGCGCTGGCTGCTGCAAGCCAAATGCAACCACCACACGAGGCGCCCCATCTCCCATCCCTATGCGTGTGTGCGCGAGAGAGAGAGAGAGAGAGAGAGAGCTAGAGAGAGACAGAGAAGAGAGAACATCTATGCCCGCTCCGTCGCGTCTCCCCGCGCCATTCGATGAGACAACTTGGCGACAAACAAGCAGTATTAAAGAAGCAAACAAGAGGGGCTCGTGGATCTGATCCGATCTGGTCCATCGGCGAGGAGTATCGATGGGCCGGTGAGGCCGGGCGGCGGGAGATACCCCGCGCGCCGCCACGGGCGTTCCCCGGACCGTGCAGCCCCTACAGCGCGGAGTACGAGGCTGCGGTTCCGGGCGGCAGCTGTGTCATAATTCGGGTTCTACTCCATGGTCATAAGTACCCACGAAAAAAAATATTACAGGTTCCCTGAGACGGTACCATATCAGCTACGCTGTTGGTGCTCATTACCACGGCAGGGGTACCACCCGGGTACCACCCGGGTACCAGCACCCCCACTACCCACAACCCCCGGCCGGGCGTCGGGTTGCCAGCTAACTCATCGTCCTGGTGGAAGCAGTCAGGTTGGCAGCCATCATAAATCACCCACCCTGGCCGCTGTGCAAACGACCACCAACATTAACGAACGCGGAGCCCAGAGCTTTCCGTTCCGCTCCGACGTCTTGGTTGTTCAATTTTTATTTCAAATCTTTTTCGACGCTGGTCGTAAATGGACCCCTTTTCGGTAATTTTTTAGGGGGCGCTGTTGCTCCTATTTTTTTTCTCCTGGAAGTCGGCGATGACGACGGTGGCCAACCTGGTCGTCTTTCAAGGCCATGGTGCCGCCGGGGCTGCGGCTGCGGCGGTGCCGACGACGTCGATGTAGGAGGCGATCTCCTTTCGCCATGCGCGGCAAGCCGAGGCGAGGCGGGCCGCTGTGATTGGCTGGCGGACTCGCCGCGGCAAGGAAGGGCGCGCAATTTGAAATCGCCGCGAAGCGCCCACTCGGAGGCGGCGTGGCCACGGTCTCTCGCTCGTCACTTGTCGGCCGCAGCCCGCTGGACGCCGTGCTGGACGTGCCGCGGTCGTCGTCGGCGTCCTGGACCAGGAAGGCGACGGCGAGCGTCGCAGTGCGAAACGTAAACACGCGCGAGAGAGAGACAGAGAGAGAGGGGACCGCGACGACGGTGTCGACTCGCGACGATCACAGAGCCACACAAACTGCCGCGCTCTGGGGCCCAACTCAGTGAGGGGGACCCGTCCCGTACGGTTCAGGGGCGGGACAGGGGAGGGGGGGGGTGTGAACCTCAGCGTGGGTCCGCTTCTTTCTGGCGTTCGGGACGTCGCCGCCCGGCAGGGGGAGGGGGTAAGTGTACGGGACTGGGGGAGAGTGAGTGAGAGAGAGAGAGAATCAGAAAAAGAAATTTGTGTGTGCGAGTGAGTGAGAAGGGGGCGGTACGGACGGACGGACGCCGGGTGAGGGAGAAGGACAGACAATACGCGAGTAAGCGGACAAATAATGGTACAGAGTATACTCCTATGGCGCGCGGCCAGGGGGGGGGGGGGGGGGGCGTGCGATAGAGGGAGAGAGAGGGATGGAAATTGTTCACGCCTTGCGCTCGCGTATTGTGAATTCTCGACATTCTCGACAGGTCTGCCGCGCGGGTGCATGTGCATGCATCCCCCCTACACCTTTCGAGAGGTATCTTGACCCCCCCCCCCTCTCTCTCTCCCTCCCTCTCCGTCTCTCTCTCTCTCTCTCCCTCTCTCCTACCAGCCCCGCGCTGCTCGAGCCCGAATTAGCACCGACACGCAGAAACAGCCGTCAAAGTCAAAGTCTTGTGTGTGACGGCCGCGGTCGCGTCATTGGCGGCCGTCACGTGACCCACAGTGAGTACTACGGCGGCGCGGGAAATTCAAATTTTAAAAAAATCCGCGCCGCGCGGATTTCGAAAAAAAAAAATCTTTTTTAAAAAATTGTCGTGCCTTGAATTTTTGAGTAGTTTTCTCTGTTGGGCTGGCAGCCCGCTTAACGGCAGCACGGAGCGCCGACATCTTGTCTTGTCTTGTAGTACCATGTGCGGACCCCTGGGGACCTCTTCTTCCGCACCGAACGGCTGTCCTTTTCTTTCATCTTGTGCACATGACGCGCGCTCTCTCCGTTGTTTATGGCCGTCGGTGGTGGTGGTTGGTGGCACGGCTTCCTGGTGGGCCAGTGCTTCGTGGCGGCCAGGGGCACGGATACTCGTACTACCCCACGTGCCCCAGAGAGGGTCAGAGAGGGGGGGGGGGCGTGATGGTGGGATGACGATGCACACACACACACACACACACACGCGGAATCGTCCGCTCTCCTGCACTCGCGCTGTCAGAATTAAAATAGCATAGCGTCCCTCCCGCCCCTGTCTCCACGCACCGCTGGCGAGCGGGAGAGGGACAGAGAGAGAGAGAGGGCGACGCACGCGCGTGCGTGAGCGAGTACGCGTTACACTAGTCAGCGCGGGTACTCACCGTACTGACAGACAGACAGACAGATCGACAGACAGGGAGCCTCCGTCGGACACACCCACCTGCAACAGAAAGAGAGAGAGCGAAAACGGATTAGAGAGGGGCGTTAGCGGCGGCCACTTGTGGCGTGTGAGAGAGAGAGACAGTGAGAGAGAGACAGTAAGATAGAGACAGTGAGAGAGAGAGAGAGAGATTGCTACAGTTTCCGAGTCCTCCATCACCGCCCTGTCCTCCGCCAGCCGGCTGCGGGGTGTTTAGAGATGCGCGGAGCCCAGAGAGGCTCTGTAGGCTCTCTAACCCGCTCTGGAGAGCCTAGAGAGACCCCGTGGGCTCTCTAACCCGCTCCCCCGAGGGCGGCGGCAGGACAACAAGGATGATGGATGCGCGTGTTGTGGGGACGAGAGGCGGCCGCCGCCGTCAGCTACCCTCCGCGACGATACCTCCCCAGCTGCGCGGCCCGGCGGCGGTGGCGGCGCGTGCCTCGTGGCGCGGGGTATCGCCGCCGGATGCGGCAGGGGGACAAGGAAGAGGATATGGGCCGTGCGGGCACCGCGACCAGCTACGACGCGCACCTCAAGCGGCGGCGCGGTGAGGTGAAACCGCCCCGCCGCAGCAGCTCCCCGTCAACAACAGCAGCAGCCTCGCCGTCCACCACCGCCGGGATCGGACCGAGACAGTTGGGGTCCAAATTTGTTTTCTTTTCTTTCTTATTATTTTTACTGAAATTATTTGTAGAATTTTTTTTTTGTCACCTCTGCTCTTTGCCTGAGTTTTTTTCCTGTCATTTCCCCTGAAACTCTCTGAGGACGGTGTGCACGATTTTTTTTTTTGAGTGGGAGGGTTGTTCTCTCTCTTCGCCAAGCAAGTGTAGTCCGGCCTCGCAAGGGGTGGGGGCGGACGCCGCGGGTCGGCGGGGAGGTGCACTCTGGCGTGGCCGTGCCTTGGCCGTGGCCGTCCTGGCCGCGTCCCCGTGCCCCTCTGATTAGTAGTAGACTCCCCCTTCAGCGCCGGGGCGGGCGGCATCTGCGAGATGGAACCCCCTCCCCTCCCTCCCCTCACGGAGCCCACAGCAGGTGACATGTGAGTGAGTGGCGGGGCACAGCGCGGGGTGTCAGATTGGAATCACCCGGAGAGGGAGAGAGAGAGAGAGAGAGTGAGAGAGAGAGTGAGTGAGAGAGAGAGTGAGTGAGAGAGAGAGTGAGAGGGGAGAGACCATAGGCCACGCGGCGGCCGCCACATCAGATCAGAACCATTAGGCCTGACGGCCCCAGCGCAACCCCTCAACCCGCCGTTCCCCCCGAGAATAGAAAAGTAACCATAAAAATATGCGCGCCTGCGTGTGTGTGTGTGTGTGTGTGTGCGTGTGTGCCCCCGCGTGTGCAGCGTGTTTGTGGCGGTGGTGATAGAGACAAAGAAAGGGGAGAGAAATCCTCGTGTGTTGTCTCTGTCGCACACACGCGCGCGCGTGCGGGGCGATGCGCATGGGGAAGCCATGGGGAAGCGTGTGTGGCGAAGGGACATAAAACGTCCTCGATGAGCCCGATCCGGAGAGAGAGAGAGAGAGAGAGAGAGAGAGAGAGAGAGAGAGAGAGAGAGGGCAGTAGGGGTTCAACAAGTCCTGCGGCATGCACACACACACAGACACACAAGAGGCAGTCAAATCACATCCCTTTTTCTGAAAATATCCCTCCGAGGCGCTGGTTCCCTTTTAGTTGGAGGGCCGCCTCTGCCGCCGCCGCCGCCTCGGTGACAGATACATACACGCCCGCCGTGCCCGGTCCAGTGGCAGCGGGGAGCGGCGGGGCGTCATCGCGGTGCCGTGGGGCCTCCGTCCGCGCCGCGGTGCCCCGGACAGCGCCAGTGACGGCGGCGAGCACACAGCCCGACCGTGACGCGGAATGTCCCCGAGCCTCCCCTTGGCACCACCGCGACGACGACAACGGCGACGAGGAGACGCGGGAGGAAGGGCAGCCCCCGGGGGCAGCGGAGGACGCCGTCAGCCGACGCCGACGTCCATGTTTAAAAGAGTTTCCGGAGACGGGAATGTTGGTGTCCGTGAGGGAGAGCAGCGGACATGGCGCCTGGGGGGGTAGGCAACGAGGGCCTCCTCGCGCGCGCGTGGCGTGCGGGCCGGCCTACCCCGGCGCTCGCAGGCGCTCGTCTTGGGGAGCACACTGAAATTAATGACGGAGCCTATCCAGACTCGAACCGCCACGCCCCGCGTTCCGTTCTAGGCGTATATAGACTTCCGGTTCTGGCCGCGGGGGGGCGCGGCCGCGCCCTCCTGAAATATGGCCACGTATTAATCCCTGGCCGTTAAGCAGGCAACCACCCGCAGCCAGCACCCGGCCGTGCCCGGCGGCGGCTGGCTGCTTCAGAACCTCGGCTCGGGCCACATTGCTTTCGAACTCGAATATAAATGTATACTTGTCGCGGTGTGCGGGCACGCGAGCAGCACGCGAAGGTAAGGAGTGTACACATTAAAAAGTAAAATAACGGATTATAGAAACAAATGCCTTAAACCAGATCGAATCGTTTGTCAAATTTTGCCCCCGTCCCCGCCCCTGTTCCACCACCGCGCTGCCGGAGCGCGGGAAAACAATTTATTCCACCGGAACGTATCGGGATTCGCCGCATCGGTGATTCCGCCAGCCTCGACTCGATCGGAAGGCCAAGATGTGACGCGGGGTGGGAGAGGGAGAGAGCAAGAGCGAGAGAGAGAGAGAGAGAGAGAGAGAGAGAGAGAGAGAGAGAGAGAGAGAGAGAGAGAGAGAGAGAGAGAGAGAGAGGACCGAGGCGCTGCGAGTGTGTCGCCAGCGGCCCCTGGCGGTCGGCCGCTAAAGCTCCGCGGGGCTGCGCGGGCCCGGCCGGCGGTGCGGTCCGTACCCCGTGCAGTCCGTGCAGCGCAGTGCAGTCCCCGACGACGCGGGGTAGCGGCGCACAATCTTCTGCAGACCCCTGTTTTGATCGCGGGGAACGGCCCAAGAACAAAGCGAAACTAATCGAATTGAAGTTCAAGGAACTACCGGTTAACCGGCTACCGACAGTTAAAATAATGACCGACGGCTCCCGTGCGCTACCTTGCTGCCAAGTCTCGCCAGACACTCTCCCCGGGGCGGGAGTCGAACCTCGGATCCCAAGATCCCAGTGGTTCGACCTCCGAGGAGAGCCGTGGCCCGGGACGCTAGGCGCCTCTGTCCACGGTTACTCAGACAAGCACAATGGGGCCCGTTCTTTTGGTATATTTTACCCACCGTCCCTGAGCGGCAGACAGGCAGAAAAATGTGGACGGGGGCAAAGAGTTGAACCCAGGCCGCCCGATCAGAAGGCGAACGCGCTGACCACCGCGCTACCACGCCAGGATGCCAAACTCGTCGTGCTCCGTCTACTCGAGGAGGACACAACTGCCGGCCACGTTTCATGGACTCTGTTTGGCGGGTAGTCTACGCCGCAGGCGCCGTCCCCACCCACCCATCCCACGGCATCGCATGGCGTGCCATGAGACTGAGGGTCGCCGCGGCGCCAGTGCCATGGGAGGAGGAGGGGGAGAGGGGCGGTAACCGTTCACGCGACGGCTCCGCCATGAAGACCCTGGCGTGGCATCGCCCATGGCTACGGCTCCGGCGCGTCACTCGTGCCCCAGAAGACGACCACCCGACCACCGTCCTGGGATGCCGCGCCGCGCAGTACCAAGCGCCGGCCGAGACCGATGAAAAATTCAGCCCGTTTAGCTGCAGGTGTTGATGCTGCTGCTGTTGTTGTTGAGGCTGGCGGTGGCGGTGGTGGTGGTGGTGGAAATCGCCTGGCGCCGCCCTCCCCTCTTATGTGCTGGCGATACGAAGGTGCGTCGCAGAAAGGGGCGGATGTTACAAATAATGGAAACGCTCCGCGAAGATACGGGGAACCGTCAGAGAGAGAGAGAGAGAGAGAGAGAGAGAGAGAGAGAGAGAGAGAGAGAGAGAGAGAGGTCGCTAATCATACTACCCCCTGATGATACACGGGTTTGCGGCGCTCCCCTCCCGCCGACAAGGCGTGTCAGTGAGGGGCGTAACTGCGGTGCGAGTACACACACACACACACACACACACACACACACGCAGACACGTGTGTGGCCGGCGGCGGCTCCGACCCTCCCGTGTGCCGTGGGCCAAACTGCAGAGCTTTCACCGGTGGTGGAGGGCCCCGCGGCGCCGGCAGGGGCGGAACAGGGCAGAGAGAGGAGGAGGGGGGGGGGGCTTTGAAAAATAAATTAGAAACAGCCGCGGGGCCGGGCCGGTCTCTCCCTCTGCTACCGCTGAGCGGGCTGCAGAAAGCGGACCCCAGCCGGGGCGCGCCGGGGCCCCGGGCGGCGTCATCTGGACCGCGTTTCGCCGCCCCCGGAGCACCGGAGCCCCCCATGGCCCCCAGGGGCACGCCGTCGACGCGCCGCCGCCGCCGCCCCTCACCTGTGCCTGCAGGCCCGTCGGGGGGCCGCAGATTGGGAGGCGGCAGCAGCGGCGTGCGCCGCGCCGCCGCCGCCGCCGGCGTCCCGTAGCCATGGCAACCCCCCTGATGTCTCGCGGAAACAGCAACGGTTACGCCCCTCGCTGGCTGCCCCCGCCCCGCCGCCACCCCTTTGACTTCTGCCCCGTCTGCCCGATGTGTCTGTGTGGTGGTGCGTGTCTGTGTGTGTGTATGCGTGGTGCCGCAGCCCGGAGATACAACAACCCCCTCCCCCCCCCCCCCCCCACGACTCCAGCCACTCGCGCCCCACGCAGTCCGTCCGGCCGCGAAAATTGGATTGGTTTGCGCTGGCTGGGCCGGTATGACTCGGCTTTCGTTCGGCTTTCGTTCGGCTTGCCAGACTCGCGAGTCTCCGCCCGGCAGCGGATAGTTACTGCAAAATTACGAGAAAAAAAATAATTTGACGCACTGATCCACGGCTCAGGTGCGTTGTTCCGGCCATGACATCGCCGTACCACCCCCGAATCAGGCGGGGGGTGGAATCGAGAGGGGAGAGAGAGAGAGAGAGAGAGAGAGAGAGAGAGAGAGAGAGAGCGGTGGGCAGGAAATCGACTGCTATTATTCACATTCACATTGCGGTTGCGATCCATCAGCCGCGCTTTATCGTGGATGGAAGGGAGGCGAGCGGGACGTCGCGGGGGGTGGGGGGGGGGCGTGTCCCACCCTGACAACTCCTGCGCCGCTGCGGCTCCACCAGGAACACAGGAGGGGAAAAGGTGAAGAAAAAGTCGTAATATTAATTACAGTCGTTCCGAAAGTGTCAGGTGCGGGGTAACCAGAGCGCGAGCCAACGCTCCTCGAGAATGCTCTCCAGACCCGCGGGGGCGGGGCCGCCCAGCCCTGACACCCACGCACACCAACACACCCACACACACGCACGTGCACCGGTCCGATACATTGCTGATCAGTTTGAGCCGGCAGCCCTGCTCCCCGCCAGCGCTGCCAACCTTTCGCATTCCCCCTCCCTTCATCCCCCCCCCCCCCTGCTTCTTATTCTTCCGGCCGCCGGGGGAAAGTTTTCGCAATAACGAACCGGGATTGGCAGCCCTGGGCTCCCGCTCTCATCCCCCTTCCCTTCTCACGGTATAACTGCTTAACTTGTTTGAAGCGGGGCGGCGCCCCCCCATTTGCACAGCCTGCTACAACAACCCGCGGCCCTGTGCTGAGCTTGCTGCTCGGGAGGCTGCAAGGCGGTGGAGGCCCTGGCCGCGGAGGAGGGCTGCGACCCCGCGGCCAACAGATCAGGCCGAGGGCCAAAACCGGCGCGCGGCTTGGGCTCCGAAAACCGCACAGCTAAGCCCATCTCGGGCGGAAACTCTCGGCCAGCCGGCCAGCCCTCTCTCTCTCTCTCTCTCTCTCTCTCTCTCTCTCTCTCTCTCTCTCTCTCTCTCTCTCTCTCGCTTCTGTGCGTGGCACGGGAGTGACAGAGACAGCGAGGCGCCCTGCTCCCGGTGGTGAAGAGGTGGGGGGGGGGGCATAGGGCTGCAATGCAGTGTGCTGTCTCTGCAGGGCGGAAAGGGAATAGAGGAGGGGGGTGGGTAAACGGTGCTCAAAAAAAGAGGGGAGGGGGGAGCGAATAATGGAATAACAAGGTGTGCGGCGTGAAGGGAGACAGAAGAGAGAGGGAGAGAGAGAGATGAAAATTACGGTGAGGTGAGTAGGGCTTTGAATTAGGAGCGGACCCGAGCCGCAGTGCGTGCCATCCACCTTGTAGAAGGGAAGGTGTGCGGCGGAAAGGAGAGTGGAGAAAGAAGGGAGAAGAGAGCCGCCGGGAGCGAAGCCCCTTTTAATCGAAAGACAATATAACCAAGTTTCGCAGCAGCGAGCGCTGCTTGTCATGTCTCTCTAACGGCGCGGCGGCGCACCCCGAGGGCCTCGCATGCGGGTACTGGGCTCAATGGACGACGTTGACGCGGGTGGCAGGAGGGGGCGTGGCGCGTGGCCGATGGGGGCGTGGCCCGGGGGGCGTGGCCGTGTCGCGTGCCGCGTCGCGTGCCGCGGGACGGTGACAAAGACCCGCCAGAGTGAGATGAGATGAGATCGAGGAGGAGGGGTGGCGCCGCCGTGATCCGCAGACAGCCGGCCCCAAGTGGCCACCCTACATCAACATCAGCGTCTGTCCGTCTCCCTCTCTCCCCTCTCTCTCTCTCTCTCTCTCTCTCTCTCTCTCTCTCTCTCCCTCCCGCTGCACTACGCGCCCTCCTCCCTCACCTCGGCACGGGACCCTCCCTGTTTGCGTAGCTACACAAATAATACAGCAACGCCGTACGCCGGGGCCGCGTCCGCGTGTCTGCGCGTGCCCGTGTCGTGTCTCTCTCGCACCGCCGGGCGCCGCCGTCAGACGGAGCGAGACAGACGGCGCCCTCCCGCACGCAGCCGGCGGCGTTGAGGAGGGTCCGCGGGTGCGTCGGTGCGTCCGGCATCTGAGCCCTGTGACTCCTGCGGCGCGGCGGAGGGCGGCGCCGACGGCGTGGTCCCGGACCGGGGCGCCGTCGGGGCCCTCCCCCCGGGGGCCGGGGGCCGGCAGCAGGGCGCGTGCTTCGTCGGGGTGCTCGGGGATCAGCGTTCAATCAAGCGGAGGACAGCGACGGCCGCCGGGGCCGCGGCCCGGGCCGCACCTGGCCGCCCTCCCCGCCGCCTCCGCACACATCGGCCGGGATGAGAAACTCATCCCTCGGGTGTGCAGGTCCACGAGGAGGAAAACGAAAACGCAGAGGCCAATTTCCGTCGTCTGCTCGCTCAACGGGGAGGACGGCGCGGCCTCCTGTACCGTCCCGTCGACGTCACGGGCCCCGCGGGGGAGGCGAGGCGGCAGCGCCAGCGGCGGCGGCGGCAGAGTAAATCTTTACACTTGACGAGGCCGGCCCGGGCTGGGCTCCCCACAATGCGAGAGCGTTTCCCAAAGAGTGCCCCACGCCCCGAGGACTCTCATTGTATTCATGGCGACCGGGGGAAGCCGTCTGCTGTCAACCCCACTGTCACAACCGCCCACGCCTCTCTACCTCTCTCTCTCTCTCTCTCTCTCTCTCTCTCTCTCTCTCTCCCTCCCTCCCTCTCTGGGCATCACCCCATCCCTCTCTCTCACTCACTGCAAATTCAGCGGTGGGAGGAAGGGAATTGCACTTTGCTTTTAGTGACTATGCTGGTTTCAATAAACGCCAAGTAATGACGACAACCGGTTCTCTCTCTCTCGCTCCCTGTCTCTCTCTCTCCCTCTCTCAAAGGGTCGTCGGTTATAAGGGCCCCCTCCATGCCATATCCCCTCCCCGTTCTCCGGAATAACTCTGCCCTGAAGGAGGAGCGGAAGGAGGGGACGATCGTGTACAGCGATCGCTCCGGCTCAGGACAGATATCGGGGGCCGAGGCTGCTGCGTGGGATTTTGCACGGCAGGTGCGGCGCTCGAGTTTCTCCCTCCTGCCGAGAGAGACGCACCACTCAAATCGGCTCGTCGTCTATCTCCCTCCCACACTCGATTTATTTCGCATGGTGTGGTGTATGCGTCGTTATTGACGGCCCGAACCGCACAAACACACACGTTGTGCGAGAGAGAAAGAGATAAAGTAGCGAGAAGGAAAATACACACCACATGTCCTCCTCGCATACTCAGTTCGCAGAGCTTCTTTCAAAAAAACTATGTATTTTTATTTTTTTTATTTTTTAAAAATTATTGCAGGGCGAAAATGTTGAGTGATTACCTTTTCCTGGGAGATGCAGCGCCGCCGGCTCCGCTGGCATGCGGCTGTTGGCAGCACAGACCGCGTTGGCAGCACTGACCGCGTTGGCAGCGCTGACAGCGTTTGCAGCACTGGCACACGCCGACGCCGCTCGCCTAACCGTTCTCCCTCAGCTGCGGCATGGCGGGCGGCCTGGACGGCTGGACCTGAAACGACAAAGTTCCTTCGCTGTTAGTTGTCCAACGCCACAAAAAAAAAAAACAATTGAAAGACGAAAATAAAAAAATAATTGTGTGTAATTTTGTCGGGCGCTGACGTCACACGGCGGCGGCCTCGTGCATGCGATCACTTGACTAAGTGCGCGCACCCGCGCTATTTAAAAACTCCCGCGTCCTGTTTTTAGCTCCATGCGAGGAGGGGTACGGGGGTGGGGGAGGGGGGGGGGAAGGGGTCAGAGTACCTCCTAAGGACCCCGCAGGCCGTCAGCAGCCAGCCGGTCAGGCAGGCAGCCAGCCGGTCAGCCGGGACAGACAGGCAGCCAGCCAGCGAGCCTGGAGCGACGGCCGACCGACCACCACAACACGGCGCCCCGCCGCGCCGCCGGCTGTCCGGTCGGCCGGAGCGGAAGTGAGACGGAAGTAACGCGGCCCTGCCGGTGCCATGTCCTGTCCTGCTCCCACCTCCTCACTCCCTCCGCCCCCACTCTCTCTCTCTCTGTCTCTGTCTCTCTGTCTCTCTCCGGAGCCCCGTGCTGGGTAGGCCGGCCCGCCCGGCACTCGGGAGCGGCGGGACTGCCTACCCTCCAGGCGCTCCAGGGGAAGGAGAGAGGCGAGAGAGAGAGAGAGAGAGAGATAGAGCGAGCTAGCGTAAGAGTGAGACAGACTCTTTACTTCATAACTCTTTCGCGGAAGTTTAATCGGAACGAAACTTCCAGCCGCGGTTTCCTGACACTCTCTCTCTCTCTCTCTCTCTCTCTCTCTCTCTCTCTCTCCCTCACACACACACACTCACAATCACGGAATTCATTACCCCCACTGACTCCCATAAATCTGTCGCTTTGCTGTGCACGCGGAAATCAAGATTCAAGATTCAACGCGTGCGCGCGCTCGAGGCGTTTTGTGTTTATGAAATGGACTTAACTTAACGCGAGGGGGGGGGGGGGGGGGCACCACCGGCAGATGCCGAGATAAATACGACGTAAACGGGGGGGGGGGGGGGGGCGAGGTCTTGTTGGAGCAAGAGGCGTGCCCAGACTGTGCCCCTGTTGTGAATGGAGGTGCCACCCGCTCTCTCTCTCTCTCTCTCTCTCTCTCTCTCTCTCTCTCCCTCGCTCACTCTCTTTCCCTGCTCCCGTGCTCTCACATTGTCACGCGACCACCACCGCACGAAGAGGGGGCCTTTACTTACAAGTACACACACACACACACACACACACACACACACCTTGACACCGCTGCCACGCCCCGGCCCCCACCACTCCAGCGGAGAGGGGGTGGGGGGCACGCGGAAGGCCAGGGAAGGCGCACAAACTCCTGAGGTATGCGCCGCACGCGCCCGGCCCTCCCCCTCTCCCCCCCCCCTCCCCCCGCGCGTGCGCAGTGCGGACCCCCCCCCCCCCCCCTTCCCTGCTCTGCCGGCATCGGGGGATGCAAAAAGCCTTTTCTTTGGCGTGCCACGCCCCGGGAAGGTAATCAGATAAGGCGGAGGGAGAGAGAGAGATAGAGAGATAGAGAGAGAGAGACAGACAGACAGGCAGGCGGAGGAGCACGGGGTCCTCTACTCCAGACCTAGGCCCGGCGGAAGGGCGCAGCCGGTCCGTGAAAACGGTACGAAAAACTTGGGTAATTTACTGGACACGGTCGGGAGGGGGGGGGGTAGCCCGGGCCGGACTCGACAGATAACCGGAGAATTAAATCCGGGATTAAATCCGGGTTACCAGAGACAGTCCATGGGTAACGCTGGTGTAATCCGGCGCTTAATCCGGGTGACAACGATTTTTGCCGCGCTGCTTCCCTCTCGGGAAAAGTTGTGTTCGGCGGCGCGAAGCTGACTGTGACCTTTGAGGCGACGATCATGGGGGGCGCGGGGGTTAATCGGCGCGGGCCGCGAGTAGTACCGGGAGGGGGGGGGGAGGTCCCCGTCAAGGAGTCGCCGTCGGGGGGTCGCCGTCGTGGTGGCCGCGGTAATGCGGGGTTCATGTCGGGGAGGTAATTGTGGGGGGGGGGGGGGGGGAGGCCGTGGAGGGTGACGCCGGGCAGGCGGGCTGGGCTTTCTTGAAGGTCGGCGCGGAGTCGAATCGCTTCCCCCCGGCTGGCCGCGGCCTTATGGCGCCCAATCGCAGGGAGGGCCGGCGACGTGCCCCGGCCGCCACGCCCAGCCCCGCCCCGCCCCGCCACGCCCCGCCACCATCCCATTCACCCCGGCAAACGCACGGCGCCGCATCGTCCTGGGGGGGGCGAAACGTGCGGAAAAACTAGGCGTGCGTGGCCGTCGTGGAGCGAGCTGAAGGGGCGGGAGGAGGGAGGGGTGTATGTCGCGCTGTGCCGACCGGTATTCGAACCCGCGGCAATATAGAATTAAGCCAGCGGACCGCGCGTCGTGTCGTATCGTCGTCGGAATGTCGTGACACTTTTGTTTTATTTTGTATTCCGGCGGCGGCGGCGGCGCTGGGCTGTTTTCACAACACACAGGGGGCTGTGGCCGCAAAGCGCCGGCCGAATTTCGCGTGCGTCTCTCTCTCGCTCTTTCTCTGTCTCTCTCTCTCTTTCTCTGTCTCTCTGTGTTTCTGTCTCACAGACGGCGGTCCGCGCCCCCGCCCGATGTCTTCTAAGCCGCCGCACGTGTTGAGAGATAAAGCGCCCCCAGACAGTAAGGGAGAGGGAGACGCACACAGGGAAGAGAGAGAGAGAGAGAGAGAGAGAGAGAGAGAGAGAGAGAGAGGGAAGTAAAGGAAGACCACACGTGCAAAAACGGCACCAGAAAAAGAAGAAGGAGATCGGCCCGAAAGTGCCGCGGCAGAGCGAATACATAAAAGGTGTGAAAGTGTTTGGCGGGTTGCCGAAACGACTAGGAGCGACGAAGACGGATGCGGCGCGGTGGTCTTTCATCTCCGTCTCACACCTGCGCCCGTCCGTGCAGTGCGGGGGGGGGGGGGGGGGGGGGGGCAGCGGGAAAGGAAAGAAGACACAGAGGGGGAGGGAGAGGGGGGGAGGAGGGAGGGTGTCTGCACGTCGCACATGGCCGCGTCGCCCCCCGAATATGTGCTGACGGGGGCCCTCTTGCCTTGCCGGTGCCGTACCGGGCAGGGCCTGGGGCAGGCGCCACGTCCTCCGGCCTCACCTCCGCCCCCTCCTGCCTGCAGGTGAACGTGATGCCATGCCCGTAGAGAAAAAAACACTTATTTTTTTTTTTTTTTGTGGATTTACCAGAGACGTTATCCTGAAAAACACAAAGATCGTCTATCTACAACAAACGCACACAAAAACTAGTAATAATTAATATCGAAATGCAATTTGTGTGTTTCGGCGTGTCGGCGCTGCCTCTGTGGGGGAGGGGGTCAACGCGCGCGGCACAACGACAAGACGAGTCCCGGGGCAATAAAAACAGACTATAAAAGGGCGGCCGAAAATGGCGGGGAGACAAGGCTGTGTGTGTGTGCGTGTGTGCGTGCGTGCATGTGTGGCGGAAACAAACACATACGCCCCCTGGCCTCCACCGGCCGGCCCCGGCACTGCCTACAGTCCCTCCCCATACCAGCGGCGCACACGGCGGCTCCAGCTTTTGCCGCCGCCGCCGCCGCCGCTGTTGCCTGCACTGCACTGCCGCCGCACACCTTCACGGGCAATTTGCTGCGCTATGGCGCCTAGTAGGCACCTCAGATGGGGTCGTAGGGCGGTGCTGAGGGAGGGGCTGATGGCGGCGGCGGACTATACGTGGACCCAACCCCTCGGGAGTGAGAGAGAGAGAGAGAGAGAGAGAGAGAGAGAGAGAGAGAGAGAGAGAGAGGGGGGGGAGTGAGAGAGACAGAGAGAGAGAGAGAAAGAGAGAAAGGTAGTTTGTAAGAGAGAGAGAGAGAGAGAGAGAGAGAGGAATAGAGCGACATGGACAGGGAGAGGGTGAGTGAGAGAGAGAGAGCCTCGGACCTCGTCCATCATCACTTCGCCGTCGTCAACACCGCGGACGCGTTCGCCCGCCGCCGCAGTCCACCCTCTGTCCCGTTACCTCGTCAAAAAACCGGAGGCGGCGCGGGGCTCCAACGTCTGCGGTATCCAAATCTGTTTTTCACACACACTCACACACACTCACACTTCGCGCTTCGCGGGGGGTCGTTTCGGAGTCGGTTCGTACGTTCGGCGGGTGAGCACAACCGCGAGGACGCCGTCGACGTCGTCGTCGACGGTGCGGTGTGCGTCCCGGCCTCGGCCTCGGCGGCCGCCGTGTCGTCGCGGTGTTCGCGGGGGGTCCGAGTGCGTCGCGCGGCGCGGCCGCGGCCCCACACGGTCCGAGCGGCTACTGGCGGCACCGCCGGCCGGGGGCGTGCACCGCGGCGGGCGCGTGGCGGGCGCGTGGCAGTCGCGTGCGGCCGGCTCGCGCCCCAGACTGCACCGCGGCGAGTGTTCGCGTGGCGGTCAGACGCTGGCGTTGCCGCCGCCGCCGCCGCTGCCGGCGGTGTTCGCGCTGCTACTACCGCAGCCGAGCCGCCGCCCCCGCGGCCACTGGAGGCGGCGGCGGCGGCGCCTGCGCGCTCTCCCCCCGCGCCCGGGGGTGGGGTGACGTCATCGGGGGCGGCGCGCTGTCTGTAGGGGCGGCGGGGGTACGGAGGGGATGTGAGGGCGCAGGGTGCAGGGGCGTAGGCCACACGCGCCGCCGCTGCCCACAAAAAGCACGACAAAAAAAATATATAATTTCGCTTCCGGGCAGGACGACACCCTTTTCCCCTGTTCCGTCCTAGTTTCCGCCGTCAGCATTTTTCTGCGTGTTCTGCAATAAGACCACGGCGCCGCTGTGGGTTCTGCCCGTCTGTCTATCCGACAGTCATAGTCAGTCTGTCCGCCCGCCCGTCTGTCTCCCTGTCTAAATCGTCCGATTACGACCCGACAATCAAATCAAACTGAGCCGGGCTCAGCCCCTTTCACTTCACTTCACCGCTGAGAGGCATTAAAACCGGCGGGGGAGGAGGGGGATTACCACTAAGCGTTTGTAGTAATTCGCAGGGGAGGGGGGGGGGGGAGGGAAGCCTGCCGCCGACATGCAGTGCCTCCACCTCCACCCTCCGGCGCGCCTCCCGCCCCCGTCGTGTCCAGGTCCGCGACGACGGTCCGCGACGCCCCGCACCGGGACTGCCGGGCCGCGCGGCGTCAACCTCGTCGTGCCAACATCCCGGCACAGCAGTCAGCAATCCAGTCCCACGCAACCGCAATTTTTCATGAGTCTGACTTTGTTTTTTCTTCTTCCCCGCGACGCATTCGAACGAGCTGACCGCTGACCGGCCACGCAGCGCAACAGGGGCCGATACGGCAGCGGCGGGCTCGGGGCATCAGCCCCTCCCCGTGCCACGCCCCTCCCGGCGGCTTTTGCCCCCAGGGGGGCACAGGAGAGGGGCAATAGGAGACGAGAGGGCGGGGGGACGGGGTGCACAACGACGAGGCATAACGGATCTTCAGTGAGGAAGCGGGGAAGGAGGAGGGGGAGGAGGAGGAGGAGGAGGAGGAGGAGGAGGAGGAGGAGGAGGAGGAGGAGGAGGAGGAGGAGGAGGGGGGAGGACATTCAGCGGAAAATAGAGGGCGGAAGCCGAATGGATCCTGGCGTGGGGGAACCAACGGAAGGCGGCGAACTTCCCCGAGGGGAAGCGTAGCATAGTACCGTAGTGGACAAGAGCGGCAGCAGCAAAATAAAAAGGAGAAGAAGACGGAGGCAGGATACTAGTACATGGGCGTACGGAGAGCGTAGGAGAGCAGCAGCAGCAGCAACAACAACAACAAAATTAAAACAGGGGCGGTGTTGGAGGGGGGAAAGGGCAGGCAGGCAGGCAGCGCGGTGCTGGAAATGGGGCTCTGGTCGGAGGGCTCGCCGCCGGCCGGGGCGAGTGGCGGTGGCGGTCGCTTTGCGGCGGCGAAGGGCGAAAGGGCAGGGCGCGGGGGACGAGGGGGGGGGGAACCCGTCGGCTCCGGGGGTGGCCGTCGTCATTCTGGCGAGGGCACGCTGGGGAGATACGCGCCGGGGCTGCTCCGGCTGCGAACCAGTGGACCGTGAGTGTGAGAGTAAGACTCTCTCTCTCTCTCTCTCTCTCTCTCTCTCTCTCTCTCTCTCTCTCTCCCACGCCGACATTCCCTCCCTCCGGTACATAATGAGCCGTGCCTCTGGGCCCGCCCCACTTGCGCCCCGACCCCCGCGACGCCCTTCGTACCCGCGCCGGTCGCGTGCCGCGGCCACGCGCCCGCCGAAGAGGACGTCGTTAGCGACTCGGAGCGCGACGCGACGCGGGGGCGGCATCTCTTTACGAAATCTGCTCCCTTCGTGCCGATTCAAGTCCAAGTCCCGGCCTCTGAGGAAGTCGGGGCTCCCGCACACGCAGGGTCCCGGCCCAGAGTGGGAGCCGGAGCCGCCGGCGGGTCGTGCTGGCGCCGGACGGAGCACCCCGCGAGAGCTAAGGTCCCGCCGCTGACCGGCAGCGCCACCTCCCGGGACTCCGTAGTACTGTCCCCCCACCCCTCCTCACCTGTCCCCACCACACCCCGCAGCCCCTGGGAGGTAGGCGCGGACGGCCCGCCGCACAGCCGCGTCGCTGGGGTTGCCTGCCTGCCGGGCGGCGCCGCGTTTGCCGCCGGCTCTCGGGCAGCCGCCGCCGCTTCGCGCGGCGCGTTTCCGACGCGCTGTGGGCTAGGCCGAGGGCGCCCGCCGCTCTGCGTCAACCCGCGCCGCGACGCAGACTGTCGCCTGTGATCCGCGGCTGGAGAAGTCTTTTAATTAGCGTTTTGGAGGATTTGAGAGAAGTAACTCTCTAATACATCGGCGCATTGAATGTTGAATTTGTTTTAGCCTGCCCGCCATTATCTCTCGCCTTCCGGGACATATACATTACCTTTCTCTCTCCCCTCACACACACAAACACACGCTCAGAGCGGTGCGGGCTGGTGACTGGTGACCCCCCGGAGATCCACCTCTCTTGCCAGGGGTCCCTGAACTTTATCGTCCGCTGTGATATGGTTTGGTGGCGGAGAGTTCAGCTGCCCCCCTCTCTCTCCCACCCCCTTTCCCTCTCTCTCTCTCTCTCTCTCTCTCTCTCTCTCTCTCTCTCTCCCATCCCCTGGCTGCTGGCACGGCGCGGCGGCGCCGCCGGGGTCGGATCGTAAAACATGTCGCTTACTCCCTTCCTGGTCCGTACTTCCCCCCGCACCCAACCCCCCTTTCCCCCCCCCCCTCCCCCTCCACCCCCCCCCCCCCCCCCTTCTACACTGCCCTTCACACTGCCCTCCTGGTTCTTATGTTCGTTTGCTGACTGGCAGTAAAAGGCTCTCGGGTCGTGTGTGTGTGTGTGTGTGAAAGAGAGCGAGAGAGCGAGAGAGAGAGAGAGAGGTGGGCTGTCGGGCCACGCCAAGGGCGGCACAGCGCCGGCGACGGCCACTAAAGGATATCGACCCGACCCTTTTGCCAGACCAGGACGCGTCTGCCCGATCTTGTCCTCGACCGAGTGGCCGGGTGCACACACACACACACACACACACACACACACACACAAATTCACACATTCACACACCTGAGATCAAACGATGAAGTCTTCCTACAGCGATATCACATTAATAAGCGCCCGCGGACCGTGAAATAAAAAAAAAACACCGTCACATTTTTGAACAGTAAGTTTTAAAAAAATAGCACGGGCGTTAACGTACAAAACGATAGGAGGGCTAGTGTGTGCGTGAGAGGGTGAGAGATAGAAAGAAAGAGAGAGACAGAGAGAGGCAGCCATGGGGAAAGAGAATTATGGGGGCGAGGGAGGGGGCGCGGGGAAAGTAGCATCGAGGTCTCATCGTGTCTCCAGCAACAGGCTAACGCAATCAGGAGAGGCCACAGTACACGACATGGTATTGTGCTAATAATAATAAAGGGGCCGTGGCCAAGGGGCAGTGCGACACCGCGACAACTCAATTAGTGCTCCAGTTGTGGCCACCAGAGGGCGCTGTGCGGGGCCGGCTCAGGGCAGAGTCTTGGGGGGTGTCATGAGTCCAACCAGACCGCATTACATCACATTTTTCTGACCGTTCATTCAT
Source organism: Megalurothrips usitatus (assembly GCA_026979955.1). NCBI lineage: Eukaryota > Metazoa > Arthropoda > Insecta > Thysanoptera > Thripidae > Megalurothrips > Megalurothrips usitatus. Next base: position 8,333,393 of record CM049605.1, read on the forward strand.
TTTTAGATTCTATGCTAGACCCTGTATTCATTTTCGGCCGTTTTTCACTTTTCAGGTCATTCAGTCAATTTCTTTCATTTTCAGGTAACTCATTCAAGACAATAAAGCCACTCATTCAGTTTTAGATCACCCATTCAATTTCAGACCGTTCGTTCAATTTTAGGCCGTTTGTCCGTATTCACTCCACTCGTCCGCCCTCGAGTAAACAGTAAATATAAGGCAGTGCCGCGGCCCCTGACGCCGCCATCCGTCTTCTGCTCGCCAACGGACCGACATTCTCATCAATATTCCCTCTGTCCCTCTCGGCCCCTCTCGGCCCCTCCTCCTTGACACGGACTTGCAGCATCTTAAGATCCCGGCGCCGCGGTCCCTCCGCCCTCGTCTCTCTCCCTCTCTCTCTCTCCTCTCTCTCTCTCTCTCTCTCTCTCTCTCTGTCTGTCTGTCTGTCTGTCTCTCTCTCTCTCTCTCTCTCTCTCTCTCTCTCTCTCTCTCTCTCTCTCTCTCTCTCCCCGCCCCTTCGGACGCGCACGATGCGTGCCGTGCCGTGCCCCACATGGCTACGTCGGCGGCGGGCCGTGGTGCGGCAGGCTCGTTAGGCTTGCCGGATCGGCCAGCAACCCGCGACACAGCGACGGCACGCGGGGGGACTCTGCCCTCCTCCAAGCGAGTGCCACGGTCACGAGGTCGCTGGTGTCCGGGGGGGAGCCCGCCGTTCGCGGGGGGCATGGCGGCCATGGCCGCGCGCCCCCGCGGCCCCCGCGGCCGTCGCGGCCGTGGTGACAGCACGGGGAGATGGCGGGGCGACGGCGCGGAGAGGCACGGCGGGGGCGTCGGGCCGCGGCAGCTACTCACATGTGGTCACGGCGAGACGTCTCTGCGGGGGTCCATGTCGACGGCCACCTCCGAGGGCCGCCCCTAACCTCACTCCTCCGACGACGTCCGTCTCTGCCTGCCGTCGCGCGGGGGCAGACGGGGGGTAGAGCAGCGCGCACCCGCGGATGGCCGCGCGCGAACACAGGACAGACGACCTCACATCGTCCCGGACGGCCAGACGACGGCGGCCGCGGACGTCGCGGGGGGTCGTCGCGGACGTGAAGCAGTGGTGTGTACCTCGGGTTGCCACTGGCACAACATGGACGACGAGGCCCCCTTCGAGCGCGGCGTCCGGGCGGGGGCGTGCTGGCTGTCTCTCTCGCGCACGCGGCGGGCCGCGGCGAGTGCGACAGAGCGAGCGCGCGCGACCGTTACGGCCACAGCCCTCTGCATCGATCGCGGGCGCCAGGGGTGGAGGGTGGGTCCTCGCCTGCGCCACCCCCCGGCAGAGGGCAGCACCGCAAGGGGTGGCGCCCGTCAGACGCCGGCGGCGCCAAATTTCGAAATGTTAGCGGATCGAATTGGGATTTTAAGTGAGCAACGACCCCGTTTGTTTTCGTACTTTATTTTTATTTCTTGTACAAAACCTATACATAAACCTAACATTGTCTCTCGAGGATGCACATCAGTTTGCCATGTAGTGAAATCAATTCCGTATTTTTTCCCGCCGAGCTACGTAGTTTTTAACCTATTTTAAATGCTAGTGGCAGTATCGTTCATTCTTAAAAACAAAACAGATTACTCATTAAGGTCTAGGAACAGTCGGTGTTTCGGAGATGTGTGAGGGGGCGGCTGCGCGTCTGCTTGTGCGAGTCAGTCCTAGCAGACGACGCGGCGCCAACCCTCCCCCGCCGCCGCCGCGCCGTGCGAGTCAGTCGTAGCAGACGACGCTCTTGTCGTCTGCTGGAGTCGGTCCGCTACCAGAAGCACACCTGGCCGATCTCCAGCCAGAAGCTCTGGCCCTCCTTGCCGACGTCCTTGACGGCCATGTCCAGCACGGGCAGACGCACCGTCTTGTCCGTCCGGTACGACATCACCGTCTTGGACCACTCGTCCTTCCGGTGCTGGAACCGAGTCAGAAAATCAACAATAATTTCTTTGAACCCTTAATCCACCGATTTTTTTAAAAATGTAAATAAATTTAAAAAAATTCATTCTACTCCGAGCACTGTGAGACGCTTTTCCACAACACCACTTTCAATTTAAAAAAAAAATTGGTTCAGAACCCGGGACCCACCTTGCAGCCGTCCTCCAGGACCTCGTAGCGGAAGCGCTGGTTGCCGCGAGCCGTCAGCTCGGCGTCGTTGTAGGCGAGGAACTTGACGGCGCGGCGGTACGTGTTCTTGGCGGCGTCGTGGTAGGCCACCGAGCTCTTGCAGTGGTACGTCAGGTTCTGCTGCGCGTTGGTGGACAGCAGCTGCAGGAAGCCGAGCTGGTTGCTGTCCGACTTGTACGTCAGCTGTGGCAAGCGGTGGAGGATACATTACAAAACATTTTTCAAGTGAAAAAAATAAATAAATAAAACTGCAATTTTTTGAAGTGGTGCGGTGGTTAAGGGGACGTTACCTTGATGCCTTCGGGCACGTCGCCCAGCCACACCTCCTGTTCGTCGCCGCGGTAGTTGACCTCCGGGGAGCGGTCGGGCTGCGGCAGGACGCAGGTGGCGCGTCGCTCCATGTCGCAGTGCGCCAGGATGGCGTCGCGGGGGTCGCCGTCGTTGGGGTCGATCCAGTAGTCGCCTGGGACACGCGCACAACGTCATGCACACCGTGTCGGGCTGGACTCGCCACTCGGCGGCGGCCGGGGCTCGTACGTACCGGAGGGCAGGTCGGGGTGCGCGACGTGGAGGTCCCGGCAGGTCCTGGCGGGGGCGTCCGGCTTGCCGTCGGGCCGGCGGAAGCGCTCCAGGGACTCCTTGACGTGCTTGTAGGCCTTGAGGAGCAGCTCGCGCCGCTCGGCCTCGGACATGTCCTTGCCGAAGATGCGCGCAGGCTCGTCGCCGCCCATCATCGGGTCCGGGCCCTGCGGGTGACAAGACCAAGGTCCAGGGTTCGGATCCCAGCAGAGGATTTTTTTTTCTTTTCATTCTACATACCTTGCTCTGGGACTGCCCCATGATGGCCGCCAGCGCGGCCGAGTCGTAGCCGATGGTCTCTCCGGGCGGACCCGGCGGCCCGGGGGGTCCCGGGTTTCCTGGTGATCCGTGCGAGCCCGAGTCTCCCGGCGGGCCCCGCGGTCCCGGGGGGCCCGACAAGCCCTGCGGTCCGGGGCTGCCGTCGCGCCCGGGGCTGCCTGCAAGCACAACGACGGTGTTGACGGGGTGCTCAGAGTACCTCACCGGTGCCGGCGGCGCCTCCTGTCTTACCCCGCTGGCCGGCCTCGCCGTCCTTGCCGGGTTGTCCTGGAGGTCCAATCAGTCCCCTGTCGCCGGGAAGCCCCTGGAAACGACAACACGGTCATGAAAGGCATTCGCGAGCCGGCCGTACTCCGTACCCTGCATGTGTGTGTGTGTGTGTTTGTGAGTGTGTGTGTGAACAACACGCACCGGTGTCCCGGGCAGCCCCTGCAGGCCGATGAGTCCTCGGTGTCCCTTGGCGCCCTTCGCACCGAGCTCGCCCCGCTCTCCCTTGCCGCCCTCAGGACCAGGTGGGCCTGGCTTACCTCGTGGACCCTGCAAAAAAAAAACACAAAAAAATATTTTTTTAAATACAAAAAAAATTAAAATTAAAACATTTGAAGTGCATACGTACCAGCTGCCCCTCCGCTCCTGGGGGACCCGCCTCTCCCCTCAGCCCCCTCTCTCCTGTAGGTCCAGCAGGTCCTTGTTGTCCAGGCTGGCCCTGAATTTGTGGACAAGGACAATGATATTGCGTCACGGCGTTTGATTTCAGTTTGAGAGTGCGGTGGTGGCCGATGGCCTTACCGGCATCCCGGGCGGCCCCGAGCTCCCTGGGCCTCCCGGCGGCCCGATGGGCCCCTTGTCGCCCGGCCGGCCGCTGATGCCGGGAGGCCCCATCTTGCCCGGGGGGCCCTCCGGCCCGTGTTCTCCTGTGGGCCCCGGGGGTCCTGGCGGTCCACCCAGACCCACCGGCCCCGGCGCGCCCTCGGAGCCAGGCTTGCCCGGAGGGCCGGCTTCACCCTACGTGCAGAAACAAAAAAAAAAATCAAAAATAAACAAACTTGAGAATTTTGAAAACGTCACAAAATTCGTTTGTCATTTCTGACTTACTGGAGAGCCGCGGAGTCCTCTTGCGCCTGAAGGACCTGTCGGGCCCGGGAGCCCCGGCAGGCCACGCTCACCCGGTGACCCCTGGGGGCCGGACTGTCCCGCGGGTCCTGGCGGCCCCTCGCCGCCCGCGTCACCCTTCGGCCCCTCGAGGCCGGGCGCGCCCTGCAGGCCCTGCGGTCCAGGGTTGCCCGGACGGCCCATGTCTCCGGACGTCCCCTTGATGCCCGGCACGCCGGCGACACCCGGCGGACCCGGGTTGCCGGGGTGACCCTGTCGGAGGCGAAGCAGGCCGGCGATGAGGAGGCGTGTTCGACGGGGAGGTGCCGCACCGCGTTACAAAACACTACTCACCGCTGCTCCGGGTTCTCCTGGCCGTCCCGGCGGCCCCATCAGCCCGCCCTCTCCTCGGGGGCCGGTCTCTCCTCGTGCGCCCTTGGCCCCCGTCAGACCGACCAGCCCCGGCGGCCCGGACTCGCCCGGGATGCCGGCGGGGCCGGGGTTGCCCTGCTCGCCCTTCATGCCGTTCATGCCGCGCTCGCCCTTGCCTCCCGGCAGCCCGACCAGCCCCTGCGCGCCGGGAAAGCCCGGCGGCCCGGGTGATCCTGGGGGACCGCGGTCGCCGGGCGAGCCGGACGCGCCGGCCTCCCCGGGGGGTCCTGGTGGGCCCGTCTCCCCTCGCTCGGCAGGCTCTCCAGGGGGTCCGGGGGATCCCTGGATGCCCTGGGGACCGCGCTCTCCAGCACGACCTGTGCAACGTCAGGGACGGGGTCAGCGCCGTCAACCCAAAGAAAAAAAAATGTTGGTCGGGGTCGGGTATCGAACCCGGGACTTACCGGCGGGACCTTCCGGACCAATGGGACCGGTCGCACCGCGCTCGCCCTTGTCGCCAGGAAGACCAGGAAGACCGCGACCGCCAGGAAGACCCTGGAGGGAGAGCGAAAGTGCACTGGGTCACGCCGACCTGGCCGTCAAGGTGCGATAGAAAATAAGGATTTAAAACTAGTTACTGACCACCAAGCCCATGGGTCCCTGGTGGCCCTTGCTGCCCTTCGGCCCTGGCTGGCCCGGGGTGCCGTCGACGCCCTGGGCGCCGGTCTCGCCGCGGAGTCCGGGGCTGCCGGGCGGGCCGACGGGCCCCCGCTCCCCGGGGAAGCCGCGCTCGCCTCTGGAGCCGGCCTGCCCCGGAGGGCCCGGCGGCCCCTGGACACCTGCCTCACCGTCCTTACCCGGGGAGCCCGGGTTACCGGGTTGTCCAGGGAGGCCCTGTCGGAAATCAAGGAATCAGTAATGTCGAAGCAGAGTCGGCCGCGGTTGTGAACGCAGTGTTCAGTGACCGCGTACCTGGAAGCCGGTCGGTCCCGGCGGCCCCTGCGCGCCGCGCTCCCCGTCGGACCCTGGAGGCCCCGGCGGACCCTGGACTCCGGTGGCGCCGTCCTTGCCCGCGTCTCCGCGCGGACCCATCGGCCCGGGCGGTCCCGGCTCGCCGTCCTTGCCCGGCTCACCCTGCGCGGAGTAAATGGGGGGAAAGTGAATAAACGGCGAGCAGCCGCGCCGCGCCGAGCCTTTCCTCGGTCACTCACCGTCAGCCCCTTGTCGCCGGGCATGCCCATGGAGCCGGGCAGCCCCTGCAGTCCCTGCGGCCCCTGCTCGCCCGGCTTGCCGTCGGCGCCCTGGATGCCGCGCTCGCCCGGGTTCCCCGTCTTGCCCGGAGGTCCCGGTCGGCCGGCCGGTCCCCGCAAGCCCTGTCCGGAAGAAGTGGTCGGTGAGGACGCCGGCGGTGACTGGCGGCTCACGCCTCTGATTGCAGGTGGCCGTGGCCGACTCTGACCTGCAGCCCAGGCGTGCCGGGTCGTCCTGGCTCGCCGGAGTTACCCTTCAGCCCCTGCGGTCCCTGCGCTCCTCGGTCACCAGACTGGCCTAGGGGGAGAAAAGTGGGAGGAATAAAAAAAAACACCGAGGTGGCGGCAAAGGGCTCCTCGCTTCACTCGGGTCCAAAAATTAAAAAGTTTGGCCGCGTCGTCGGTATTTAAACCCGCGGTACTCACCCTTGGGCCCCGGAGCGCCGTCGGGGCCCGGAAGCCCCCGCTGTCCGGCCACGCCGCGCTCGCCCGGCGGCCCGCCGGGGCCGGTGGGCCCCCGCATCCCCCGCTTGCCGCGCTTGCCCTCCGGCCCCGGCGCCCCCGGCAGCCCCCGCTGCCCCACCGCGCCCGCCTCTCCCTTCAGACCGGACTCGCCCTTGAAGCCGCGCTCGCCCTGCGTGCCCTGCGAAAGCAATATTTACGTTTCGGAGACAAACAAAACCCTGGATTTTCTGGGCACGCCCTCGGACCGCTGCCCGAGTTTCTCATACCGGGAGTCCCTTGACGCCGGGCTCGCCGGGGCTGCCGTTGAGCCCCGGAGGCCCGCGCGCCCCCGGGAAGCCGGGCGGACCCGCGATACCCGGGGACCCGGAGCTGCCCTTCTCGCCGGCGCTGCCGTCCTTGCCGGGGGGGCCCTGCGGACCGGTGTCGCCGGGCTGTCCCGGCCGGCCCGACTCTCCTGCAGATTCAGATTCAAATTAGGATCCAGAAACAAAAATAGATTTCGGTTCATGTTCACTGATTGGCGCTCACCTCGGGGCCCCTGGAGTCCCGGACTTCCCTTCGGTCCCTGTGAGCCTTGGTCTCCTTTGTTTCCGGGGTTGCCGGGGAAGCCAGGCGGGCCGGGTTTACCTACTGCACCCTGCAAAAAAAAATTTAAATGGATCATTAATTTTTTTATTTTTTAAGATGTCGTTTGTGTTGGTGGTGACTCACCGGCTGCCCCGGCGGCCCTGCGGTGCCGTCGATGCCCCTGATGCCGGGCGGCCCGGGCGGCCCCTCCCTGCCGCGCTCGCCTCGCGGACCCGCCGGACCCTGTAAGCCTGACTGTGAGTCGCCGCGCACCCCGTCCCCGCCGTCACCGCCGCCACCGTCCGCCTGACACCTACCGTGGGGCCGGGCTGCCCCAGCGGGCCCGCCGCCCCCATCGAACCCTTCTCGCCGGCGACGCCCTGCTCGCCCTTGGAGCCGTCCACGCCCGGGAAGCCGCGGTGACCCTTGACGCCGGGCACCCCCGGCATCCCCGGGAGCCCCCTCGGACCCGGGGGCCCCGCCGGACCCAGCTGACCCGCCTCGCCGTCCTCGCCGGCCTCGCCCTGGAAGCAGGCCGTCGGTGAGACAGAACCTTCTCCAGAGCGGCGCTCTCTCCAGCGCTCTCTCCAGCGCTCTCTCCAGTGCTTACGTCCTTGCCGGGCAGCCCCGGCAGTCCCCGCGGCCCGGCCTGGCCCTGCGGCCCGATGGGGCCCACCTCGCCGGCCTCCCCGCGGGTGCCCTGGAAGCCCTGCGGTCCCGACGGCCCCGGCGGTCCCGGGGGCCCCCGCGGCCCCACCGGGCCCACCTGCGCCTGCAGGTACCGGAAGGGGTCCGGGTAGGACACCCCCGAGGGGCCCTTGTCGCTGCCCGCGGCCTGCGCCGCCAGCTCCTGGTAGTACGACGTCAGCTGCGGCCGAGGGAAAACCAATTACGGCGCGGGTTCGATTCTCCGTCATAAACACATTTTTTTCTTCTTCTTGATTTTTTTTAATTTGAATATAATTTTTCTACGTACGTCGGGTGATTGTCCAGGTGGGCCGGGGATGCCTGGAATTCCAGGCGAGCCCGGTGTTCCAGGCTGTCCGCTGTCTCCGGGTCGGCCGGGCTCCCCGCGCCAGCCGGGCTCACCCTGTGATGAGAAAAACGAGTGGTGTTGGAAGCCGACGCGATTTCATATGTCGCAGAGCGTCTCCGAGTCAGAGTTCAACTGGCTCGGCGCGGCACGCTTCTGTACGCGAGCATTGCTGTGATTGCCTCTAACGGCGTTACCCAGTATGTCACCACAACGCATCATGCAGCCACTACACCGCCACAAATAATATATATAAGCGGAAAATGACACTGACGTTTGGGAAAAAAATCCTTTTTTTTTGTTGAGGTGTGGACTTACCCGAGGTCCTTCGATGGTGACGGGAGGGATGGGGCTAGTGACCGGGGTGATGGGGACCTGAAGCCGACGAAGATCATTAACGAAAATCATCATTCCCTCCCCCCAATCATCCCCCCGTTACTTACTGATTTCGTCGGCACCTCATCTGGAACAAAATTTTTAAAAAAAGAAATTCACAACCCGTGAGAGTTATTTATGAAAAATATTTTTTTAGTTTTAGTTTTGTCGAACGCCTCACCTGCGCACACGGGACAGCACTGCCCCAGTGGGATGTACTTGTGCGTGTCGCAGTCCAGGTCCACGCAGACCACACCCGTGCAGTGCGGGCCTACGCCGCCCAGAAAAAAAAAAATACGTGAATGAGTGCAAAACTTAATTTATCAAATTGTGTTTTATTGCGGCGAGACTTTTGGCGGCGGTGCGTTGGCTACCTGCGTTGCAGTCGCCGCTCTGCGCGCACTGCACCCTGCCGCCGGTGCACACGCAGGTGGTGCACGCGTCCGGGCGCCACTCGTCGCCCTCCCGGAACCAGCGGCCCTCGAACGTACACGAGTTCTCCACTGGACACACACGTCACTGTCACTCTCACACTCAACGGGCTGCCCTCCTCCATCCTTCTCCCTCTCTGCACGCGTTATTTCTCATACCCTCCGAGGCGGGCTGCGGGGTCGTCTTCTCAGTCACGAAGTCGTCGTACCGGCGAGGGGTGACGCTGGGGGTCCACGGCGACGGGGTGGGTGTCCAGGGCGACGTGTACACCGGGCCCCGGGTCCCTGAGGAGGCGGCGGCGGAGAGCTCAGTCCACGTACTAACGCTGTCGCTTTATGTCCGCCGTACTGGCTGTGCTCATGTTTTAAGTGTGCAGGGGCAGCGAGACAGCAGGTGCGTTTACCTGACGAGGCAGTGCGCAGGTCCTCTTCCTCGGTCGGCCTCTCATCGGGGGGCTGCGGGGTGGTGACGGGCGGCGGCGTCGGTGGCAGCTCCGGCGCCGCGGGGGCGGCGGGGGCGCCCGGGGCACCGGGAGGGCCGGGGACGCCCGCGGCCGCCGTGCTCGCCTCCCCGCCTGCAACACCGAGCGCCACAAGTTGAGGCTCCGAGTTTTTTGGCGGCCCGGCCGGCGGCCTGGCCGCGGGCCGCGCTCCGCCGCGCACGTGCTGGACCGGGAGTTGACCCTACGCCGCCCGATCCTGTTTCACAAGTCGCTCGATAACAGAATCAAAGTCCGATAGAAAGCCGTTACTTCCGACCGGCCGGCCGCCCGGCGCCCGGCCCGCGCCCGCGGCTCGCAGTACGAATTTTCGGCGTCGGTCTCCACTGCGGTACTTATCACACTTGCAGCGCTGCACGTGCGGCCACACACACACACACACACACACACACACACACGGCACACCCCCGGACACCTTCACGAAGCGGCTCGTCTCCCACAGTCGGTTCAGTAATCGATAATCGAACACGATAACGCACCGATGGCGGCGGCGGCGGCGGCGGCCACCACGTGGAGCGGCAGCGCGGACCCCGTCAAACTCCCGGAGAGTGCTTGAGTCTACTGTCGCGAGATCGTTAAATTTCGGAAGGCGGCTTAAGGTGCCTCGGGGCTCGCCACGCGCCACGGCCTCCGCCGCCTCCGCGGCAGGGTGGCCGTCGGCGCCCCCGTCGCCACGAGCCTCACCGTTGTCGTACTCGTTCTCCGCGTCGTAATCGTAGTAGTCCGGGGGCAGGTTGTCGTAGTCGGGCGCCCCGGGCTGCGCGGGCTGCTGGCTCTGCACGCGCCGCGGGCCCTTCCTCTTCCTCGCGGCCGCGTCCGCGTCCGCCAGCACCAGGGCGGCCACCACCAGGACGGCGACGAGCCCGCGCGCCACCGGCGCCAGCGGCCGGCGCCGCGGCGCGCGCGACGCGCTGGAGCACGCCATCGGCATCAGCAGCACCTCATGGGGCGGGAGCTCCCCGCGGACTCGGTGGACACGGCGTCCGCCCTCGCAATGCCGCCGTGCCCCTCGCCGCTCTGAGCAGGGACAGAGGCCCCGGCCCCGGCGGCCCGGCGGCGGGCGGCGGGGGCTGCACGGCAAAACAAGAAGAACACTCAGCCGCCGCAGCCCGCGGGGGGGGGGGGGGGGGGGGTAGTGCTGCCATGCGTCTGCGCGCGCGCGCGCGTGTGTGTGTGTGTGTGTGTGCCCATGCGTACGCCGAGATAGCAAACGAATTAGATTGATACGACAGAAGAGAACCGAAAAAAAAATTAAGAAATGAGCATGTGAAAAAGAATACAGCGATTCCGGTGGGGGGGGCCAGCAACGGCCTACTAATGCTCGCCGAGGCGTCGTCGTCCACGTGTTACGTCACCAGTCTCTGTCTCTCTCCCGCTCACGCGGGCTCCGTAAGGTGTGACGAGGACAGAGGCGCCGTGGCCGCGGCGGACACCTGAGCGCGGCGCGCTGCCTACCGAGCACGGCGCTCCCCGGGCCGCGGGCGGCGTCAGAGGCGTCCACGGCTCCACACCCCGTCCTCGAGCTCCCGCCGCCGCCGCGGCCGCCGCTGCTGCTGTAGATAGCGAAAACACGCCTGGGATTCGATTGAAACAGCAGCTGGCGCTATGGCCTACATCTAGGGGGACGAGGAGGGGGGTCGCTGATCGACGCGCAAAGACGCCGCACGAAATGTATGAAAATTTATGTCCTATTGCGGTCTTGGGCAGCTGAGTACGGACTATCCTGTCTCTGAACGTCCCACCGCTCTCCAGATAATTCCCTGCTTCACAAGCTTCACAAATATATTTTTTAAACAATAAAATTTAAACACGAAATTGGCTCCGTCTTGTTGGCGGGCTCTGTTCCAGGGACTCTAGCAGTGCCCGCAGTCAATCGCGCCTTGTCATCCTGATTTGATGAGCGAGCGGCACGCTCGCATCCAGGCCTCTCATCTCTCCTCTCTTCTCGTTTCGTGACTTAAATTAGTGGTTGATTCAATTTCCCGCCGCCGCAAGAACACTTGGCGCTAGTGTGTACGCCACTCGCGGCACGATGACCTTTTTCTTTAATCTATGAAAAATTTCGCGAGCTATATGCCTTTGAAACCAACGCCCCCTCTAGTTTAGGTCTTCCTGGTTTGGCCAGTTTAACCCCGCCGCGGCCGGCGCCCCGCGGGGCCCAGGCGATCAGCTTCGCCGTGCGGCCAGCAGCGTTATCAGAGAGAGACGGAGGACCACCTCGCCTACCCATTCATGTTCTCGCCCGTCCTCACCCAGTGCCTCACTTGGCACCCGCTCCACTCCCTACAAACCTAACAAAAAAAAATCATTTCATTTTTATTTTTGTTTCTGCGCTGCCGCGGCCTCACATGTCAGCGGGGCGGCTGCAGGGCGGTGCACGCTGCGGGGCTGCGTGCGAGACGCGGCTCTATCCCCGTCTCTGTCTGCCCCGGTCCCGGGGGTCGGGCGGCCCCGTTGGTGCGAGCAGTGCGGGACGACGGCGCCGCGGACGCCGCGCGACGTCATGGTGCCATGCATGCAGCCGCGATGCTCGGAAAGGCAATAAACCGGTCAGTGTCTCCTTTCCTTCTCCTCTCCTCCGCCGCCGCCGCCGCCGCTACTGCCGCCCGTCTTCCCTCTCGCTCGCTCCTGTCGGCTGCTGCCGACCTCGCGGCGGGGGTGCGGGAGAGAGAGAGAGAGAGAGAGAGAGAGAGAGAGAGACAGAGCGCTCGAATTTTTCGTCACTTGCCGGGGATGCACGGCGCCCGTATTGGTTTCGGTCCGGCCGAAACCGGGCCACTATCTATGCGCTCTCTCTCTCTCTCTCTCTCTCGCTCTTCCTCCCATTGATCGCGGAGATCAGAGAGATGCGACCCGATGCGACCACTATTTTTATGCCACAGCTGCACGGCGGAGATCTCGCCGCAGCCGCCGCGACGGACCCGCGTTCGAGCCCCCCCCCCCCCCCCTTTCCCCTCTCTCTTCCCTCTCAGTTTCTCATACTCATGCACCCCGGCGGCAGGACCGTAAGACAATGTGGCCGGGACATCACACTCTCTCATGCACTTCGGAGCGGCCCCGTCTTGCGTTACGAATTCCTTTGATTTCGTCTGAAAATCTTGAATGGAGCGGTGGCGGTCGGGCCGGAGTCGTCGCCGGTGGGGTCCGCCTGGGAGGTAGGCAGCAGCTGCGCGTGCCCGGCACCTGCGTGAGGCGCGCTGCCTACCCGGCCGGGGGCTCGGCCGGCAGGCTCCGAGTGCACCGCCAGCCCTTATCTCGCCGCCGCGCCGCCGCTGCTGACGTTTCTGCGATTACGTTTCGGCCCGTTTGGCTAAATACTGGCTTCATTTTCCGCGTTCCTCCTCGACGCGGAGCTGACTCACGAGGATGTGTGGCCTTACCGCTCGGGTGCGCCCTTGTATGTGTGCGTGTGTGTGTGTGTGCTAATACTCGTGGCCTTGCGATGTAGAATTTAAACACGGAGGTGAACGACATATCAAAAAAACCTGCATAAAAACAAGAGAAAGTTGTTCTTTTTTGGGAGGGGGGGGGGGCGCAGCAGGTGTACTGGGTGTAGCTTGAAAATTGCAGAAGAATGAAAAATGCAAAATATGAAAAATATTCCGGGCGTCGGAATTGGCTGCCGCAGAATGCCGATAGCCGCTGAGCGCGGAGCCGCTACGGGCCGCCCCCGTCTGTCCGCCTGTCCGTCCGTCCGTCCGCCCGCCCGGTGGACTCCCTGATAAGATACCCGGCACGGCGTGGCCAGGCACGCCGCGTCTTCTCTGGGCCCGATAAGGGTGTTCCGAGCCCAGCCCAGCTGTACTGCGCCGAGGTGTAGCTCAAGGTACCCGCGCGGGCACTCGTGCGTCGCTGTACGTCGTCGCCGTCGTCGTCGCCGTCCTGGTCGTGGCGGGGGCAGCCCCCGCAGCGCGCCGAGCCCGCCGTCGTCGCCCCCGGCCGGCGGCCCCTGGAGCCGGCCGCGCTTCCGGAGCGGAGGGAGCGCCCCCGATAAGCAGCCCCCGGGGCGCCGACAAGGAGGGCGGGTCGACTGTCCAGTGCGTCCCCGGGCGGCGTGTGACGCGCGTCAGCGACACGCCGCCGAGACCCCCAGCTTGGAGGCGACGCGCGCTGACATGGACGCGGACACCGCCAGCACCTGCTCGTCGTGATGTCGTCTGTCCCGGCGGCAGCGCCCGGCGCCGCGGCGCCCGGCGGGGGCGCGGGCTGGGGAGGGGCGAAGCAGCCGCCGCCCCCGTCCGCCATCGACGCCGTCCTGCCCCCCGTCAGCGGCGACGGCTTCCCCCAGCCGTCGCCCCCCAGCGGCGCGTTCTCGGCGCTGCTCCTGGCCATCGTCGTGCAGGTGAGCATCCGCGTACGAGAATTTCAGTTCGAATCAAAAATGGAAAAGAATACGTTTCCGGTACAAAATTTTATTTAAAAATACATTTTGTGTTGTTGTTATGTGTCCGAAGCTCACAGTGCCCAGTCTGCTGTGCTACTGGGGCGCCCTGGTAGTCCTGTGGCCCGGCCACGCTCCCCTCGGCCCCGCCGCCCCCGCCGCCCCCGCCGGCGCCCCCCCAGCGTCCCGGCCGCCGCTGCTGCTGGACCCCTGGAACACGGGGCTCGTCTGGACCCCCATCCTGTTCTCCGCCTCCTGGAGCGTGACAGGTGAGCCCTGCGCCCTGCCTAGCTGCCGCCGCAGGTGCGTGTCCTGTAACACCTCACCGTCGTCGCCTCGTCCTGCCCAGAGCCCTGGTGTGACGCGCTGTGCACGGTTCACGGCCACTACCGCCCGTGCGCGCTGGTCGGCGGCGTGCTGCTCACGGCCGGTCTCTCCCTGTCCGCGCTGGGGGCCGCCCTGGGCCCCGGCTCCTCCCTGCTGCCCCTGCTCACGGGGCTCAGCGCCGGCATCGCCGCCGGTGAGTCGTGCGACGCATCGAAAAATTCATGTTCTGCACAATTCTTATCGAGAAATTTTTTTTCAATGCGTATTTGGATCGATTTAAATCGACATGTGACACTTCGATGAGTTTTAAAAAAATACAAATGGGTCTAAATGGGACGGTGGGTGTCTGTGGTGTTCGCCAGGCGTTGGCGCGGGCCTGCTGGTGGGCTCCTCGGCCCTGGTGATGCTGCAGCGCTGGGGCGTCCGCGCGCAGCTGGCGGCGAGCACCGGCTCCTTCATGCAGGGCCTGGGGCTGACCGTGGCCCCGCTCGTGGCGCTGCCGCTGTGCCTGCACCTCGGCCCCGGCGGCGCGCTCGGAGCCGCTGCCCTCGCCTCCCTGCCCGCCCTGCTGGCCGCCGCCGCGCTCGCCGCGCCCGAGAAGCAAGTCAAGCAGCCCCGCAGCTACGAGCACCTCACGGTAGTGCCCGACGGGCCGCGGGCCGCGGGGGCGCGCAGCCCGCGCGCTCAGCGACTTGAAGCTGCCCGTGTCCACAGGAGATGGCGTGGCAGATCAACGCCGCGCGCCGGGATTCGGGGGCCGACGTGGAGGCCGACGTCCGAACCGAGATCTCGGACGACGGCGGCAGCCTGAGCGAGCACCAGCCCGACAGCCCGCGGCCGTCCCCCGGGACCACGCCCGCCGCCGTGGTGGCGGAGCCCCCCAGGACCACGGTGGTGGCCGAGGTCCACTGCGACGGGTCCGGGGCGCGGCAGCAGCCGGGGAGCAGCCTCGCTCGGGCCAACGGCGGCCCGGCGTCGCCTGGGGTCGCCGACAACCCCCGGCCGCTGTTCGACGACGGCGGGGTGTGGAACCTGGCCTACTCCTTCGACTGCGACGGCGACGACGACATCGACCTCTTCGTCCGGAGGCTGTCGCCGAGGCGGGGTGCGTTGCGCCCGGCGGCGCTGTCGACCCCCAGTTCGAGTCCTGTCAGTGTTGCCCCCGGGCCTCACGCCACGCCCTCCTCCCTGCCGCAGGGGCGGCCACCCGCTGCTGCTCGGCCGCGGCCTCGTTCTGCCGCGGCTTCCGCGCCGACCTGCGCCCCGCGATCAGGCCCTCCTTCTACCTGGCGCTGCTCACGCTCGTGGCCTGCAGGCTCGCCGGCCTCGCCCTGACCGTGCTGCTGCCCGCGCTCACGCTGGACGTCCTCAACGACGGCGAGCCCCTGCACATAGTACGTACCGCGCCGCCACGCGCCCTCCCGCCCTGCGGCTCACGAGTAACCCGAGGCTCCTCCCTGAGGCAGCGGCGGTGCCTTCCATAGCCGGCCTGGGGGCCATGGTGTTGTGGCTGCCGTTGGTCTGGGACCGGGCGGCCACCGCCACCGCCGGCGCCCCGGACGCGGACCGGCCACTCTCGCTCTGGAAGTCGTCGGCGTCGACCCTCGCCTGCTTGTCCGTTTCGGCCGCCATGGGCTTTCTCGGTGAGTGCGACACCACACGCCGCACAGGTTCCGAGCTCGGATACCGAGGCACGGACTCCTCGACACGTAATTCATCTGTCCTTTTCCATGTTAATGTGTGGTGGCGTTGGCAGTGTTGGGGAGTGCTTCGAAGACGGACCACTGGGGGTGGCTGATGATGGCAAGCTGGGGGGCCGGCTACGGCAGCACCGGAGTCCTCGCGGTGCAGGGCGCCGCCTCCAAGGAGATCCTGGGCGGCGCCACCGCCTACCGGGCGCAGCCCCTGCTGAGCGTCACCTCGGGGCTGCTCACGGTGCTCCTCCCCCTGTTCTGTGGTCAGTTCACCTTCTCTTTTTTTTTTTTTGTCTATTTGAGTCTGTTTAGATCCTTTTCGTCTTTATTTTAGTTTTCATAGGCGCCCGCAAATAGCACATTTTTTTTAAATGCCTTTTTTTTTTCTTGGGATAGGGCTGTGGTGGTTTATTCTATCGATCTCCAGGATCAAAAATTTATTGTAGAACCTGTGCTTTTGTTCTTTACAGATTTTAAGTTAACCAGCTGCGTATTAATCCTGAGTGGGATGTTTGCTGTACTGGCTGTGTTTTGGATGGCACAACTTGTGTGGCGACGTTTTTTTAGGACATCCAAGTAAAAAAAAAATTATCAATAAATTATGAATAAAATATTTTATTAAATATTCAAGTCTGCAAATCCACTCCTTGTCGGTTCAGAACAAGCACTACACAACACAAAGCTAAAAGCCAGCTACACTGAATACAGGTGCTGATAAGAGTTTAAATAAACAAGAAAAATAGACTTCTCTTTTCTGGACAAGCTTTTTTCTCTTCTCAACATAAGAAAAATGTGATATGGACGGAGGGTGCAACAATTACATAAGGATGTTGCTACTTCACAGTTTCCCCGACATTCAATAATCATAATACTTTCTTTTGTAAAGACTTCTAGCTTTGGTACACTAGTCTCCATGTTATGGGATGTGCAATCTACCTCATTGTAAACTAGTAAAAAGTGCACTAAGCTAGTAATGACTTAGATCCTGGATCACATACATCATGGTGCTGTAAGTATAAAAAGTATCTGCACAACAAAAGGAAATAAAAATCAGTCCAAAATATGGTTAAAAAAAAAGACTGATACTTTCTATGAAATTGGATTCTTCATGCATGTAGTAAGTACAGTAAAATAACAACAAGAAACTTAACAATTAGCTTAAAACTTAATCTAATATTTTCATAAATATTTCTTTTGCTGATTTATCTTTATGGTTAATAATAGCAAGAGATTCATCTCATGCTGGGAATGATTACTATCACACTACAACGCGTTGCATTCAGTCCATCAAAACCCCACGCAACAAATGTACAGCATAAATACATTGTGCTTCATAGGACTGATTTTCAACCTCATGACACCAAATTCATTCATATCACACATGAGAGAGACATTCCAAGGAAGCAAGTAAAACTTAATAAATGCAGGTCTGTACCATCATATTTAGCACACATGGTACATGCTTTACAAAACTGCTTGCCAGTCTTCACACTTAGAAGGTAGTCATGAACTGGAGAAAACCACACTGGCACAGCACAATCTTCAAACCCTCCAAGGCCAAAAATTATGGCAAATTGAACATAGTAATTATGAAAACATCTTTACAGAAACATATTATGTAAGGAAAGGGTCACCAAGGAATAAGCTTGGTCCTTTTCTTTTACAAGGCATTTAACTGAGAAGATCATTTATCTCCGAAGCAGATAAAGGTTTGGTTGGAGACACAGCTGCTGAGAGGGAACTGGGGAGTGACATCTGTGTGGGTGACATCAAATTGTTCATCATGCTTCCACCAAGCGGGACAGCTGGTCTCTGGGCTGGGGATGTCGCGATAGACCATCCATTGCTTACACCTCCAGCAGACGTGGGCATGGAGGCTGGAAACACCGATGCAGCATGGTTGCTGGATAGGCCTGACCACTGATTGCCAGAAAGCATAGCGTTGGGAGAAGCAGCTCCTGCCCAGGGCAGGGCAGGCGTACTCTGGAATGCTCCAAATGTGCTGGTTGGACTTGTTGGGGACGTAACCTGCCTGGGTTGATTCCACGCTGGTGTAGGTGTGTTCATCATTTTGAGCTGGTTTTCCATTAAGGTCGATGTCAGATCTTTCGCTTGCGGCTTACTAGCTGTTGGAGCAGTGGCTGGAATGATAGGGTTCTGTGCCTGTAATCTCACTTGAGCTTCTTGTTGGCTTGCAATCCTAAAAAGAAAAAAAAAAAAATTGAACCATTCATTGTTTGCTCTGACACTTACAAGAAAAAGTACTGTGAGGACTAAACTAGATTTACCTCTGCTTGTCTTGGATACTCAGTGAGCCTGAAGAGCTACTGTTGTGAAGGCTTGAAATGGACCCTGATGTATGGGACTTGGACAATTGCTGGCCACTTGAGGTGTCTCCAGAAGTGAAGTCGTCAAGGCCCAAGCTTGAAAACATTTGATCTAACTCCGATTTAGGCTGCGGAGCAGCAACTAACTGTGAGCCCGACAGAGATGCCATGTTAGGTGGCATAGAGCTGTAAAGAAAAGCAGTTATGAAATGAGGCATGAAATGTAAATTAAAAACTTAAACAAATATGACTTTTGTGATAAACACCTTGTCTGCTGTTGGACTGAATTCAGCTGTTCCAGCTTAGTACGATGTTCTGATTCCACTCTTGCCACCATATCTTTGAGAAGGGTCACAAGGGCATTAAACTGAGCAAGGGTTAAACCATTTTCTATGCAGAGTGGCATGAGGAATGGAATTATTTTGGTTGCCATGACTTCTTTTGTGATGCCAAGTTTTTTGTGGGTCAGAGCCAACTTGTATATCCCTGAGAGAGAAAAAATAAACAGTAGATTTGTTTTGAATACCATGAAACAACACAAAGCAAGTAATGGTGTCTAAAAAAGAGCTCACCAAGAATTCCCATTAGAACAGCTGGCTCTCTGGATGGTATCTGTGGTAGGAATGGAAGGACTTCATCCAGAACAAGCCACTTGTCTAAATGCTCCAGAAGCTTCCCAAGACATACAAGGCAATTTACGCGAACCTAAAAACACAGAAAAATTAAATTAGAACTTGCTTTTTATATCATAATTACATTTTTAAATGAAATAGAAAACTTACAGATAAGTATGAGGTATTAATACAGAGTCGCTTGATACGGGGAAGAAGGGCATTCTTCATGGCTGGATAATCAAGCAAGCTCGCAAATGTTGGTAAAACACTCAGACACAGCTCCTGGATTTGCTGGGCGTCAGACTCCAATGCCCGATAAAGCATGGGAAGTACGTCAGTTTTGACGTCATCTGCGGGCGTGAGTTGCAGAAGCAGCTCCATTTTCTGCATGAATATGAGAAGTACCTGTGGACACACATAGAGGAATTATCAAACTGCCATCAACACAGTGTGTAGTGGACAGGAAGGAAAAAATGATAGATACCTGGATAGGTTCTTGGATTTTCATGACAGGCTTCAGACCAGGAAGGACTTTTTGGCAGTACTCTTCTTTAGAGCATTTCTCAGCCATTAACAAGACATTAGGTAACACAAAGGGAACCATTGTGGGATTTACAAATTCTTTGCTGAGACAGGGCAAAATCCTGAGGAAAATAGAAACAATTAATAACATTTGCAAAAGAGTGAATGAGCACATGGTCTCTTGGCTATCCACAAACCTGTTTAAACAAACTCTATGAGGCAGTTTGTTGATGACATCAGGGAGGCCTTTGTAAAATTGGGATTTTTGTTTGTTATCCCATTGAAAGAGTGAATCAAGATAGTTCAGTGTTTTGACACCAATATCTTCAAAATAATTTATCTATTGTAGACATAAGACAAAAGAGATTACAATGATAAAAAGTTTTGACAAACAGGATTGACTTCTTAAGGAACAACCAAACAACCTTGATAAACTGATGAGCATCTGCCCTCACTTCTGGAGTACTGTTAAGCATCAGTTTTACAATATCTCTCAGGCCTTCTGAAACGCACAGAAGTTTGGATGCCGGAATCTGCTTCATCTGGAAACAGAATTGTAATTTTATTTAATATATGGATTAACCTTGCATTGCTGGAAATCATAAAAATAAAGCAATAAAAATTATTTTAGAAATGGTCATACTCACATTGTGAACATTTCTTTTGAAGGTTTTAAAATCTCCATTACAGGCATACCATGGCTGGCCCTCATTGTGCACTGCATAAATAGTCATGCCCAAAGAAAACATGTCACTTGCAGGAGAGTGAGTCAAGGTCAGACCGCACTCCGGGGCCAGATAATCTAAATTTGGCTGTGAGATGGGATGACCACATTGCTCATATTCTGTAAAAGGCCAATGGGGCTAAAAAAAAAAGGAACCATTAATACGGGGGAATAATTTTAGCAATCTTGCAGCAACAATCGGACAAAATAAAAGTAACAATGAAAACCAGGCAACAATCTAAAATTAAAAGGCCCCAGTTTCTTCGTAAATTTAATCCATCATCATGGGAAGGAACGCCTACATTAACTTTTACGTATGGTATTACAATGAGCATCGTGGTCAAGCTCCTGTAACAACCATTGCAAAACAGGCTGGGACAACATGGCGCAAAATGACCCCTCGGGAGAAGGAACGCTTTATGGACAGAAACTTCTATCCCAAAGGGAAAATGCCATTGCACACCATAAACAAACAGAAGATACAGAATATTTCTTCAAAGGTCATGTACAAAAAAATAATAAAATCTAAAAGTGATCCACATGCAGAAAAAAGAATGAAGCACAAGCCAGAAAGGAAAGTAAGTAAGTACAGCAGGAAAAAAAATTTGTTAGCTTGCGGTCACTGTAAAAATTAAACCGTCCAGAAAGTAAGTGGCGTGATGGTATTATTTGCAGGGAATTCGAAAAAGGAGACAACGGAAGCAGAATTGAAGGCCAAAGAAAGTCCAAATGAATCCAGGGGAAAGGGTGAGGAGGAGAGAACCAAAGACAAGGACACAAAGGGAGAAGAAGAGGAAGAAGAAGAGGAATCGGATGAGATAAAAGCACGACGTAAGAACATTCAGAAATGGATGGATGAAAATCACTACAGCTAAGAGAGTTCAAATTAGAATTCAGATAAGCAAGAAAACTTACACGTCCATCTGATTGCTCCTGGTTGAGAACACAGAAGTCAAAACCAAATATTTTCCATGCTCCCTGATGATTAACAACGATCGATTCCAAACATATGTTATGGTGAAGGAGCTTTACATCATTATGCAGGAATGCTAGCCCTTCTCCAATCTAAAATGGAAAACAAAAGTAAAGTCCTGACAACAATAATTAAACTCATTTTTATGGGATGCATGACTAACCTGGAGAAGTCCATATTTGATTTCTAGATCATACAGTTTAAAATTATGAAGGTACTTTGGAGGAGGTGATGGCATATTTTCAGTTTGACCCATAAGATTAGCCAAGCTTGCAAATACTGGTTCAGTAGCAAAAGCAAGGCTTTCTCTGAAAAGTAGAATTGAAGGCCAATATTACATGTATCTTAAATAAATTTCTTAACGAACAAAAATTGCCAACCTTGATTCTTCCATTGAATGTTGCACAGTAAGAATTTGAGGATGTCTCAATCTAGTTAACTGAGCAACACCTCGCTTAAGAGTTTCTAAAATGACATCTCTGTCAGCCCTTGGAAACCTTTCTAAATGTCTTTTTTCGAACACAAATATAGCAGCTTCTTGTTTGGTTGACTTCTTATATCCTTGGTATATTTTCCATAGTAAGCCTGTACAAGCAAAATGACAATCATAGTGCAAGTGGACAAGAAATAAATAAATTATTGTCACACAGTTTACTCACCAGGTCCAGCACTTGCAATGTGATTGGTAACTTCAAATTCTCGGGTGACGGGATTTCCAGGAAGCACACCAGAGAGTGACGATACAGTGCTGCTCACAGTGGACCGGAATTTGTTTACAATGTCCATGGCGATGGTGAATGCTGTAACAAATTATCACCAGAATTATTCAAACGATATAAATGTGAATAAAGAAGAAAAGGAGAAATCCAGCAGCCAATTCAAAACTTGCTGTTAGCAAAAGTACTGCCATTGACAGCTCGCCAGATCCAAACACAAATACCAGAGCAGTCACTTCGAAAAATTTATGAAGGTTAAACAAATATATAAATTTAGAATTAAGACTTATCACAGACAGCAAAATAGAAGTGTTGACTAATCTGAAAACCGTGTATCATTAAGTTGAAGGTTAGAACCCATCGGTCGGCCTTCAATTATTCCACAGGACCTGAATTGAGACATATATGGGAGACTTACTGGTCAATGCAAACTTAGATTCGTACGACGAGAGAAAAATCCTTGAACATTTCACAACATAACAGACTGTACGCCTACTTCGGCACCTTCTGCTGCAGATGACAACAAGCAGCTGTTCGTGAATCACGAATCAGGGCCTGCACTTTCCGGCGATAAAAAACACTAGTACGTGGAGCAGCTTGGCAGCACACAGATATTCACTGGAAATTCTGCCGAGAAATAACGAGATCACCTGAGCTGCGTTACGTGCGGAAGGCGTATATTCGGAAGAGAAATCGGAAAGATCAAGAGGTCCTACATGACGCGACCGAAATCAGGCTTGCGAGTGCTGCTGTGTTGGCAACACTGTATAAATACCGAAATGTGACATTTTTCGAATTCCCGTGGCCTGAGCGTTTTGCTGATCAGTTGTTTTTCCGTCGCCGTGCGCGTGTTACCCTAGCGGTGAGGTTACGGTCGTCCTCTGTTGTCCGTCGCCTGTGCCCGCGCCGTTCGTCTGCAGTCGTCGTGCTTCGTTCGTACAGCTCGGGTCTCGAGTCCCCCGTTTCTCCGCCGCCGGACGGCCTGACATGGAACGGTTTCGTGTGGTGTGGTGGGCGTCGTACCGACTGTAGGTCCTTCCCTCCGCGTGCCCCGGCCACCGGGCGGGGCTGTGGTACCACGATACCGCCGCCGTTGCCTGCTGTGAGGTCGCGGTCCTCACTCGTCCTCGGTGAGTTGCACGTCGGCGCCACGCTCTCTAACCCAACTCTCGCGTGCCGGCCTGGGCCCGACACCGTCTGACACCTGCTGTTGCTCCGCCAGGTGCAGCTGCAGCTGCAGGTGTCGGTGGCTGCGATGGCCGACCTCGACACCATCAAGCTCGTCCTGCGGAGCCTCCTGATCTCCTCGGCCCGGCCGATGACGACCCAGGACCTGGCTCGGGACTTCCGCAACAGCGAGGGATACCCTTGCCCGTACACCGCCTTCGGCTACCGGAGCTTCGTGCAGTTCCTGGAGGCCATCCCCGACGTCGCCAGAGTGAGATGTGGGCAGGGCTTTCCGTAGATGTACACCTGGCATTGCCAGAGCCTGTCTGACTCGGATCATTTCCAGTTGTTGCCGGACGGTACCGTGCGAGGGGTGGCGACCGCGGAGACGAGGCACATCCAGCAGCTTGTCGCCTTGCAGAAGAAGTCAAAGCCTAAGTGAGTAGTTAGTAGTTTTAGCGCGATGGAGATGCCTTGCCTGGCTAAGTACCAAATGATTGTTTCCGTCAACAGGAGGCGGGGATCTTACGGCAGTTATGGAAGACGCCCTGGCTCTTCTTATAGCTCCTCGTACAACTCCTCTTACAAGTCATCTTCAACTTACAACTCTTCCTACAACTCGAAAGCCCCACGATATTCTTCTGCACCTGCACGTCAATTCTCTGCCCCACGCTTTCAGCAGACAGACCGCCCAGCTGGCACTGCGTACAGTCGCAATGGTGACGTTGCTCCCTCTGCTACTATTGAAGAACACTTTCTGAAAGTGAAGCAAGCAAAGGAGCTGGCAAAACAGGAGCCTGTCAACTCTTCTCAGAGACCACGGTCTCCTCTTCACCAGTTGGCTGCATCTCGGCGCACAGCGAGTCCACAATACAGATCTAATGGTGATCCAGTTCCTTCTGCCACTATTGAAGAACATTTCGACAAAGTGAGGCAAGCAAAGGAACTGGCCAGACATGACAGTTCATCTCAGAGATCACAGACTCCTCCTTCAGCTCCATCATGTTGGTCTGGAGAAGCATTTGTGAACAGCTGGCAGAGTCAACAAGCGCATGAAGGTACCTGCAGCTTATTAACACCCTCAGTTCTACGCATATGGCAGTATTCTGATAATTTTCCTTTCGTTTCCAGGTGATTGCCGTAGAGTTTATGTTCCTGGAGGCCTGAGTAGTAGTGATTCTGATGACAGCTTTTATGAAAGGTGAGATGTTTGAAGTGATGTCAGTCTCCTCATTCCTTCAAAATTTTTAAAAAGAAGAGCTCTCATTTTGCTGTGCATTATGTTTGGGTTAGGTTTAGAGATGATGATGATGATATCAATCTAGGGAGCCCTAAATCTGCTTCAAAACCAACTGAAGTATCTCCTAAGGCTGCTCCAAAACCATCTTCAGTATCCTATGAACCTTCTGATACAGTTAACGAAAAGCTCAAAGCTAATTTAAGATCTCTTATTAAATTGAATCCCGGAGGGATCTGGGCCTGCTCTCTCCCTGAGAAGTATCGTGTGAGTTCTATAGAATGATTTTAATGAAATTGCACTTCCGTAGGGCTTTTTTATTGAATGCCCCCCAGTGGTGCTTGTGTTATTTCTCACGGTTTTATATAATCCCGCTTCTAGGAAAGTTTTAAACTAAGTTTAAATTGGAATGAGCTTGGCTACGATAGTGTTGTACAAATGGCGCATGACTTGTCTGATGTATTTATCTGTAAAAGAGTGAACAATGGTGATTGGAGACTTTTTGATGCTAGTCTACCATTACCTGCTGAGTATAGTAATGAAAAGCCCAAATCCAGTAAGTTTGTTGTGGTCGTTATTACCCATTGTCATGTGGTTCTTTGATGTGCATGTGTTTGTCTCTGGAACATTTTCTTTAATCTTTCAGATCCACTTGTACCTGACTTAGTCAAGAATAAGATTTACAATATTGTCAAGAAGTTCAGAACAGGCATCCGTGCTGAACAGGTCCCACAGTTGTATGAGGTGCGTGATGCAATATCTCATGCACGCCTAGTTTTTTAAATTATGAATTTTTAAACTTTCCATATTTGCAGGAACATTATGGCAGGTCACTGTGCTCAGAGGCCCCTGGCTTTGATAGTCCAGAGAGTCTACTTTCGTCTCTGAATGGCACAGTTGTTTGCCTGCGCTATGTTCGAAAAGAATGTTTTGTGTACCCTGGTCAGTCGCCGCCTCAAACTTCGTTGCCTATTTTAGAAATTAAAGATACTGTAAGTGGTAAGATATTGTTTCTACAGCGTTCTGACTTTCAAAATATTATAGACTTAAATCTTTCCAGAATATCAAAAAGGAATTGGGACTGTATCCTGATGAAGTGTTGGGACCTGAGGAAACATATTTTTCCCCAGAGCTACCTGAAAACCTAGGGATGGGCGATTATATAGAATTGCGTGTTGCTGAGGTTTACAACCCTCATAAATTTTGGATTATGATACGGCAATATGCTCAGCACTTAGATCAACTAATGGATGAATTACAGTAAGTTTGTATACTAGTTGTGGGGAAATTTTGATGTATTTGAAGGAGTGAATAATGTTAATTTATCCACTGTGCTTTGTCTCTTAACAGGGACTTCTATCGGGACCATGGTGACAAGTATAAAATGCACGCTTCTACAGTGACTGAGGGGCAGTGTTGTGTTGCCACATATCAAGGAGAGTGGCACAGAGTTACGATCAAATCAGTGGCTAGTGAAGTAGAGGTTGGTCCATTCATAATGATACCTTACAGCAAAGGATTTTCTCTTTACATTACCATCTGTTTCAGGTTTTTTATGTAGATTATGGCACAGTAGCTCAGGTTCCCCTTCATGAGCTGCGGTATATCCATAGAGATTTCTGCAATTTACCAGCGCAAGCTATCCGAGCCTCCATGAGTGGCATCAAGCCCTCTCATGGACGACAACGCTTCACAAGGGAAGCCAATCAAGAACTTCTGAGGCTAGTCATAGACAAAGCGCTTATTGGGCTTATCCAGAGAGTGGAGCCAGAGGTGAGCAAATCATATGCCGTCAACCCTCTGAGTAAGTAAGTATTGTAGAGTTTACCTTGTCTATACTCTGTTTTGCTTGTTTCAGGAGCCATTTCTTGAACTCTTCCTCATTGATACAAATGGTGATAACGATATTCATCTTAATGATGTTTTGGTGACATTGAATCATGCAGTTTTTAAAAGTGACCCAGAAGGAACTACTGGAGAAGGGGCAGAAGTTACTTCAGAAGCAGCAGAAGTTACACCAGAAGCGGTGAATGAAACCGTTCATAATGCTCACAGTGGAGCCAGCTCATCACATCCAGTAAAAAAATTTTCTTAGTTGTGCCCCGCTAAGTCCTTTGTACATGCAAATGAGTGGATGTGATTTTGTGCTGGGTTTGTTGTAGGAACAGGCCACGAGTGACTTGCAGAGCTCCCGGGCGCCGTCTGTTCCTCCGGGCTTTGCCGCACCCTATGGTGCTGCCTTTGATCCAATAATGAACCCTGCATTAGCAGCTTACTCGGCAGCGTGCTCAACTCCGGTATGAATATGCAGTACTTGCTTTGTGATGGTTAAACTTAACACCCTTTTATGTGTACTTAATAGTTTTTTTCTGTGACAGGCAGCAGCATTGCTGTTACAACAGCAGTTGCAATATCAGCAACAGCAACAAACAATGTTGTTGGCTCTTTACCAAAATATGTATCAGCAAGCTGCTGCATCTCTTGTGGCTCAGCTGGCCCAGACAAAAGCAGCCTGGCAGGGGCTGCAGCAGCCTGGAGGTGCTACTAATTCACAACCACCAGAGGCTGTTGATCCCAAAAAGATGACTTCTCCTGTCGCTAGAAAAAGTTCTCCAGTTCTGTCATCTAGTGAAGAGTCTGATTTTTCTGATCGACCCACTCCCAGAAAAAAGAAGATAAGAAGAAAGAAAAGTGATAGACCAACTACACCTTCTACCCCAGTAAAAAAGAGTATGCTTTCGGAACTATCATCACTATCGTCTTCTGAAGGCATAAATGACGTAGTTGTTGAACGCCTGGATGAGTTGTTAGAGGTGTCAGATGATTCCTCCTCCTCAGATCACAATAACGCTCCTGATATTGTGCAGAGTGTAGCAAGCCTAAATTTATCTCGAAAGTCATGCGTTACCAATTTTTGGAAGATTGTTGGTGAGCGATTAACCTTTGAATGTTAATTTTAAATCTCGGCTTTCTGTTTGTGTTATAACATGTCATTTCTTCTTTCTAGACGTGTCTGGAAAGTCTATCCATCTATTCAATATTGATGGAAAGCCGTTTGTTAGTACTGGTGAGCTTGCACGGAATTTCACAACCTTCAGCACTGGCGATACCTTAGTGAGGGTGCTGAAGAACAAGGACATCTCCGCTCCTTATAAAAAACTGACTCGCCAAGAGGAACTACCTATGTTTTCTGCGTTGGATGGGTAATTTTTGAATCCCAACTACACACAATGTGATCATCTGTCCAATACATTAATTTGGATTTTGGTATTTCCAGGCATGTAGAAGAGTATGTTAAGAACTTTGATCTTTCAAGGAACAGAAATGGTAGTGTCATTGGTTCCTTCCACTTAACGCCTCTTGGCAATATCCCTGTTATGCTTATAACTGTTGGTGCAGAAGTGGCTGTTGTTAAAGGTTTTCAGGTAAGTGCCAGCTCAATGTTGTTGCAATTGAAATTGGGGGAAGATGATTTTTAAAACTTTGTTTTCTTACAGAAACTGAGGGATTTGTTCAATCCTAATGATAGTTATTGGACCCAGTGATTTATTAATTACAGTCAAAGCCTTTTATTTGTCTTATTGAATGTCTGTTATCTTAGTTCTTAATGTTTACCGCTCTTTTTCTCCTAGCAGAAAATGAGCAGTGTTTAATTGTACAGGTAATACCAGGTTTTCTCTCTTTTGTTATCAACTAAAGATGGTTTAATCTGATATTGATATGTTCCTTTTACTGTTGTGTAAGACTTTCTACATTAAAAATGAGACTGAATCACAAATTGATGGATAGTTTTTCTTGGTAGCAACATTTATTATCAGACTTCCTAATTAAAGCCATGAAATCTATTATACAATGAGCTTTGAGTCCAGCCTTGCAGTTAACATTTTATCTTTCCAAAGTGATATGGTATCTAGTATGTGGATCAGACTGCACTTCAGTTGTGAACGTACAAGGGTGAAAGCAGAAAAACATTGAATAGCCTTTCGAGAATCACGGTTTAGAAGCCATCTGACCCAAATTGGGTATAACATTACAAATGCATAATAAATAGAAATGAGGTGCCAAAACTGCCATCAACATATTCAAGCATTGCTAACAGTCCATTGGTAGAAAAAGTATTGTCTCACTTCCCGACATGGATTAAGAAGTACTAAGGCCTCATTTTCTTTTAAACATAGTACATAACCTTGCCCCAACCAAACCCAATGGAACTGGTGCCGAGTCCAGCCCAGCCTGTGGTCTAGTCTGAGTTGCAGTGGGCTGTAGGAAAACTTATTCAACATCCATACAGGTGCATACATTACATAAATCCTATGGGGCTTATCATCACACTTCTGCTTGGCAGTAAAAGTTATCAATCAAAATACATTAAGAAAAAATAGTTCATAACCTTTTTAAAACTTTATGTGCAGTAAAAAACTTTATCCATAATGGGAGAGAGAACAAAAAAAAAAGGGGAGGGGGGGAGAAGTACTACTCAGTTTATCTGCACCATGTTGCATAATTCACACATTCGGTCACAGGAACCTTAAACATTCACTCACATTTATCAGGTAATTTGATGATAATAATACTGTAGCAGTCTGCCTGAGGCACCCTGCTCAGCAAGCATCACAGAAAATAGGGTGTTGAGGTTCGCGGTGGTATCACTCTAGCACAGTCTGGGACTGCTATGAATATTTTGGCCTCTTTACAGTCAACACTCTTGAACTCCAGAATTGAGGCTACATTTCCACAGCGATAACAGTAATTTGGAGCTGACCATACTGTCACCAGCTTGTCATCGAATACATACTTAATACCTGAAATGCAACACAAGGAAACAGGAAATAAAATGATAATTCACTTTGGGATGATGCCATAGGCTATAGGACAAACCAGTATTTGCCTTACCTTCATGAACTAACTGATGAGCTCTGCATATGAGCTGCAAATTGTTGAGCTTCATAAATTCATGCGTAACTTTAGCACCAAACAGCCAGCCAGCACCCCGTGGACTCACACTCCATGTTTCCACATCTTCTGGATCAGACCATACCAAGTCGCAGAAAGCCCCTGAAATACAAATCACATTAAAACGTCACCGCTCCAACAAAAATTTGAATTGAACTTGCCAATAAAATTCTTTAGGTCAGACTTTCTCTGAGGCTTTATGAAATGAACAAAGCAAACCTTTGTGGGGAATTTCCTGATTTCGATCAATACTTCTGATCTGGTCGAGTGTTCTTATGTCTGGAGAGAGTCCACCATGAACACACAGAATTTGTTCGTCAATAAGCTGGAAGAGCAAACAATCTTAGATCTGACTTGAAACTATGAACACACTCTTAGAAAGTGAATTAAACTTTTAAAAGCATTTGAGAAAGCAAAATGTAAAAACTGATGCTTACAGCGGCTATTGTGAGAAGATCAAAGACACGACAGCAATACCTCCAAGCATTAGCATTGCCGTATTTAGTTTGGCATTCATCTGAATAAAGAGGAAAAGAAAATAAGTAAATTGGATCATGCCAGGTGTGGGATAACAGTGCAAGGTTAAGATACAGAGACAATAAAAACATATTTGGATTTTTACCGCAGGTCCTTACCGTAAAATCCATAAACCTGAGTAATTTGGCGGGACTCATGGTTGCCTCTTAGTAAGGTGATACGGTCAGGCCATTTTGCTTTCAACGTAAGTAAACGAGTTAAGGTTTCCAAACTGTAATAGCCTCTATCAACAAAATCCCCCATAAATATGTAGTTGGTATCAGGAACCTGTCCTCCATTTCTGAACAGTTCTTCAAGGTCGTAAAACTGAAACATACGAGTTTCATGCTTACATAAAACACGGGATAAAGGTATTATCAGGCAAAGTCAGAATTGTGCTGTAGGTTAGGTCCAACCTGGCCATGAATATCTCCACAGACTGTGACAGGTGTGGAAACAGGTTGAATGTTTGATTCCTCCAAGAGGAGATCACAAACAAGATCACATAATTTCTGGAAAGAATTCAGAGAGAAACAGTTAAACAACAATGACAGCACTGTGCGGGCTGCGAGCTCGAGCAAGCCGAACGACAATAACCGTAAACGGTGACATTCAAAATCTCACAATGACAACGACAGGGGCTGTAATTAAAAGGAGGTGATAGTGACTTTTTTTTACCTTCAAATCATTTTCTGGCAAATATTTGCACTGTTTAGCTATTTCTATCCAGTTGTCAACGTCCGACATTTTGAAAAATTCAATGCCTTATAAATTGTATTTTCCGTCCTTCATCGAGGGAGCCGGGGGGGAGGAAAGGGGACCAAGGAAAGGGGGTGGCAAAGGGGGCGGGGGGATGCCGAGACGAGGTAGCGGAGCCACGGAGGATGGCGAAGAAATGTGATAGGTTCCAAGTTAAGCTTCTTCTGAAATCATGCAACGGCTAGTTGATTCTCTAGCATGCCCTATTTTGACTTCCGGGCATCTAAAACGTATTTGGGTCGCTGTACAGGTTTGTAGGGGGCTTTGGAAGTGCTCTTTAAAATCGAGGAGACCGTGTCGAAATATTCGATCTCAAAAGCAGTGCATTGTGGGTTGTCAGCCATCTTACTTTTCCACCCCTCTGTTGAAGACAAACACTGAGTTTTGAACCATTGGCATATTTGTGAGAGAACAAAAGTCCGTCACGATGGCTGGAAACGTGGGGATGGAACAGCTCATCCCCATAGTCAACAAACTTCAAGATGCCTTCACGCAGCTTGGGGTTAATATGCAGCTGGACCTCCCACAAATCGCTGTTGTGGGAGGCCAGAGTGCTGGAAAGTCTTCTGTGCTGGAAAACTTCGTTGGCAAGTAAGTTCTTCGCCAGTCTATCTTCATTTTCTTGTCGCTTTTCCACGAGGTACTCTGACGGTGCTGCTCTTCCCGCTCGACCCCGTTGTGTGTCGAGTGTCTCATTGAAATGTCACGATCGAAGCTCGAAGAGGTGCTGTCCAGGATGACTTTTAAAAGTATAATTTCCAGCCATGTAATTTGTCATGCCGTGTGCTTAACTCGTCTCATTTGCGTCATTCTGATGAGTCACCATGGAATTATTTAGAGTTTCTTTGCTGAGTGTGTGATGCTGTGGGATGTCTGTCCCTAACCACACCTGTCAAACTGGGGTGTGCTCAATGACACTTTCATTGATTTGTCTGGCAATGCTTTGACATGTGTAGTGATTGACATTTTGGGAAACTGTAAATCCCTATGATAGCACTTTGCTTTAGTACATTCTTCCTAACTTTTAATTTATGGTTTACATGACAATCATGTTTTACACTCAGGAGTAAATGTGCTCCCATTATACTTCGCCCATTCTGGTTCAATGGTGGGTATCAAGTTTCTTGAGCTTGTACATTTGGTTAAGCATATGCGAAAAGTTAGTGCAGGGTGTCTCCCATCGGTCCAGACCTTAAATTTTTATCCAAATAGAATTTGGTGTAATATTATTTCAGAAATTCATTACAACATTTGTTTGCTCTCCAAATTTGATTGTGATGATTTTAGTGTTCGTCTACTTGTAGCTGCATCTGTTTGTGTCTAGGTGTTCAGCTATCACCCTTTTTTTCTTCGCCAAGGAATGTTGTGAAAATGTTAATAAAAGTGTATTTCTACGTAAGATTGTCTAGTTAACGTTCCAAACTATTTTACATCAGTTAGCATTTTTTAACACAACTTTGACAAAATTGCTGGATTGTCTGGTAGGTAATGGCTTCTGTTCTGTTATTTAAAATTTTCAGAGATTTCCTTCCTCGGGGCTCGGGGATTGTTACTCGTCGGCCTCTTATTCTACAGCTCATCAATTGCAACTCTGGTGAGTGAGTTTTCATTAAAATTGTATTTTGAGCACAATATTTTGTTCAAGTGTTCCACTGAAGACGGTCTTATCAGCCCCTTATCAGTAGAAGCTTCTGTGGAGAGCCCCTCCTTAGTCACTGCCATATTATCTGTCTTGGTTTTTCCACATGACTAATGTGGTTCATGCTGTTTAGATTAAAATTAAATTCTGTTCAAATCATAGACAATTTTTGAGCTGTATTATCTGACCCACTTTCCGGTACTGGACTGCTCTGGGCAGCTGCATTCTGCAGGAAGTTGACTGATAAGGTCATGATAAAGGAGACACTGGCTTTTAACACAATTTTTTCTCCCCTTCCTTTAGAATATGCTGAATTTCTACACTGCAAAGGGAAGAAATTCGTGGATTTTGATGAAGTTCGTAAAGAAATCGAGGCTGAAACAGACAGGTTGACGGGTTCAAACAAGGGCATCTCCAATGTTCCTATCAATCTTAGAGTGTATTCCCCCAATGGTAAGTTAATGTGGATAATTCTAGAAAAGTTCAGGAATGGTTAATGTTACTTCTGAGACATTCCATCTAATATCATACCACTCCTAATTTGTTCCTAGTTTGTTTTGATCAAGGTGTCAGAAAGTTAAAGAAATTCAGAGTGGGTTGATCTCATGGGCATCTGATCTTAAATGGAATGTCTCTTCTGGTTTATTTTAATCTTTCACAGGTGTTTCTTTTTAATTCTTGTACGTGAGTGTAATTTAGTAAAATTGCTGACATTTTGATACATTTGATTATTACAACTATTCCAACAGTGCTAAACATCACACTCATTGATCTTCCGGGCTTGACCAAAGTACCAGTAGGTGATCAACCTGCTGATATTGAACAGCAGATCAGGGACATGCTTTATCTCTTTATCTCGAAGGAGACTTGCTTGATTTTGGCTGTAACTCCGGCCAACACAGATCTTGCAAATTCTGATGCTCTCCAGGTTGCAAAGCAAGTGGATCCTGATGGTATGGAGTGCTGTGGAGCAGCTGCACACCATAGAGTTGGGACTCCCTAAGAGTAGTGATCTGTTGTGCTTCACCTGTGTATGAGCATTGTTTTATGACAAACATTAGCCTTCTTTCTGTTTTTCTATTTTGTGGTATCTCTAGTCTTAGTTACTTTATCTGCTGGTCTTGTACATTATGTTGCACATTGTACTCCTGATAGAGGTGCAAGTGTTTTTCTTTTTCTTTTTTTCCTTTTTGTAGATGTCTTGCCCTTTGTCACCATGTATCTTGCTATTCATTTTCCAGTTGTTCTTACACTGCTTGCATTTTTTGTTTTGTGTTTTTTTAGTTCTAAATTTAACTCTTATTGATCTCCCGGGTATGACAAAAGTACCTATTGGTGATCAGCCAAAAGATATCGAGCACCAAATTCGATCAATGCTTCTTCAGTTCATCCAGAAGGAAAATTGTCTTATATTGGCCATCACCCCAGCAAATACAGATTTGGCAAATAGTGATGCATTAAAATTAGCCAAAGAAATGGATCCCCAAGGTATTGTTAATTTTTGCCTACCAGATAATATAACACTTTGTGAAGACTATGCCTCTCTACTGGCTTTCTCTAATGTGTCTAAATGGATGCGGTAAGACTGTATTGCTTTCCTAAATTTGCCTTGGAAGCAAATTATTTTCAAGGTCTATTTGCTATTTAATGTTCATCCGTACCTTTCAATTTCTTAACGTTATGTTCCCAATTTCATGTGCATAGTAATTAATCTTAAAAAGTCTGCTGTGCTCTCCCATATTTTATTTCTCTTTTTCATTTGTAGTGCCCAAAACACAGACTTCATAATTTGCTATTAAACTTTATAGTGCATGGCTTTGTAGTGTTGATACATTCTTGTTGATTTCTGCATGAGATTTTTGTTTTGTGTCCCAACTCTGTGGATGATTTTACCTGTGCTGTGTCCGATGGATTTATAACAGTGTCGCTTCCCTGTCAATTAGGTCTCCGTACGATTGGTGTCATAACAAAACTTGATTTGATGGATGAGGGTACTGATGCTCGTGAAATTCTTGAAAACAAACTGTTGCCTTTGAGGCGAGGTTACATTGGTGTTGTGAATAGATCTCAAAAGGACATTGAAGGCCGCAAAGACATCAAAAATGCACTTGCTGCTGAACGTAAATTCTTCCTTAGGTTTGTATCTAGTTCTGTTATCTTTTTGATTGATTAAATTTGGGTATTTTTATTTTTCTGACCTTTGTCTTGTTGTATAGTCATCCGGCTTATCGACACATGGCAGATCGTTTGGGCACGCCATACCTCCAGCGTGTGTTGAATCAACAACTTACAAATCACATTAGAGATACGCTACCGGGCCTTCGTGACAAGCTGCAGGTAAGCAATTTTACTTCATATACTTGAAGTGCTCGTCTTGCTATTCATTTTCACCCATCATAATGTTCTCCAGCATGCTAATATATGTTTTTATTGTCCTTCCTACCCTTCAGAAACAACTACTTGCCTTAGAGAAAGACGTGGAGCAATACAAGCATTTTCGACCTGATGACCCAGCCATTAAGACGAAAGCAATGTTGCAGTAAGTTGTTTTCAGAAAATGTCAGCATGCTTCTCATCCTTGTCAGATGTTCATGTAGCTATTATTTCTTTCAGGATGATTCAGCAGCTTCAGTCTGACTTTGAACGAACTATTGAGGGTTCTGGCTCGGCGCAAATTAACACCATGGAGCTCTCTGGTGGTGCTAAAATCAACAGGCTGTTCCATGAACGCTTTCCCTTCGAAATTGTAAAAATGGAATTTGATGAAAAGGAGCTGCGACGCGAGATTGCTTTTGCCATTCGCAACATTCATGGTACATATCCTGAAGAATCTGTTGCGCTTTCTACATATGGAGCCCCGTTTACTAACGCTTGTATTTATTTGCTTGAATAGGTATTAGAGTTGGTCTGTTCACCCCTGACATGGCTTTTGAGGCCATTGTTAAGAAACAAATATCTAGGCTAAAGGAGCCGAGCTTGAAGTGTGTTGACCTCGTTGTTACTGAGCTCTCCAATGTTGTGCGTATTTGCACTGACAAGGTATGTTCTTTAAAAATCTTCTCTGAAGTGGTTCAGATGTTTATAATCTGTAGTTTTTACTCACATTACTGTTGGAGATGTCTAATATCTGTGTTTTTGACAAAGATGAGCCGCTATCCACGACTACGAGAAGAAACAGAACGCATCATAACTACCTACATCCGAAATCAAGAACAGAAGTGCAAGGAGCAGCTAGTTCTCTTAGTGGAGTGTGAGCTGGCCTACCAAAACACCAACCATGAAGATTTCATCGGCTTTGCAAAGTGAGTATATCTTGCTGCACTAAATTTAACATGTTTAATTCTGGTCAACACATCCCAAAACACTGAACTATAAGCTCCTCTGACATTGTGCCATGTAACATTGTACGGGATATGGGTGGAGTGACTGCTGAAGTGTAGATTGGTCTCCATCAATTGTATCTCCTTTTTTTCTTTTTTAAATCAAGCCTTTTCCCGGATTTAATTTGCGTCTACACTATGATATACTTTCCATAGTTCAACATTGAGTGTTCACAATGCTATTCACTGCCAATACACTAATATGCTTACTTAAAGCCTTATTTTATTTTCCTAGTGAAATAAAGCATTTGTTTATTCTTCCCATCAACATTTTTATCATTGCTGTAAATCGGAAATGCAAAAGTTGTATTTTCATGCAGTGCTTTTACTGTGTGTTAGTTGTTACTGGTAGATGATGCCTAATATGAGCACATTTTTGTTTAGGTGGGTTGTCTTGCTCATTGAAACGAATTGAAGGTTCTGTTTCAGAAATACCTGAAAAGTGGATGGATTAAAATGTCCCTACTTGTAGGATCAGGATCTCTTTGCCCCTCTCCCCTCCCCAAGATACATTTTAACCATTTCTATACCATTGATTGACTTGGCAATTATTACTGCAGCTACACAAAATTTTCTCCTCATGTTTCTTCTCACTCTTGTCACTTTCCATTTCATCATTTCTCTCTGTTGGTGTCAGAATAATTTCAATGCTGTATATGCCTGTTAATTTGTTTGTTTGTGTTAAGTTTATCTCCCACAGGTGTATATATGTCTGCTAACTTCAGATTAATTAACAAACTCTGCTTGTTAAATAAGGAAGTGGGATATTTTCGTTTTTTTTTTGTTCTATTTGTAATAATGGCTGCTCTGTTGAGAAATTTGAAATTTGCCCAGAGCTCCGTTCTGCTATCTCGGTCTATGTACAGTGATAATATTTGTGATGTCTTTCCTCCGTGTCCATCATTCAGAGCAATGCTCTCCTGATGTGGGGATTTATGGGTTTAGGGCTGTAGAGAACATCATTGGATCAGAATATTTACGTGGTTGTTTGCATTATGTGCCCTCTTTGCTCTCGTGGACATCTCTTCGAACAGCATTATGCAGAGGTATGGCTTTTTTAAAAGTTTAATTCTTTGTTTGCACTGTTGGGCTTACCTCTTGTCTTATGTGTAATATTGTATTGCACCATCTTTGTGACAAAAGTGACAAGAAAGCAGTGAAGAGATCCTAAGTCTTTAATTGACGTTTTGGAACCACAGAACACAGTGTTTGTAGTTTCCCTGTACGATGTGGGTAGGCAAGGCATTGACTTGTTCAGGAAAATGTGGTACATGTTTGTCATGACGTGGGCACAGTGGGTTCCCACCAACCACTTGCACTTCACTCACTTGCTGTTGCTATTACCATCACTTTCCATCTGTTTCAAAGTGCTTTTTATTCTGTCTGCTTTGCTTATGGCATAGAACCAGGATCATGGTGCAGTAATGCATTGAATTGCTTGGCTGTTGTTTCGTGAACACAGTATAAAAATTATTCTGGAACAACTGCACATTTTGGAACTCTTCCCAACATGGCACTGTTTTTATCAGCAGTTGCTGTGTGAGCTGTTCAGTTTAATGATTTTTGGTGAACTGTGCTAACTAGCTTTGGAGAACTAAGCATGCCATTTATAAGACCGGTTGATGAGACACTGCGACATGTTTAACAACTTCTGTTGACCATTAATAATGCTAGAGATGTGCATCTTACCCATTTTAAACATTGTGGATGTGAATTGCAAGTTAGAGAGTCTCAGAGATGGTTGGAACATGGCGTCCAATTTTAACAACTTTTTTTTCTCCTTTTGAGAACTGTTGTGTGTAAACTTTTGTGGTATATGTGTTTACACAGCGGGAAGCTGTTCGCACTTAATATTTCATTTTACCATCACTGGTGTTAATGTTAGTTTCCGTTCTCATTTTCAATTATAAATTGCCCCCCAGAAAACTATTTTATTAACTTTTTTTTGTTTACTGATGTTGTCTGCATTCTCAAACTTTCAGCGCGCAGAACCAGTCCGAGAACTCTGCAAAGACCGGTCGGAAATTGGGAAATCAAGTCATTCGGAAAGGATACATGTGTATCCATAACCTGGGAATCATGAAGGGCGGGAGCCGTGACTACTGGTTTGTCCTCACCTCAGAGAGTATTTCTTGGTTCAAGGATGAGGAGGTTTGTCTCCTACTTTCATTTTACCTGTGCCTTCAAGAACCAGCTTTCGGTCCATGCCTCACTTTTTTTTGTGTGTGTGTGTCTTTGCAGGAACGTGAGAAGAAGTACATGTTGCCTCTTGATGGATTGAAGCTGCGTGATGTTGAACAGGGTTTCATGTCTCGACGACATACATTTGCACTCTTTAACCCTGAAGGCAGGAATGTTTACAAGGTCTTTTACATTTATTTTCTCCATGAGACATAGGATCTGCAATGTTTTGGAACCTTTCAAATATCTGTTTTTTATTCTTCTTTTCTAGGATTACAAACAGCTTGAGCTTAGCTGTGAGGCTCAAGATGATGTTGATTCTTGGAAAGCTTCATTCCTTCGTGCCGGTGTTTATCCAGAGAAGCAAACTGAGCATTCCAATGGAGAAGAAGTAAGTCTTAATCAGTTCACAATGTACCTTTTTAGTGTCTTGAAAATTACAGAGTCAAACGTTTTCTTCAATCCAAAATTTCTGAACTCGATGTCTTGACTGTCTTATTCCTTCCATTGAGGCATACCTATCCATTGTTTCACTCGGTCATCTGTACTTCACATATGTTGGCTATGTCATGGAAGTTTTGCCTTTTCTATTTAGGCTAAGTAATGATTCCATCTTAATTTCTTCAACTTTATTTCATTTATCTCTTTCTCAAGGTCAGGGTAAGTTCGTGGAGAGGGCGGAGAACACATGCTGGCTGGCAGTCTTTCTGGAACTGGTGCTGTGAACCTTTTACTTGCTCTCTCTCACCCTGTATGTTTTTGCTGCCTTCATCAAGCTTCTGTTTGTTTCTGCCTTACTCTTTACCTCTTTTGGCTTTTCTTGTACTCTTTTCGTCTAATATTATTTAATACTTAAATACTTTTGTGTGATTGTGTGTGTGATACTCCATGCACTCGTTTTTGTCCGTACAGAATATGCTGTAATGTAATTGCAATAATTTTGAGCTTTTATTTTAAAAAGTTGGTCTAAGTGCGGATTTGATTCTGTCAAGTTATCTAATGTACAAATGCAAATGAACTATAAGTTACAAAAGATTTGGCTTTAAACTTAAACTTGTCTGTAGAAAATCAATCATACCACAGTACCTACAACTTAATCTTATTTGTCAGTCTGGTAAAAGAATGCATTTATTCTTGTAGCCTGCATTTAAGAAAAAAAAATGAACAATGAGTTATTACTTATGCATGCCATTTCATTCTGAAAATATTTCGTATGTGATCAACATTTCGGTGTACCAGCCTGTGATTGGAAAACATCTTAATATTGACCTGTGAAGTTTTATCCTTGGCACAGCCTGACCTGGTTGTTGTGGGGTTTGTGCGAGTATGTGTGTGCAGTGTGTAGTGGGGTGGTGTTTGTGTATTTGTAATCGCATGTGTTCTAATTAACCAGCTAATTTGGTAAATCCAGGAAATCAGCACAGTATTAAACTTTTACTCATTTGTCAGTGGTCCTCACCAAACCTTCCATATGGTTTGTTCATGTTGTGAACATGAGTCGCTTGCCAAAAAATGTAGTCTCTTTGTTAAGTAGTAGAAGGTATTTGCAGCATCCATCGTAGCACATTACCAAGGAAATTGATTAGCCTCAAATTGGCAGAGCTATTTTTTTTTTTATTTGCTCGATAGAGAGTGAGGGGAACTAGTGTTAAAATGGTATGTTAAATGCGGCCAGGAGGTCTCTATTCATTTATTAATTATCTTCTTTTTAGAGATCAGGGAAGGATGATAAGTTATTTGAACAGCAAGATGATAGTTATACCCTCTGTGGAGTAGTATTCATCTGCGTAGTGAAGTCTTTAGTTAAAGAAAGCACCTACGTTTTGTCTTTCAGCTGGGAGTCTTCTCTTTATTCTAGGGATTTCTTCAGAAGAGCCACCTGCACAGTGCTCCATGTTACCTTTTGTTCATCACAGCTTGTGAGGTGTGCCATGTCACGCACAGTTTATATTTTTCTGTGTTCCTATTTCATGGTGCTGCAGTATTCCAAAAATAATTCCTCACTTTGCCACATTGTTGGAATGTGTTTTTTTCTGTGTTGTAGCCGTTCTAAACATAAATGTTTGCACTTCTGTGGGTTTGGCAGGAATGATTCTCTGGGAACAAAATTGGGGTTGTTAGCTTGTGTTTTGTTTTTGAAGAGACAAGTACTGTATTTCAGCATCTTCTTCATAAGCCTTTGTAGAAAGAACACACATTTAGTGATTACATTTTTTGTCCTTGCCCTATTTTCATCATCGGAGGGCTATGAGGTTTGTAATCAGTATAGTTTATTCGTTGTAGCTTCAGTAGCTGATTTTAGATGCCAGTTTGTAGGATCAATGATGGGTCTTCTGCAAGGCTTTTAAGTTCTGGTACCAACACTCAGGTCAGAGCTAGGCTACTTTAATTTTCAGGTCATGTACATTTGTTGATTTTTTGTCAAAATTTCAGATTAAAGTAAATAATGCTTTATCCCTTATCATGCACTCTGCAGTTGTCTCACATATTTATGGAGCTGGGTAAGAATGTGTAGGGCAGGAAATAGTTAGATTGGTTCTTTAAGCCAAAAGTAAGGGGGAGATTCTAGTGATTTGATCAGGCTTCTTGTCAGGGCACGTCCAAAATGCCCCTAGTGTTTGTGGGGGGAACTCAACATGTCACATTTGCAATGGACAGCTATGTAGTCTATGTAGTCTTCTGTCATCTCTAATTTATTTTTAGGGCTTTTGCATGGTAGGATGTCATGCTCCCTACTGGTGTTAAGACTGTAAGCCAGACATCAACACTGTTACATGCTTTCAGATTTATTCTTTTGTTTCCAGTTAGATCCTGTTGTTTTGTTAATTTTTTTAAAATTTCTTTTTTTTTTTTTTGCACCAGTAAATTTTTACAATTTTTTTCACTTTCAGGAATGTCACTGCTCAGAAATGTACTTCTGCTACTTGTAAATTATCTTGCTTGTTTTATTTACTTCTAATATTTACTTCTAATTGGAGGACCACCAAGCTTGTGTCCAAATTGTATGGTTTTAGTTATAACTAGTGTCTGGGGAGACAATTTGCTTTCTGAAGGCTGTATGGCATTTGTGGTATTCCATAGGTTGACTTTCTTAACTATTTTTTATAAAGGTTTTATACTGCACTAACGCCGGCCAAGGCTACACTCACCTTAGTATCTAGACTAGAATATGTCTTGTATGTAAAAATGATGAAAATTTTACTAGTGTTTTTGTCTTTCACCAAGTATGCATTTCCTATGTTGAACCTCTCTCTGATTTGGAAACACATATTAAGGGCAACCAAGAAATTTAACTTAAATCCACTATGAATGGTAATTTCGGGGAGCCCACAAGGTTGATTCTTTGTGGGCGCTATTTGGTTAATAGTTTTAGTCAGTGTCTTTGTTTTTCTATCTCCAGAATAATTTGTTTTAGCATTTTTTTTTATGGCTTGTCTTTTCACTTTTTTGCATGGGGACTTGGTGCCTATTGGACAACAATGTACACATCACTCTACTCTTGCAAACAACATGGGTCAGGAGGACTTATTCTGGGTTCATACCATCTTTCAATTAGCAGATTAAGATTTCTGAGGGGCATTGGACTCGAGGTTTTCTAAATTTTGCATATTTTTGTCATTCTTCCAGTTTTGTCTTGTTTGTTTGAAGTGCCTTTTTTTTTTTTTTTTTTTTGAAATGGGGTGTATGTTAATGGAAGCATGGTTTTACCTAATATATAAACACTACAAACCCTAATGATCACCGAGCAAATGAAGTTTTTCTTATTCTTTGTTTTGAATCTGGCTTGTTCCTGTTCCAGCAGGGTGTAAGTGAAGGAAGCTCATCAATGGACCCCATGCTGGAACGCCAAGTGGAGACCATTCGAAACCTTGTGGATTCATACATGAGGATTGTGACGAAGACAACACGAGATTTGGTGCCCAAGACTATCATGATGATGATCATCAATAACTGCAAAGATTTCATCAATGGTGAACTTCTTGCACACCTCTATGCATCTGGAGATCAGGTGAGATCTCTCGTACCCTTCCTCCAATATGTGGCAGGCTTGTCTTGATGTAAAGATAACCTTTTCAATTGCTTAATGCATATCTTTGCTTTCTAGGCATCAATGATGGAGGAGAGTCCAGAGGAAGCTCTAAAACGCGAGGAGATGCTCAGAATGTATCACGCCTGTAAAGAAGCCCTTCACATCATTGGTGACGTCTCCATGGCCACAGTTACCACACCAGTTCCGCCTCCTGTCAAGAACGACTGGCTAGCCTCCTCAGTGGATAACAACCCCAGGTGTGATCTGATTTTAATGCATTTTTTTTTCTCTCTTAAATTAAGTCTTGCAGCGTTTATTGGCCATGTTTGTTATGAGGGAGGGGTGGGAGTACCGTGCTCTGTGAAGCGTTGAAAAGATTATGTGACGGCAGGTTATCTCCGCCTTCTCCTGGTGGCCCAAGAAGAGTGCAGCCGATGAACCCTGCGCCCATGGGTGGGATGGGCGGTGGGATGGGCGGTGGAATGGGTGGAGGACGGGCCCCCCCGGTTCCACCTGCGAGCGGACGCCCAGCCCCCGCCATCCCCAACCGCCCCGGACCGGGCGGACCCCCCATGCCGCCTGGCAGGCCAGCAGGCGCGGGTGCCGGGCTCCCGCCCCCGTTAATCCCTTCGTGAGTATTGAGCTTTGTTTTATAATGTGTTTACATGTCCAAAGTTTGAGCTTACTCTCAACACCTATGAGTACCTTCCATTGTCCTTTCTAGTCTGTCTCTTAAATATCAGTGATTCAACCTTTGAGCGAGGTGGGGAAAAAACTGGTTGGGGGGGTTTTCTTTTGGTATAGCATGCCAGCATCCTTCATTTCTGGGGAACGGCGGTGGTATCTAATATTTTTTAAGTTTTGGGGTATTCTACTTGTGGCTCTTTAAGTTTTTACAATTTCTTCAACCATTTGTCAACTGGCAAATTAGCGAGCCTCAAAACAGCCTGTGCTGTCAGATTGAACAAGGGATTTTATACACCCCTGAAAAAAGTGCTGAGGACATTCAGTGCATATGAGCAGGTTATCGTTTTGGGTCCTCATTTGCTTTTATCTTACTTCGTATTCAGAAGGTGCTAAAATACATAGCAATTGTGATATTTGTTTGCAATGTCTGAGAAGGCAGTGATTGGAATGGACAATTCTGAAGTTATTCTTTCCGTTTTCCTCGTAATAATGTTGGCGTGCCTTCCTGAGCTTGGTGTGAGATGCGGCGTGGTTTTCTCTTGCAGGCGCCGCCAATAGGTGTGCATGAGTCTAATCGGTTAGGGCAGCTTCCTAACATCCATAACCTTCCCTGCATCAGACGACATTCACCACTAGGAGATTGTAAAGCACCTCAATTGATAAAAGAGAATGTCATGTTGCCTTACTGGAGCCGTATGTTTTCTTTGGTAGTCATTTTGGCAGTATTAGAACGTGATTCTCGTGATTTAAAAAAATTCAATATCAAGTGTGGAAAAAAAGGATAAAAAAATTAGTGCACATGATAGCTTTCCTATAGTAAGTCTAAAGGAGCAAAAAAGAGTTACTTATTGAGTAGAGATTTAAGAAAACTGAATGGTTCTTGTGAGGTGCTTTACGTTTCTTTGTTGTGCTGAGTTTGCAATTTAATGTAGTGAGATTAGCCCATGAATCCGCACACTCCACCGACCTGAAGGAAGAAGCAGCCATCATCTTCAGTACATCTAACGAAGTTTTATTTCTTGACGTTGGGATGCCAGACGTGGACAAATGCCACAGTTACCCCAACGTGTGCAACAGGAGGTTACACAAGCAGTTGGACAAGCAGTTGCTCGAGCCGCTGTCAACGAGTTTATGGGAGCATTCAAGCGTTAATTTCTTCATCAACCTACTTCTGTAGCAATACATGTGGCTTATTTTTTTCTTTTTGAGGATTGTAATGCAGCCAATGAATTTGGCTCTGTCACGTGAAGCTGGTAGTTGATTAATGTTTCACTGTTGCATATCTGTACTTGTGTGAATTGGGATAGGCCTAAATCATATGAAGCTGTGGAGTGTAGGTATAGATGTGGTTCCAGTTGTAACAGTTATGATGGTGTAGGTTCAGTGTTTGGCCAAAACGCACACTCAGGCTTTTTTCATCATCAGATCCTTGTATTCTGTATTGTGATTTTATGTTGAGCATTGAAGTGGTCTGCTGAAGACTAGTCCACATGACAGTTTAGACTTAAATTTCTTTCTTAACTGTAAATATTTGCAACAGTTGCATTCCAGTAGGAGGCGTGTGTAACTAGTGTTCAAATTAGTTCACTAAATGACGTGTTCATTCATGTCTGTTAAAATGTAGATGCGTGCTGCAAAGTTTGGTGGTCTGTTGCTACCAGTTATGAATCAGATATTATCAAGCCATAAATTTTACCTGACAAAGCTGTGTAGGATGTTAATGTTGAAACAATGTTCACATTTTGTGAGGTGCCACCAACTGATTTTAGAAGCTAGCACATTTTGGATATGTGTTCATGTCAGCTATTCCATGACAATTTTAGTCTCCCAGCCAGGTCTGCACAATCTGAAATCTTTCAGATTGTCTGACACTGGTCGTTGTACTCCACATGAATAGAATGGTTATTTATGACCATGTGTGTGGCTGCTTTACAATACCTTGTCACTGCTTAGTATGTAATGTCACACTTGTCTGCTTGTACCTATAGTAGCTATGTCAACTTTTGCTAAATTTTAGTAACTTTAGAATGTTAGGCCAAATACTATTGGTAAATGCAGCATTGCAGATGTGGTGCAAGCAATGAGAAAGTGTTTACCTGTGTTTACTTACAACATTGCCGTTTTGTTAATGTGTAAGATGGGTGTTGTA
This sequence comes from Megalurothrips usitatus, assembly GCA_026979955.1. NCBI lineage: Eukaryota > Metazoa > Arthropoda > Insecta > Thysanoptera > Thripidae > Megalurothrips > Megalurothrips usitatus. Next base: position 8,377,461 of record CM049605.1, read on the forward strand.
CATTCTGCAATTGTTATGGACACTTTGTACAGTGTACATAAAAAAAAAGAAGTATTATAAAATTATTTATTGGAGCTTTACAATTACAAATGTATTTTTATGCTTGTTGTTGCTGTTGTTGCAAAATTTTAAAGAGAGTTATGATATTTATTGGTAGTTCAGGCACATATTTCATAGTTATGTGTTCAATATACTTTGAGTAACTTAAATTAGCTTTATTCTGTTATACCCTTCCACATAGATACCTTTACGCAGTGAGTTGGATGTTTTGCAGTGCTGAGGATTGTGGTGGGGGGGTTTACAGAAGATGGCTCAAGCTCACTCTTCCTTTTCCTAATGTTGGGTATCTGACTTTATTCCAGACAAGTATTAGAGTACAAGAGCTTGCAATTGGACCTCAGGATGTTCTGCTTTCAGTTCTATCAACTTGAAGTTAAGGGTTTTCTTAGTTTAGGATTTGTTGTAACCAATCCAAATTATGGAAGTTCAATATCAGGCAAAGAGACCTTGCTGTCCATTATTTGGTGAGCTGAAAACAAGAATTAAATGGTGATTGGATGTGAGACAATCGTATATTCTCTCTGCTGTCCTTCACTGTTCCATTAATGATTTTCCCTAGTTTAAGGCATGCTTTATATTTGATGTTGAAATTGTGATACTTTTGTCGTAGTTCATTTTCATATGTTATATTTTTATGGTTTTTTTATAAAAGCTAGTTCCAGCAGATTTGGAAAGTCTGTTTTCATCAGAAGTTTTATCCAAGGTGGTATAAAATTTCTATGATCGTGTTCCCAGCAATGAAAGGAGTATATGGTTTGTGTGGTATTCTGAGAAACTCATGAGGAGCCTTTCAACTACAAGCTGTGAACTTCGGGTTATCACAAACAGACGAGCTTTAATCTTCAATTTTTCTAACTTTTATTTTTTGGATCTGTATTGCGAACCCTCACTTAGCTCCATTGTGTGTAGGTGTTCTGTCTAGGAGATTTGAATCATGCAGATCACATACGATGCTGTTCCCTTTGCAATGTAGTTCAGTGATTCAGTGATATAGGGATGGAATGTTTAAAGTCAACATACCTCATGTAGGTAGGTTTATTGCACAGCAGAAGAGAGCTACTGGGGTTTAAAATAATTTAGGATGTAATATCACCTTTTATGACTTAATGTGGCAGTGGTAGGCTTAGATTTGCCTCTGTTTCAGGTTGACCCTAAAGTTTGCAAAGGTAGTGTGGCTGCTGTGTTGTGTATTATCTCTCTACTTTACTTTCACAATGTGATTGTTAACTCCAGATGTACAGTAGTTCTAAGCTTTAGTGTGAATGTCCTCAATAATTTATGATTATTAAATTCTTTCCTATTGCATAGGTGCATTACACTATGCTATGGAATAGTTTTTTGGAAGAATGTTGTGAGGCTCCGAGCTCCATTACCTTTCCTGGGGCTGTATGAACTATAGATGCTTCTTAATGAATTGTGTGTTAGACCTATCTCACATTCCTGTAATTAAGTTACTGAATTCTGTGAATACTTTGTGCATATCCCGGGTTTCCTTTCTTGATGCATTCCACTTGATGACAGGACTTGTATGTTTTGTGTTAATAAATTTTGTTCTGGTTTTATGCCTCTATTGTGATTCTTATTCATACATCTCAAGGAACCACCCGCAACCTAATAGATCACAAAAGCTCTAGTCGACATTTTAACTGACATTTATTGTGTATATATTAAAAAATTGTGTATTTTTTGGTCTTGACTGATATTTACTTGCAAATGTCAAGCTTTGTACCACGTACTTTGTAATGATTAGCTGATTTTGAGATCAGGGATGTACGAAGACCACATTAACCTTATCAAGGTCGCATGATATGTCAATTAACATTCCTTTTATCAGCTCACAACTAATTTGTGTATCCTTGGTTACGTACTGTGCTAGCAGCTAGCAGAGGTTGATCCTGTAGCCCTCACGATATTAATCATAATAAACAAGCTAAAACAAAGACTCTGGCTGTTGTATTACAATCCCCTGTTGTAGCACTTCATTTGGAACAGACTGCTTATTATGTAGAATACCACAATAAGACTTGGTTAGGCAACAGAGATCCAGCCATTTTGATTTAAAGCAATGTACTTACAGGCTGCTAGTGTTTTTCGTTTAGCATGCTAATTCATCTTCTGTGTCCTGCTTGGCATCACCCAGGTGTCTGCAATTCTGTAGTTCACTGGAATACTTAAAGGCTAGATGACCTGAAGCAATTTCCACCTGTTTTATCATCATGGGGTCGTCTTGGGTCATTTTTCTGTGGTTTGGTCATCTAACTGCTTCGTTTAGTGCATGCCCTTTTGCTTGTGTTTGTTGTCCCACTTTACCTCCTGATTTAAATGCTCAACTGATTACCTTTTTGAGTCATCCTAGTTTTAAGATCTAGTATTCAGAGATTGGATATACCAATCAATTCCCAGGAGCACATTTTAGACTTACCACCTGGCTCAACTTTTATTTTGCTACATTTCTTAGTTTTCTTTTCTGCTTATGTATGTGTTCTCCAGGCGCCCTGTTCCCACGATCCCTCCCAGAATACCGGACAGACCATACATCCCCAGCCGACCCAACTGAAGGCAGAATTGGATGATCTAGGGACCAAAACTCTTGGCCTGAGCTGCTGGTTGGCTTGGGCTGTCTTGTGCCTCGGTCTTCAAGGCTGTGAATCTCAAGAGGGAGGACAAGACATCGTAGTTCTATTTGCGAAAATAGAACTGTAATTTGGACTGCTGCATCGGCCAAGTGATAAAGCTACAGATGCACAAAGTAAGCAGTTACCCTCTGAGTTAGGCGACTTAAAGACTGTCTTGGGAGGGTGGAAACGTTCCATCCTTCTCCTGCAGTATTCTTAATCTTAAACTTTCCTGTGGACAGTGAGTTTCTGTAATATCTTTGTATGATAATGTTACATAATTCTCCGAGCAAAATTTCATTGTAAATATTGTATGCAAGGCTTCTATGATGTATTCAATGTGAGAATTTGAAAACCTAGTCTCCAAAGAACCAGTAATTACTAGAAAAAGCAAGCAAATCTAATTTGCCTGGTAGTTTGAATTCTTTGAAAGTGTCTTAAGTAGCCCAGTTATTTCCATACTTTTTTTTTTTTTTTTTTTGGTTTGTTCTCCAAATGATAATGGTCTATTCCACCTGTTTTTTTTTTAAATGAAAGGAATATGCATAGTGATAGCGTAAAGCATGAATTTGTTTTCTATTTTTTTAATTGACTGTTTTACTTAAGGACTCAGCAATCAAAATCCTGAATGTTCTTTGGTAAATTTTAACTTAATGACAGAAGGTTCTATTCTAGAAGTAGCCATAGATACCTTCTCTATCCAATATTAATTTAATTTTGATGAACTTCAGATCAGAGTGATTTGATGCGAGAATAATCACAGTTTTGTAAACATGACAAGCTGCTTCAGAGTATTTTATTCTTGCTGCTAGAACATTCCATTTGGTTTGCTGAAAGGTTACCAGTAGTCTCCAGCAGTGAGAAATGCCTTTTAGAACTAGGTAGTTATCCAGTCACAATGCCTAATGTAAAGAATCCTATTTCTAAATTTATCATTCAAGTTAAGAATATCGTCAGAATGGATTCTTACATTGAGTGATAGTCACTAAGTCACTGAATATGGCGAGCTCAACTCATTCCTTTGTGGGCCCCTAGGTACTAGCTATGGAAATTTATGATAGTGCTCATATTGGCCGCTCTTAAAATCAGTGAGGAAGCATGGCAATGGTCGATTGCCCTGAATCTAGTTCTCCTGCTTTTTGATAGTTGCATATGGTGACTTATCTTAATCTTTCCTGTGTCAGCTATTAGTGTATTTGAAGAAGTCTTGTCTCAGTGAAGTAGAATAGATTAATTGAAATTGTACTTGAAGTCCTTATCTGTCTCAAGTTCACTTGCCAGATTGGAGTTTTGTGCATGTTGTACAATTTGGTTAAGGTTGTTTACTTTTGCCCCTCCCAGGTTTTTAGAATTAAAAACCTGAACTGTCCCTGAAACATTCATGGCCATGTCCCTAGTGCGTTAAAAGGTTACATCATTTCAATATTTTGTAAACCGACACCCGTGGAAAATTGACCCAGATACCTGTGAATGCAATGACTTAATGTAGAGATGAGCATCTCTGAAATGAAATAAATTTATAGCTGAATTACTTCAGGTCCATGTAGTTTTTATTTTATATTGGCTGCGGTAGTGCAGTAGGAAGACAACGGAATTTATTGCATGTGCATGCTTTACCCTGCGATGATGCATAGCAAAAGTATGCTTCCGGTCACCACACACAACTCTAGGCCCTCACCACAGTGCCTGTATAGGAAGTCAACGGGAACAAAAGGACGCAAATGCATATTTGAAGAGTTTTTAATATATGACTTTCAAACAAGACTATGTAGGAATTAAGATCTGATGACACTCTTCATGACCCTGGGCACGAAGCTTAACTAAACGAAACATTCAAACAAAACAAAACTGAATTTGTGGCACCATGCCATAGCACACGTCGCAAGACCACGTGTCCAATAAAATTGAAATCGCAACCTGCTGCAAGGCTTGTCAAGACTAAGAAAGGTTTCAGGAGTTGCAATACCCTCGTCACAACTCTCTGAAGCGGTATTAATCCAGAATTAAACAACGGGTTCCAAAATCCCCTTTCGAGCCTTGATACCCTGCCTCACAGTTGAACAGCTTAAACACTATCTCCTTACAAAATTACTTAACTTAAAAATGTAATGAATGACAGAAGGCATTGACACAAGGTGCATCTTGAAGTGTTTAGAGTGTAAGCATGCATCGTAATTAATTGCTGCTTGCAGCTTGGCGCCGCAAGAGCACATAGATCTTTTCTTTGATCCAATCCTTATTGTAAGGAGCATATGTATTAGTGCTCTTTTGGTACCTGTGGACAAGTTAAAATCATTTACTGATTGTTTTTTTATCACTTCAAATGTCAAAGTGTTGAGACATCACAACTTACACCAAACAAGAGAGGTCAGCAAGTTGATCAACAAAATCAAATAATTGGCTGATATCATAAGTGATACATGGCGTATCAGGATTCTGCCTCTTCAAATGCTCCTCATAGATTTTGCAAACGCCTAAAAAAACAAATTAAACACAATTGTGAAACGGGTCAATAGCACTCAAAACACTAGCACCTTTTTTTCTGCCAAAACATAACTCTACCGACCCTCCATGCATTCATTAACTGATTCATAATCAGAGTACGTCCTCGTCTCCGGCTTGGGGCCCGGCTGAACAAGGAGAATCGTGTGACTCTGAAAGCAAAGAAAGCACAAAATTATGAGACACTTGCAGACAACAGCACGCGCGACCATGCGACACAGTGGTCACAGGCGAGCCGCGTCAAATGAATCCCACAGGGATTCCGAGGCCGATGACAGCCCACGACCGGATCCACAGCTGACGTTCAACCACGGAACACTCCGGCACCGACGGCAAAACACCGGACAGCTTAGGTTAGGAGACGGCGCCCGACGCGAGCGGCGAGCCGCGATCAAACGCCCCCCGCAGGAAGCCGCGACGACGAACGCGGACAGGAGAAGTCGTGATCGACATGGACCGAACCACTGTCCGCATCGGTGGACCGCAAAGTAAAGAAACCCGACCGAAAACAAACCCTCGTCGGGGGCGACAAAACACAACATACACTGTGAGATGTATAGCCGCGGTGGAGCTTCGCGGGGTGGAATAGCGGAGTAATGTCAATGCGGTGCAGATGAAGGAACCTACCATGGTGGGTCTAACCGCGTACGCACGCCGAAAACAGACGGGGGAAGGAAAACCACTCCGACGCCGATCCCGGATCCGCAGTCAAAAGCGAGGGGATGGAAGGGGATGAAGAGTGAAGGGGCGAGGGATGGGGGCTGGAGGGGGGCGGACTTTGTTGAAGAGGAACAAGAAGAAAAATATGAAGTCGTCTTTCGCGTTCACGGTCGGGTCGTTGTCGTTGGTTTTCTCGAAGGCAGTTGTTGTTGTTTTCGTTGGTGCTGCGGTAACGGTTGTTCTTTTGGTGACATTTGTGTTTAGGTTTGTTTGAGTCTGCTATTGGAAATTTCCTGGCTCGTGCTCTTCGCTACCACGGTGAGTGGGCGTTCCCGTCCCTTCAAGTTTGTCGGACAAGGTTATGAGCGTTTGGAGCCGGTGCTCTGCGCTACCGTGATACGAGTAGACCGCTTGTCTCTCAAATGTTTACCGTCACAAATTAAAACCAGAACACATTGTCTAGTGCTGGTGAAATGGGTTTTCTGGTCTTGACATCAGGTACAAATTGTTTGACACTTTGCCTGGGTCGGTGTATCGGAGTCCCATCTATCTGACATTGTATTGTTTTTAAGGTTAATGTAAGCACTGTAGTACCTTTCTTGGCCCAAACAATGGCGTCCATTATGTATATCTGTCATTTTTTCATACATTACTTAAGATAGCAGAGAATCATTCAATGCATGTTGAAGCAGACGGCATTCGCTTTATTTCTGGTACCCCACAAATGGCTGTGCCCGAGAAACAAAGTTTGCGAAAACTGCAAAATTCTTCAATCTGCTTTCTTACAATCTCTGTGACAGATAGAGACAGCCATTGGAAACCATATTTGCTGCTCTGTCACCTCAAAAATTTTGCGGCCTACAGAGTAATTGTACTAGAACAAATTTTACACCTGCCATACCCGGACCTTCATGTTGCCTTGCACCATTCAATTTTATAAATGGACTGTCCTTCGGGAGTTGTTAAAAATCACAAATAGTGGACGGCGTTGGGTTTCCTTGGCGCCGGTGGCTCGGGGGGTACGACCTGCCGACCCGCGGCGCGGGGGGAAAAAGGGGGAGGGGGGGAAGTCCCACGGTGCACCCCCCCAGTGGTGCGAGGGGTATGGAGGGAACAGTTGATGAGCATTGTCACCTGCCTGAACCCGGTCTCTCTCTCTCTCTCTCTCTCTCTCTCTCTCTCTCTCTCTCTCTCTCTCTCTCTCTCTCTCCCTCTCTCTCTCTCACTCTCTCTCCTCCCTGCCTCCCCATCTCTCTTTCTGTCTCTATCTTCCCTCTCTTCTCTCTGTCCCTCCGCTGCGTGCGGTTCGACGACCGATACCTGTCACAGCGGCACGGCGCACGCACGCGCCGCGCACGGCACGGCATGGCACGGCACGCCTCCCCGACCTTGCCGAGATGACGCCAGATGCGCTCTCCTTGCGTGCACCGGGGCCGTGTAGGTGGCCTTGAAGAACACGCTCTCTCTCTCTCTCTCTCTCTCTCTCTCTCACTCGCACTCAGAGGACGACGGGGTGCTGCTGCCGCTGCAGCTTCTGCCGCCGCCCACGAGTGTATCTTTGCGAGTGGGCGGCGAGGACGCTGGACAAGGACGGGCCGTGATACGCCGAAGGAGAAAAAGAGACAGAGAGAGAGAGGGGGGGGGGGGGGAGGCTGGACCTTAGGACACAAACGGCAGGCAATTTCCTCTTGGACGGGGGGGGGGGGGATCTTCTGCTTTTCAATATGTCGGAGGTGAGCAGGTGGGGGGCTCTCCAAAGATAGCCCTCTCGGGCAGACCCGCCCCGCTCTGGGGGCCCTCTGGCGCCGGCAGCGGAGTGAGTGAGACAGACGGTCGGCGATTTGGCTGGCGGGGTACCGGCGGCAGGGGGTACCACTACTCCTCCCATGCCAGGGAGGGGGAGAGGGGCGAGAGGGGCGGCTCGTCCTGGCCTCTCGCACCTCCGCGCCGGCCGCGAGAGGGAAGGGGGGGGGGCATGGACGGCCATGGGCACGGCGACCTTCCAGCGCGCCAAGGATACTGACAAGGACTGACAAGGACGCTACCCATGGCACGGCCGGCTCGGCCACGCCCGCGGCCCGGCTCGGCTCGGCTCGGCCTACCGCCGCCCGGCCCGGCTGGGCGCCGGCACTGCTCGGCTCGGAGTGCCGGCGTGTGCTACGCGTACATGTGCGATGCCCCCCCCCCCCCCCCTGCAGCAGCCGTACAACTCGATGTGGGGGCTGCGTCGGCGTGTGCCTTCCAAAATTGCCGAGAGAGAAAGAGAGAGAGAGAGAGAGAGAGAGAGAGAGAGAGAGAGAGAGAGAGAGAGAGAGAGAGAGAGAGAGTACCGATCTGCCTTCTCTCTCTCTCTCTCTCTCTCTCTCTCTCTCTCTCTCTCTCTCTCTCTCTCTCTCTCTCTCTCTCTCCGCTGCCCGCTCCGGCGGTACCCACCTGCCGGGCGCCGGGAGGGTAGGCAGTGCGGACGCAGTGGCGCGGGCGGGTTGCCTACCCACACGGCTCCATGGCTGCTGCCGCCGCGCCGGCTCGCCCCCCGCTGTACGTACTGCCCTCGCCACTCCACCCCCCTGCGGCGCCGCGGGCGGGCAGGCAACGCGGGCGCATGACCGCCGGAGGGTCTTGCTATCGGAGGGCGCCGAAAAATCAACTTTAAGCCTTTGTTTTTTTTTTTTGCTTTTTTTAAAAATTTGGCGGGGTGATGCGGCGTGTGTGACCACGATGCGGTGAGTAACGAAGGCGGTGCGGGGGAGGGGGTGCACGCGGAAGGATTAGTCAACCGGCCGCCCCCCTGCTGGAGGGCCGAGAGGAGGGAGGGAGGGAGGGAGGCAGGGAGGGAGGGAGGAGTCCCGGAGGGAGGAGTCACACACCCGCCCCTCCTGACTCACGGGGAGTCACCGCAGTCAGCGCACTTATATCCCCCTGCGTCATGGGTGTAACGCCAAACCGAGGCAGCCATGGGGGGGTTACCATGTGATGTTATATATCTGCGTGCCGCGCTGCGGTGAATGCAGAAGCCCTCTGTCTGTGCGTCCTTTGCAGCTGTCTGAGAGAGAGAGAGAGAGAGAGAGAGAGAGAGAGAGAGAGAGAGAGCAGTCGCCTCTGTCGCGGTGACACCGCCAGAGCACAAGGCAGGCGACAGACTAGGCCGGACAGACACGGCGGACCCCTGCGGCGCTGCTGCCGGCCCAGGGGGGGTCGGTGAACCCATTTAACGTAGGTGTGAGGTATCGTAAAACTGCTGAGAGCAGACTGAGGCGGTCGTCTCTCTCTCTCTCTCTCTCTCCATTCCTCTCTCTCTCTCTCTCTCTTCCTCTCTCCTTCTCTTATTCATTTCTGTCCCGCCTCCGCGGCGGCGGCGTCGGCGCGCTCATTTGGAAGGAAGGCAACGGGAGCGCATCGCTTTTACACCTGTCGATATTGTACCCCCCCCCCCCATCCCCCGACCTCGCCACCTCAGGGAACGTGACGCGAGTTACGTTAAATGTGCAGCCTGAAATATTCTCTCTCTTTCTTTCTCTCTCTCTCTCTCTCTCTCTGATGCACAAAACACCGTGAGTTGCGCCCCACTCTGTCGCCCGAGGATGCAGAGAGGATGAGGAGAAGGCGAGGTATTATGCGAATTTTTATCCGTGGGTTACGACATGTTGCGGGGAGTGAGAGAGCGAGAGAGACAGAGAAAGAGAGTGACAGAGAGAGAGAGGAGAAGGAGTTTTGGGGGAAGAGAAATAAAGAGAGACGGACAAAGTGAGGGAGCCGGGCAAAGAGAGAGAGAGAGAGAGAGCAGAGTACGTGTTTCCATACGCGAGCGGCGCGGGGCTGCGCGGGGAGGGGGGGGGGGGGGGGGGGGAGGGGGGGCGGGGCCGGCGGGCCGGGCCGTGTCTGCCGTGGGCCGGCGGGGGGGGTTTAGTGCGCTCCGCGACGCCGGCCGAGTCGGACGGGACGGGGATCGGAGTGAGAGAGTGAGAGGGAGAGAGAGGGAGAGAGCGCGCGCGCGAGAGAGAGGGAGGGAGGGCCCCGTGTGTCTCGGCCGTGCGGCTACCGGCCCCGGCGTCGCGACGCCCGTGTGCTGTGTGTGCGCCGCGTGCCCGCGTGCGTGTCCGCGTGTCCTGCCGTGTCCTGCCGTGCCGCGCCCTGCCCGCTCTCCCCCGCCTGCCCCCCTGCGGCCCCCCTGCGGCGGCCTGTACTCTGCCTCCGCCAGCCGCGGCCGGGTCGGGACGGACTCTGGAGTTCATCGGCCGCCGCCGCACCGCACCGCCGCCGCCGCACCGCGCCCTGCGCGTTTGCAGCCGTCCGCGGCCGACCCTGCCGCCGCTGCCGCCGCCGCCGCCGTCGTCGCCGTGGTGTTGTTGTAGTGCGTCAAGTGTGACTCCCAGGATTATAACCTCCGCGATCACCGGCCGGCCAGCGCGCCTTGGATTACACCGCCGCAGCAGCTGCAGCAGCAGCAGCAGCAGCTGCATCGTAGACATGGCAGCGTGCAGAAGGACGTCCTCAGGCAAGTGTGTGTGCGGGGCAGCGGCGGCCAGCATCCCCGGAGCGCGGCACGGCCTCGACGTCGGCGTGCAACAAGTTGTGTCCCTCCCCGTGTCCCGCCCCCGGCGGGGCCCTGGACCGCGGGCACGGCAGCGGCGGGGCTCGGCGGCCGCTACGCCCGCGTCCGCGCCGCAGCGCCGCGCCGCCGCGCCGTGGGGACGGCGTGGCATTGAACTTGAAGCCGCTAATCGGGGCGAGGCCCCGAAGAACCCCGTAACCGGGGCTCTGCGGCGGGGCGGGCCGCGCGAGCCGGGGCCGGAGCCGGCGGCAAAGCACTGCAGGGGGAAAAAAAATATGTCTCGTCTCTTTGCCCCAAAACAAAAAAAAAAACTCACTCCGATTTTGTTTGAGAATTTTTTTTTCGTCACAGCGGGTGCCAAAAATCGTCACAAAAAAAAAGGACTTAAGCAGTCATGTTCTGCCGAGGCGCTCTGCCCGCAGAAGTGACGAATATTTCGGCACCAAATTTAGTAAGTCGACTGGCGTCAAAATCGTAAAGAATATACGTCGGCAATATTTATTAATGTCACGAGAAGAATCACTTTTACAGTGATCAGGCCTAGCCGCCGGTTGTAGACATAACCGGACTAAACCGGACTCACACGCTTACAATTTTTTGGGGGGAGATACAGAAGTATGAAAAAAAATGAGAGCTGGTTCAATGCACTCTCAAAGAGGAACCTGATTTAAAACTCGATTTCTTTTTTTTTTTTATAAAATCCCAAAATATGTATTTTGGATTGTAATTTTCCGGATTCGAGGTTCTGCTATTTGGCATGGTTATCTCTCGGGGTCCGCGGTATTCGAACCCGCGGCGGCGCCCTGCACCATAGTACACAGCCTAGTACAGTGCCTGTGGCTGTCGGACGGCGCTGGTCAACTCATTCATCCAGTCATTCATTATTCGCACGCGGGCATTGAAAACGTTTGTAGTAGTGCAAATACCGTTTTCTGTTAAATTTTTATTTTCACGCTGTTGTCCGCGGGTTCAAATACCCGCGCGCGGACGGACGACTGCACACAGGCCCTTTGTCTGCGTGTGTTTGTGTGTGTGTGCGTGTGTGTGTGCGTGTGTGTGTGCGTGCCGTTGTTGTCACACAGGGGCCTATTGGCACGACGCGCGGCCTGCATGTCTCATGCCGCGTGGCCTTGGCGGGCCGTGTGTGTGTGCGTGTGTGTGTGTGTGCGTGTGCAGAGCCGGCTCCGGACACGGCCGGATCTGGTCTGTAACGGGTCGCGATCCCCTTCCCCCCCCCCTCTCTCTCTCCCTCTCCCTCTCCTCTCCCTCCCTCTCTCTCCCACTCGCCGCTCGCCTGCACAGGCCTTCAGGCGGCGGCGCGGCCTCAGCTGCACCTCGTCGAGATGCGCGCGGCTGCGCGGCCTGGCTGCGTACCCGGGTTCGAATACCAGCGCCGCCGCGCCAGCGTCCTTCCTTTAAAAAGGGGGAATAATTTTTTTTTTTGAGGTTCGTCTCTGGTGCTGTTGCCAGGGGCTGCCACATTGCGGTTGAGAGAGAGAGAGAGAGAGGCAGGCATTTCCTGCGGTGCCTGCGGAGGGAGTGGGACGGGACACCTTCTGGTGCAGTGGAGCGGGGTGGTCGACCTTCGTGATTCACACTGAGTGCGAGAGAGACAGACGAAGGACCCAGCAGCTCCCCGACCGGCCCCGCCCTGATGGAGATAGGCCCGCTGGCGCACGGGCCGGCACTGCAGGCCCGGCTCGCGGCCGGAAGGCGGACTGGCCGAAAAATGTTGATGGATTGGACACGTCATACTGTGTCCACAGTGCGGGCCGCAGTCGGGTGCGGATCCAGAAGGGGGGTGGGGGCGGGAGGGCAATTTGCCCCCCCCCCCCCTTCTGAGGGTAGAGAGAAAGCGAGGGAGCTTTAAAAAAAAAAGGCCTCAAAAAAAAATTGTTTGTGAAATTATTTGTTTTCTTTTAAACCTTTTTGGGGACCCGAGATTGTTTGGGGTGGCGTTGACCGCGGGGGCCCTTTGCCGGTGCGGGCCCTTCGCCCGGGGGGGCTCGGGGGGCCCCCGGGGGGGCAGTAGCCTCCGCTACCACCGCGGCGGCCAGCTGGCCCCCGCCGACGCCGCGCCCCCCTCCTCTGCCGCTCCGATGTCTCGAATATCGCTGCCGTTTCACTGTCCGGTACTCGCTGCGGCTCCGTCACCGGCGAATGCTTTTAGCGGCGGCGGAGGCGGCTGACCGGCAGCAGCAGCAGCAGCAGCCGCTTGTTTTCTTTCCCTCCTCCTCCTCCTCCTCCTCCTCCTCCTCCTCCTCCTCCTCCTCCTCCTCCTCCTCCTCCTCCTCCTCCACCTCCTCCTCCTCCTCCTCCTCCCGTCCGGGGGAGGACGAGAAACTCAATCCTCCTCCCGAGTCGTCACCGTCGCCGTCCTGGCGGTGGTCGCCGTCGACGTGGCCCCCGCCGGACGCCGCTGACGCCGTCCTGATGGACAGCAGCGGTGACCGCACGGGGCCGGTGGGTTTCCGAATCGGTCGTGGCGGCGGCGGTGCGTTCGGAGAAGCTTATTCTTCCTTTGCCCGGCCGTAGGCTGCGGCTTGTACGCAGAGCTGTTCGAACGCGGCCGTGACCCTGAGGGGACGGCCACGGCGGCGGCCCTGAGGGTGAGGGGGGTGTGAGCCGGGCCGGAGCGGAGCGCCTGCCGCGGCCCGGATAGGCAACCCCGGCGCGGCCGTGCGCGGCGGGCCGCCGCAGCTGCCTACCTGCCGGGGGCTCTGAGTCACGCCTCTAGCGCCGTTAGCAGCGGGGGGGGACCGACCGGCGCTGAGACCCCCCCCGCGTCTCTCACAAGGACGATGACTCGGTGCCCCCACCCCCCCTCGCTAGTACGTACTCCGCCGTTTTATCACGCGCGCCAACCACATTTAGCACTTCAGGAGGTTATTTATTTTATCGCCGTTTCTCATTGAGATTTTTCCATCTGTGTCTCTCATTGTCTGTCTGTCTCTCCCGCTGTGAACACCCTCCCCCCCCCCCCAAGTGTGTGTGTGTGTGTGTGCGTCGCGGTCGGCACCGGTATATTTTCTGCTCTTGGGGTTCCTCCTTCTTCTATGCCGTATACCTGTGCGAGTGTGTGTGTGTGTGTGCGCGCCCTATTTTCTATCGCAGTCTATTCCAAAAGCTTCCACCTCACTAGACACGTTCCTCTATCACACTGCTCCCTCTTCTCCCCCCCCCCCTCTCTCTCTCTCTCTCTCTCTCTCTCTCGCACACACGCCAGGTCCGCGGAGCGCCTAACGGTTCATGATGGGTTAGCGCTTCGGAGAAGAAGTGCGTGTTCTCGTTGTGTGGAGCGGCGCGGCGTGGCCCCTATCGTCTGTCTCTCTCTCCCTCTCTCTCCCTCCCTCTCTCCCCACCTTTACCCCCCCCCCCCCCTTCCCCGGCCATTCAAGCGGTTCCACATCCCCAATTCATTGACGTTAGCCCGCCATATTGCTATATATATATATATATATGCTATATATATATATATATATATCGGTGTCGTCCTCGAGGAGGACATCGATAAGGTCGTCGGTAGTTGAACCCACGTCGTCCCCCCCCCCCAAAAAAAATATATAATAAATAAAAAAAATCGAAGTAACTTGTCTACGTGATCACATGTCAGTGCCGGCCTCTAATATCGGCACCGCGACCCCGTCATGTGTGTGTGTGTGAGAGAGTGAGTGAGTGGAGGTCCTGCGTGTCCCTGTCGAAGGACACGTTGTGTGTGGTGTGATCGGCGATACTGTCAAAGGACCGCTGCCGAGAAGGGCGTTGCTCAAATTTCTTCTCTCTCTCTCTCTCTCTCTCTCTCTCTCTCTCTCTCTCTCTCTCTCTCTCTCTCTCTCTCTCAGATGTGTTGACGTATGACGACGAACGGACTCTACTGTGTGGCTACATTTTCCGATTTCATTTTTCTATCGCCAGAAGATTTTTAAACAATCCTGCATATTTTTTTTTCAAAAAGAAAAGATACAGAAAATGCTGCTTTTTTTTACAAAAGCCCTATTTATTAAAAATTTTATAGTTTTTGTGAAGATTTGTTCTCGCGGTGTAAAAGATTGGAAGAAAAATGTGGGAGGTAGTGGAGGTGGTGGTGGTGGGGGGGGGGGGGGGGCTCCGGTCGCGGTACCGCCGGAGCCGGGCTAGGCCGCGGAGTGCGGCGTGCGGCCGTGGCGCGGCGCGGCGGCCCCCTACCCGGCCTGACCTTTTGGAGGACGTCGGCACGGCCGTAGTACCGCCGGGGCTTGGCTGCCAGCCCCGCCTGCCCGGCTGCGCGGCGGCCAGGCACGCAGCCGGGCAGCCAGGCGCGGCGGGTCGGGTCGGGTTCGACTCCCGGCGGCGGCGGCGGCGTCGCCGCGTGCGGATCGCGCGATGAGCAGTATAGTCTCTCTCCCTCCCACCCGCCTGGCCGCCGGCCGGCGCCGCAAGTGCGAGCGAGACGGGCGAACGTGTAACGGTGCCCAAGCAGTAATGAATGGGCCGTGCGACAGGGGCGGGTCCAGGAGGAGGGGGAGGGGGGGGGGCGGTGACGTACGGGTATAGCTGCGTGCGCCGCACCACACACACAGCAGAGTTTTCTTCTCCCTTTGATTTTACCAATTATTTTTTTTAAAACTTTGGCGCCATAAGGGTGAGGTGGGGGAGGCAATTAGATGGCGGCGGCGGTGGTGATGCGGGGTCGGCGTCGTCGGGCCGGCCTGGGCGTTGACTGCCGTACTGACGGTGGGCTCTGGGCTCTGCCGGCTGCCCGCCCGGGTCCGCGCCGAGCCGAGCCGAGCCGCGGGTGTGCCGGTCTGGCTGCCGGCCGGCGCGGCGCGGCGCGGTGGAGTGCAGCGACCTTCGCGGGCCGCGCCCCGCCCCGCCCCGCCCAGCCCTCCCGTGCGGTGCGGACCGGCGGACGGACGGACGGACAGACAGACAGACAGACAGACAGACAGACAGACAGACAGACAGACAGACAGACAGACAGACAGACAGACAGACAGACAGACAGACAGACAGACAGACAGACAGACGTGGCTCGCGGACGACTCGCGGTGGTGCCCGCGGCCGGGCCGGGGCGAGCCGCAGCCGCCGAGACAGCGGCGCGGACAAAAGCCGCAGAGAGAGAGAGAGAGAGAGAGAGAGAGAGAGAGAGAGAGAGAGAGAGGGAGAGAGAGAGAGGTCGCGGGGTTCGGATCCTCATACACACCTGCCTGCCCCTCAAAAAATAAAAAGTGGAGAAAAAAATATAAGTGGGAAAAAAAAGCAGCAGATGCCGCTAGTATACGCTCAAACTCGGCTGGACGAATCACATTTGGATTTAGCTAGAAAAGGCGAGAGAGAGAGAGAGAGAGAGAGAGAGAGAGAGAGAGAGAGAGAGACGCTTAAGCCCGCGGGGCGCGGGGCTCACAACACGACACTGCAGAGCGAGGTGCAATCTTTTCTCGCTCTTTCTCTCCCTTCTCTCTCTCTCCCTCTCTCTGCCTCTCTCTCCTCGAGCAAGAACACAGATCGGCAGCCATTCTTTTTCGTTTCTTTTTTTTTTTTGTCGAAGCCAACTTGTGCGTGGCGGTCCGGTCCGAAATAAAGTGAAATGGAGAAAGGCTGTGGAGGCGGGTGGGAGCGGAGCGGGGGAGGGCCGCTGTGGTGAAGTGGCCAGGGGACCGTCGTGGGACCACCCCTGGCGCTGGTCATGTACGGACGGGCCCCGCGGCACCCCCCGACACCCCCTGGCACCCCCCGGCACCCCCTCCCCCTGGGCCCGCCCCTGGCCGCCCCTGGCCGCCCCGTCTGCGGTCGACGGCCCCTGCCCTACCCCAGCCCACCCTGCAGTGCGAGGCCGCTGGGGGTGGGGGCGGCTCAAGGCCATACTGCTCCCCGCCCCCCACCCCCCCACCCCCCACCCCCCGGTCGGGGTCGGACTATCACATTCGTTTCACTTGGTTTCGCGTTTCGTCGGCCGCTACTACCACCACACTACCACCGCCACCGCTACCGCCGCTACCGCCGCAGCGCCGGCTACCACCCCCGCGTCAGTCGATTGCGGCAACGACAGCGTACGCGTCCCGGCATATCTGCACACTTTCTCTGATTTTGCGATATGATTTTGCAATACAACTGAACACTATTTTTTTAATTTGCTTTTTGCCATACCGAATAAGAAGTATATTGCAAGCTGTTATGGGGTGCAAAACTTTCTGATGCACGAAATTATTTTGCGATAAAAAAGAAGTATAGCCAAGTCTCTCCGTAATGAGTTTCGCGATCCAAAAAGGAGAGCGGTTCACACGATCGTCCTTCTTCGCACACAAATCGGATGAATTGCTCCGTCCCCAGACGGTTTGTTTGAATTCGTTTTGGATCGGTAGCGTTCTCGTTTTATTTTTGCGGCTCGCGTCGGCTGGAAAAGTTAAATTGGACGTCGTCGGGGGTAGCCAGTTCATTTGGGGGGCCTCGCAGGCGAGACCTGGACCGACACTGTTTGGGTAAAAAAGAGGAACTGGATCACAGTGCACACACACACACACCAAAAACAGAGAGATCTGATTTATAGCTGACGGCTATTAGATTGATGAGATGGATCCCCTAATTAACAAAAAAAAAAGTTGAATTTGTTATTTTAAAAAATCGTGTTCATGGAGTAATCCGTTCTCTTTCGGCCGGGCAGAGCAGGTTCGCGAATAAACTGGTCTGGCCCCGCCCGGCTCCCTCGCAAGTGCATTACTGTTTATTCGCGATGCATCGACTCCACTCTCGACTCGGTTCGATATATCTCGCCGCGAGAGGGTCGCCGCCCTGCTTAAGATAACGTGCCGCGGCAGCGGAGCGCGGCAGATTTAAAAGTAGCATCCCTTTTTGTGTTGCTTTATTTTTTTTTTTTTTATTTTAGAAGAGAGAAAGGGAAGGGGAGAAGAATATATTTCGGAGAAAGTTGACGGGAGCCCTTCAATTATTATTAGTCTGGTTGTTTGCGTTTTTGTTTTTTGCTGTCGGTTTCCTTGTAGATAGCGTTCTCGCCATTTGCCAAGGTTGTTCGCGGGGCGCCCCGTGCGCCGGCGACAAGGGCGGCGCGGGTGGCGGGTCGGACTGTGCGACAAATATCTGCGGCGTCCTTCGGGTACCTCGGCGCTGCCAACCTTTGAGAGCGTGTCTGTGCAGTATGACCCCCCCCCCCTCTCACTTCACACGGAGAGGCATACGTATGGAGATTCGAACTCGCGAACATGCGAACAGAAATTTGTGTGTGTGTGTGTGCGGCAAATGATCCTATTTATACACGCTTAATGCTTATGTTCTATTTTTGTGCATATCTACAGATATGATATAGCCTATGTACAAATTTGCCGCACAATAATTCAGTACAATTCTTTTCCATAATTATGCGTGCAATTTTGTACATACAAAGCTGTACGAAGGTTTATACAGTGACGTACAAAGTTGTACAAAAACCCGTGCGGCGGTCGCGCTTCGCAATGTTTGGTCGGCTTGGCTCTGCGTTGCTGCGTGCGTCTGCCGGCCGTCAAGGTGGCAACACTGTCCGAAGTACCCGCCTGCCGCTCCTGCCGCGAAGGACGCCGCTGACAGTTAGAATCGCTCGATATGAGAGAGGAGTGGAGTGTGTGCGTCCCTCTCCCTCCCTCTCTCCCTCTCTCTCTCTCTCTCCCTCTCTCCCTCTCAGGAGGTGTGGGACGATGTGAGAAGGAATATGCTGTTCAGATTTTTCTTAGCAATTTTTTTTTTTACTTTTTTGCCTTTTCTGAGTAGAGACAGACAGAGACAGAGGAGGAAGGAAGGAGGATGAGGCAGTAAGAGAGAAAAGCTCTCGTTAATGTGGTGTCACCCTTTAAAAAAAAACAACACACAATCCGGTATTTGAACCCGCGGGCCGCGTCGGTACGGCGTCACCCGCGGCCACCTGCCGCCTCTGCCCTGCGCTTTGCATCGACGCGCTGCATTTGTTTTGCTGTTTGCGTTTGCGCCGCCTGTTTTGTCGCCCGTCTGCTGCATTTGGGAATGAAAGGCCCGCCTGTCTGCCTGTCTGTCCATCTGTCCGTTCGCCCGCCCTTGCATTTGCCACCTGTGCCGCCTATCGCACCGCCGCTCGTGTAATGTGATTTTAATTCTTATCGGATGTATGTGTGGCGGTTTTTGTTTTTTTTTTGTTTTCAGAGTCCTCGTCATTTTTTTTTGTCTGTTATTTTTTTTTCTTAAATGCTGTGCTGCCAAGTGTTGTGTCGCGTCGTCTGCACGGCCCGCGCGCGGTGAATCCCTCAAAGTCGTCTGCTCCGACGGCGTCGGCACGCAGCTTATCACTGATAGCGCCCCCCCCCCTCCCCCTCCTGCGTGCCGCGCGACACCTGGCTAGGAAATGACCGGCATGTCTCGTAATATTTAAAAAAATAAATAATGGGGAGTATTTTTCAGAGGAAAAATTGTGCTTGAAAAAAAATAATTCTTTTAATTTTCTAAATGTCTTGTATAGCACAGCTGTCTGTCTGTCTCTCTCTGCGTGTGTGTGTGTGTGCGCGCGCGGGGTCAAGGACTTGCGCGGGGTGCGGTGGGGGCTGGAGTAATGGCAGAATGAGAGAGAGAGAGAGAGAGAGAGAGAGAGAGAGAGAGAGAGAGAGAGAGAGAGAGAGAGGAGGGGGGGGGGGGGGAGTAGGAGGAAGAAGGCGATGCGATGGTGGAATTCCGTTGACCCTTTCTTTTCTTTTCCACTCCTTTCCTTTCGCATCCGGCCTCATCCGTTGTCTCTCTCTCTCTCTCTTACACACACACACACACACACACAAACACGCCTGTGAGGACGAGCTGAGTTGGCGTGAAAACTTAGAACTGTCGAACAATTTGAAAAATATCTTATTATAAATTATGAATGATTTTTTTTTCCGGGGGTATGATTTTGTATTTTTTTTTTCCTGGGCAGTGTAGACGGTCGTTAGCTGCGACGCGGCCGGCCCCTGCTACCCCCTGTGGCTCCCCTGCCTCCCCTCCCCTGCGGCCCCTGGGTGCCCCCGGGTGCCCCCGCGGGGTGCCCGCCCCTCCGCGACCTGACCTTGGTGGGGATCAGATTGTTGGAGACTGCGTAAAGGGGTGTGTGTGTGTGAGAGAGATACCCGCGACACGCCCGTCAGTACCTTTCTCTCCCCCCCTCTCTCTCTCTCTCTCTCTCTCTCTCTCTCTCTCTCTCTCCCTCTCTCTCTCTCCCTCCCTCTCTCTCCCTGCCTCCAGGGGTCAGATACCCGAGGGGTACCCGTCGTATGGACCCGGCCGTGTTCGGTCGGCCGCGCGGGTGCGGGCCGTGTGCCGGTCCGGTTCTGCGGGCGTGCTGATGGGTGGTCCGGAGAGAGAGAGAGAGAGAGAGAGAGAGAGAGAGACAGGGAGAAGAAGATGAGATACACTGTCTGCCTGCAGCGGGGCGAGCGGATAGAGGTAGGCCCCCGAGTGAAGCAGGGGGGGGGGGGGGGGCATACTGCAGCGGCGCTGCCGTGCTGCGTGAGTCGACCTTGTTTAGACCTCTGCGGGGACGGGACCTTGTCCCGGGTTCAAATACCGGGGCCGGTGTGGAAAGGGGAGAGAGAGAGAGAAAGAGGGGACAAAGTGTGTGTGTGTGTGTGTGTGTGTGTGAGTGACGATCGGGGAGGGTCAGAGAGGAGGATGGGGTGGGCTAATGAGGCGAGTCCAGCTGCAGCAGTGCGAAAGAGGGGGTAGGGAGTGAGAGAGAGAGGGAGAGAGAGAGGGAGGGGTATAGCGCACCGGTACACGGCGCGGCGCGGCCCGTCGTACGCGTTGCGTCGCGCCGCTTGCAGAGGTCTGCCTGGCTGGCTGGCTGGCTGGCTGGCTGTCTGCCCTGGCTGGCCGCCTGGCTCGCCGGTCCCCCCGGCCGCCTCGGCCGCGGCCCGGCACTGGTGGGGTCAACAGCCTGGCAGGCGAGTAGGGCCTTTCAGGGCGGCGCAGGCGCAGCCTTTGCACAGCGCAAGGCGGCGGTGCCCGTGCCGTGCCGTGCCCGTGCCGTGCCCGTGCCGTGGCCGTGCTGGCAACACCGCCCTGCCGGCCCCCGCTGGACGGGTACGGGTACCCCTCCCCGACGAAGGCTGAGCCCCCCCCCCCTTCTGGTCACCAAGTAGCCGGGGCGACTGCGCGCAAAAGCTTGTCCGTGCTGGAGAACGGTAGCCTGCCGCTGGAGGCAGCCGAGCGAGCTGCTGTTGGGCCTGCAGAAACGGCGTGCGCGCCCTGGAGCAGTCTCTGGAGCAGTCTCTGGAGCAGTCTCTGGAGCAGTCTCTGGAGCGGTCTCTGGAGTGGTATCTGGAGCGGTCTTAAAATCGGCCTCTCTTTGCAGCGGTCTCTGGAGAGTCCTCTGGAGCGGTCTCTGGAGTGGTCTCTGGAGCGGTCTCTGGAGCGGTCTCTGGAGCGGTCTCTGGAGCGGTCTTAAAATCGGCCTCTCTTTGCAGCGGTCTCTGGAGAGTCCTCTGGAGCGGTCTCTGGAGTGGTCTCTGGAGCGGTCTTAAAATCGGCCTCTCTTTGCAGCGGTCTCTGGAGAGTCCTCTGGAGCGGTCTCTGGAGTGGTCTCTGGAGCGGTCTTAAAATCGGCCTCTCTTTGCAGCGGTCTCTGGAGAGTCCTCTGGAGCGGTCTCTGGAGTGGTCTCTGGAGTGGTCTCTGGAGCGGTCTCTGGAGCGGTCTCTGGAGCGGTCTCTGGAGCGGTCTTAAAATCGGCCTCTCTTTGCAGCGGTCTCTGGAGAGTCCTCTGGAGCGGTCTCTGGAGCGGTCTCTGGAGCGGTCTCTGGAGCGGTCTCTGGAGTGGTATCTGGAGCGGTCTTAAAATCGGCCTCTCTTTGCAGCGGTCTCTGGAGAGTCCTCTGGAGCGGTCTCTGGAGCGGTCTCTGGAGCGGTCTCTGGAGCGGTCTCTGGAGTGGTATCTGGAGCGGTCTTAAAATCGGCCTCTCTTTGCAGCGGTCTCTGGAGAGTCCCCTGGAGCGGGCTCTGGAGCGCTGTCTGGAACTGTCTCTGGAGCGAGGTGGACGGGCCGTCGGCTCCAGGCGCCGCGCCGCGGCCTTTGTCCCGCCGAGCCCGACTGGTCTGACGCACGCCCGGCCAGACGGCTCGGCGGCCCGCGCATTCGGAAGAGAGGAAAGAAAGGGGGGGAAAAAAGTAAAAGAGAGAAAAGAAAATACAGGACGTAAGAAAAAAAAGTAAAGCAAACACATCGCACGGCGATCGCGCCGCCCGGACGAGCGCCTGCGGATTGCTGGGTAGGCAATCCCGCCTGCCGCGGGAGCCGGCCGGGTCTGCCTACCGCACGGGGGCCCAAGCAAGGGCCCGGCCCCGCGCAGTGTGCGTGTGTGTGTGTGTGTTGGTGTGTGTAGGTGTGTGTGTGCGCGTGTACGTAACCGCACGGTGGATGTCAAGGATTCTAAAAAAATCTAAAATTTTTCAGGAAAAAAAAATCCGAAACTTTCGGAGAACTTGTGAAAATTTTTGACCCTAGAATCGACAAATCCGTTGATGTTTTTGTAAATATTTCCAGTTGTTTCGACGTTTTTTTTTTATTTTTCTTGAAACGTCGGCCCACCCCACACACCACTACCACCAGCAGAGGGGGTCTTTTTTTTTGTATCCCCCTCCATCCCCCGGCCACCCCCTCTATCTCTCTGTCTATTTCTCTCTCTCTCTGTCTGTCTGACCCCGGTCTGACCACAGAGAGAGAGAGAGGTCTGATGACTCATCGGGGTGGGGGATGAGCACCCGGGGCGGGTGCATGGCAGAGTTGTGGAGGTGGACGCGGGGACAAGGTTACGGCCTCGGAGGGGAGGGGGTAGAATCCGTGGCCCATTAGTGTCCGGGCTGTGGCAGCCGCTCGGGGTGCTGCTGGGCTCCCCCCGGCCGGGTCGTGATAAGGGGGCGGCCTTGCTGATAACGCCGTGTGATAACAGTGGCGGCCCGTCTACTCGTGATGATGATGATGACGGTGACGTCATAGCGGCCGTGCTGCTGGAGGGGAACATGATGACGGCGGTCATGATCAATGAGGGCGGGATCTCTGGGGGCACCGCCACAGAGAGAGAGAGAGAGAGAGAGAGAGAGAGAGAGAGAGAGAGAGAGAGAGCGAATAGGATCACGGTGACTTCTTTTTGTGATCGAGGACGATGAGGAACTTTTGCCCCGGCCGCGCTGTTCGCGTTGTTCGGGCGTGACAAACGGGAGGGGATGAGCGACGCGCGAGAGTGAGAGAGACGGAGAGAGGCGAGACAGCGGCGGCGGCTGCGGCTCGGCACTCGCGTGGTAATGGGGGTGAGTGAGACAGACAATGGATGAGATAGAGGGAGGTTAGCCGCTGTGCCGCCGCCGGTCGGTCGGTCTGAGTCCTTGGCGGTCCTCAGACCCCCTCAAGGGCGCTGTGAGGGGCGGCGGGGGCCCTCATTCAATTTGAGCATTGTCAGCGCCGCGGAGCCGGTCGAGCGAAAGAGTATTGCCCTGCCTCCAAGACCATGTCGTCTGTTGTTCCATAGCGCCCCCGCCGCCTCTGACGGGGAGGGGTCCACGGTGGAACTGTTCTGCTTCTGCTCAGCCCCTCCCCCTGTGATGTCGAAGCACACACACACACACACACACACACACTAACGTGACGACGACGTTCCCCAATAAAATTGGTTTTCACCCAAATGCGCTGCATAAAGGTTTGCTCTGCTGCCATACCGCTCTGTTGTTTTTTTGTTTTGTTTTTGTTTTTCATCCTCGCCTCGCGCCTCTCACCTCCTTTTCCCATCTTCCCCCTCCCTCTCTCTCCTTCTTGTCCTCCTCTTCCTCCTCCTTCTCCTCCTTCTCCTCCCGTGTGACTCGATTTAATTGCTTTTCAACGCTTCTGCCTGTGTGTGTGTGTGTGTGTGACTGTGTGTTTGTCGCGAGGGCGCGCGCCGCTGCTCTGGCTTTTAAACTTGGCGCGTCATAAATTTGGTTAATACTGGCGCATACGCACGCGCGGGCGGGGTTTGTTAGTTAGTTAGTATGCCTGAGTCTCTCCCCCTCGGTGTGTAGGTGCGCGTGTGTGTGTGTGTGCGTTCGTGCGTGTCTGTGAGAGTGTGCGCACGTATGCGTGTGTGTGTGTGTGTGTGTGTGTGTGTGTGTGTGTGTGCGGGGGAGGAGGTGGAAGGGCATTTGCGGCCCCTTCTCGGCTCTATCTTGCTATTCTCGGTGGGTTATTATGCGAGAAAGAGGGAGAGAGCGGGAGAGAGAGGGGGAGTGAGAGAGAAAGAGAGAGAGAGAGAGAGAAGGGAGAGAGAGAGAGAATAAGGGGTGGCGGTCGCCCGTTGCCACCGTCTCTGCGCTTGCCCTTTCGCAAACATCCCCCTGACGGCTCCAAGGACGTGGCAGTGACCGTGAGCAAGGCCGCCTCCCCCTCCCTCTCTCTCTGTCTCTCTCTCCCTCCCTCCCCCCCCCCCCCCCCCTCTCCCTCTCTCCCTCACACTTGCGGTGGGTCCCAGAAGACGGTCCCGACGCGCTGAATATTTATGACCATTTTCATTAATCGGCATTGCCGGGGCGACGCCGACGCCACACTGATTATGCGTGTGTCGGGCGCGATGACCAGGCGCCTTGTGTAAGACGGAGACGGAGAGAGCCGTGGGCGCGTCGTGCTGTCTCTCTCTCTCTGTCTCTCTGTCTGTCTCTCTCGAGGGTAAGAGGCTGCTGGTTGTTGAGCGGCCGGCCGAAGTTTGGCAAATTGATTGCCAGGCTGGCTCATTGCGGTGATATTTAAAGGCAAAATGATCAAAGTGAGAATCAAAATGAAAAATAATTCAGGCCAGGCCTTAATGTTTTTTTTTTGGTGTGCGTCTTTTGACCTTAAATCATGGACCAGCTCTCTCTCTCTCTCTCTCTCTCTCTCTCTCTCTCTCTCTCTCTCTCTCTCTCTCTCTCTCTCTGCCCGACTCGCATAGTAGTGAATCTCGGCAGGCTTGCGTCACCCCCTGTGCAGTGAGTGCGGTGCCCTGATGGCTGCCGGCCCCTGCCGCCGGCCCCTGCCGCCGGCCCCTGCCTCTGGCCTACATGCATGCAATGCACCGCCCGAACCACCACCACCAGCGACGCACCTCCGGAGCTGTGCCGCCGGCAGCCGTGTAAACGCTCTCATCAAAAAAAGAAAAATGTTGAAAAAGAACCTTGCAGTCACCTCCCCCCCCCTCAAAAAAATATTTAAAAATAACACAAATTTACGTTCTCAATGAAACAACATTTTTCTAAAATTAAAATACTTTTCAAGGAATGAAAATTGATTTTCGGGGTTGTTATTTTAGCCTAGTCTTACACCAGGGATCATGCTCGCTCTTTCCTAGATGTAAAAAAGGTAGAACGGGGCCCCTTTCATATCACTGCTAATATTTACACGACGGGAGAGGGGCTGCTTCTGATGTAATGTGAACGTCACGGCCGCGCGCACAAACCCCTCCGCACGTCGTGTAATTGCCCGAGAGGAGAGTAATTTAGCGCGGCGCAACTGTGTCGCACCTGGCCGCACCTGAAGTGGGTAGCTGCGCTGCACCTGGCTGCAGCTGCCGGGCAGGTGAGGCGGGTATGCGTGAACTAGTTGAGGAGTTGCGACACGGCGGGGCGTATGCACCGCGGGCGGAGGAGGAGATGGGGTGGTTGTGCACAAACCGTACGTAACGCGGCGTCGGGACGTCACACTCGGTGCGGCAAATACCAATATCAATTTAACCGCACGACTCGAGGAGGAGCGTCCGTAATTTTGTCTTTTTCATTATTCGTTATGATTGATATTGCCCCGGTCTGACCTGTGTGTGCTCCTCTGGTATCGCTTTATTTCGTTTTTTTTTATTATTATTTCGTTTTTGAATAATTAATTGTGCGGCGTTCTATTGACTGGGGCGACAGAGACGGCTTGCAAGGCTCTTGAAAATTGCCAATAATTGGAGAATGCAGAGGAGGAGGGGGTTGGGGGGAGTTCATGTACAGTCTGGCACCTCACCGCGGCACGGGCTCAACGGTCAATGCACCTTGTCATTTTATTTGTGTGGTCACAAGTTTTGGTGAACTTGTTCGGGCTCACCCACCACTCTCTTTTTCTTTTTAGGAAAGGGAATCAAATTCCAATTTTTCGTCAAGTGACGAAAAAAAAAATCGTAAAGTCACATGACGAAATATTTTGCACAGTGGACTTTATGGGTGCCGATTAGTCTGCCACATCGACAAGTAGAAGACGGATAGCTCGCCGTGAGGCCCCAGAGAGACGGCCAGATGACGTACACACACACAGACACACACACTCTGGGTACATGTCGCCGCACCTTTGTTGTTGTTGTTGTTTGCTTTATTGTAATTTCTTGTGTGTGTGTGCGTGTGGTATTTATTATTTTAATGTATTTATTTGATTCTATCACCACCGCTCTTAGAGATGAGCGGAAAGGCTCTTATTCGGCGGTCGCGGCATTGACCTTGGCCTACCCATTCCAAGATTTGGAGACGGCCAGGACGAGCAAGGAGGATGACATATGGTGGGCGGCCTTGGCGAACACACACACACACACACACGGAGTAGCGCGCATGTCCGTGTGTGTGTGTGTGTGTGTGGTTCACGGTTAAGTGAATCGAGGGAAACGGCACGGCCCGCTTCGAATGCCTTGCCTCACCGTCGTGTAGTGTAACCACCGTCATCGCTGCTTAGCTGTGCGCGTTACTTTTTTTTTCGTTTGACAAGTTAAGCAAAAAAGAATTTTTACTTTAAAAAAAAAGAATACATACTTTCGTTTGCCCTGCGCTCGCCGCGCTCTGAATGGCTTCTATGACGATCTTGTTATTTCTAATTAATGTAGCGTCTGCATTTTAAATATTTGCAATTTATTGGGGCGCCCGTGTACTGTACTTACTTACTGTGCAGACTCGAAAATAATTTCATTCACAATTTCGTCAATTGACAGAAAATTCCGCTGTGCGGCGCTCTGTCTGACGATGCCCCTCTGAAACAATAGCGTCATGTTTTAAAAGGATTCCTCTGCCCCCTCCCCCTCCTCTCCTCTTCCTCCGAGTTGGGAGTGGGAGGCAGAGAGAGAGAGAGAGAGAGAGAGAGAGAGAGAGAGAGAGACGAGCATGAGGAGGAGGAAGAGGTGCCAGTTGTCGCCCACGCCGACCTCCAAAGACCTTGGTGTGAGACAGAGACAGCCTTGGCCTGACCCGTGGTCCCCGCGGTGCTGTGGTGTATGACGTCTGGGCTGGCCTGGCCGGTGCATGCGGCACCTGCCACAGAAAGAGAGAGAGAGAGAGAGAGACAGACAGAGAGAGAGGATGTTTTCAGGTTGTTTGGCCGCGGAAGGTGGGGTATACCCCGCCTGTGCAAGCCAGGGGTTTCCTATGAAATTTTTTTTTTCCAATCAAGTGGGTCTTTCAGGTGGGTGCGGGTGGATGAGGGTTATGCGCGGGGAGTGCGAGTGAGACAGAGAGAGAGAGAGAGACAAAGAGAGAGCGCACGTGCCGAGACGCGAGCGAGCGAGCGAGACAGTTGCGTCGCGGCGTCGTCATGGGGCGTCGGCTTCATCGGTGCAGCCTGAACAGGTGCAGCAGAGAGAGAAGGAGAGAGAGAGAGAGGTGAGGGGGAGGGGGACAAGGATAGCAAAGAGGGGACTAAAAATATACACCGGCATAGGCATGGGCAGCGCTGCCGCGTGGCAGCCGCTCTGCGTTACGGCGCCAAAGAGAGAGAGAGAGAGAGAGAGAGAGAGAGAGAGAGAGAGAGAGAGTATCGAATGGAAGATTCGGTTCGCGTGGAGGTGTGTGTGTGTGGACCGTGGGGAGGGGCTTGTTGTGGGAGGCGCTGTGTGACGAGGAACCACCGGGCCGCGGGCAGCCGGCGGCGGGCTGCGCTCGGTTGTCGCGACGCCTCTTTCTGTCTCTCCCTCTCTGTCTCTGTCTTCTTCTCTCTCTCTCTCTCTCTCTCTCACGTCGCGGCTGGCGCGTCGCGTCGCGTCCGTCCCCGCGGCTGCCGGGAGGCTCGGGCCAATGACCGACCTCTGCGGTGCACGCCGCGCCGCGCTTCTGTCTCTCTCCCTCCCCCTCCTCTCTCTCTCTCTCTCTCTCTCTCTCTCTCTCTCTCTCTCCCCCTCCTCTCTCTCTCTCTGTCTTTTTCTCTCTCTCCATCTCGCTCGCACTCGCAACCCCGCCCGCCTCCCCCTTGTCACGCAGACCCCGCAGGGCCCTGCAGCGCGCGATTCCGAACACTGTGAACTCGGACCCTCCTCCCTTCTCTCTCCCTCTCCGTCTCTGCCCCTCCCCCCCTCTCTCTCTCTCCTCATGAACACTCATGGGATCCGGTAACGCTCGCCTGACCTATGACCCCGGGTGCGAATGCCGTCTAGGACCATCCAATGTAATTATATTTTTATTTTTAATTTCGGGGCAGACTCCGTCTGGGCTAGGCTTGATCATCCCCTTTCGCCGGTACAACCCCCCCAGAGCACACCTACTCTTACTTCGCTCTTTCTCTCTCTCTCCTACACGCATCCAAACCCCTCTTTTGTTTCTCTCTGACTCGCCGTATCCACCTACCCCCATCTT
>CM049605.1:8410385-8557885 GCA_026979955.1 Megalurothrips usitatus
CCAAGGGGGGCCCGGGCGGCCAGGGCGGCCCGGGCGGCGCCGGCTGCCTCGTGGCGTCCGGCCCGGTGACGGTCACCACCATCCCGGGGCCCGGGCCGGCCATTGACACCAACGGTGAGTTCACAGCGGCGGCGCCCGCCGAGGGTCGGGAGGGTCCCGCGGTGACGTCACCGCTAACGCCGTGGTCTCTGTGCACGCAGGGAAGGGCCCCAAGTACTACTCGCCGCCGCACAACGGCAGCATCGTGTCCGACCAGGGCAAGTGCAGCGTGCTGGTGGGCGGCCCGGAGCGGATGGTGGAGGACGACGAGGACGTGGAAGTGAGCAAGATCCACTTCAGCGGCGTCAACATGCGCCTCAAGAAGAAGCACGGGCTGGCGGGCGGCGGCGAGGACTCGCAGGACGGCATGGTCAAGGAGGAGCCCGTGCGGCCCATGTCCTGGGAGGGGGAGCTGTCCGACACGGAGATGACGCAGGAGGACGCGTCCATGGAGGGCGTGCAGGTGCAGGTGTCGGTGGTGCCCGACGAGAAGCCGCTGCCCCTCAAGTTCGGCCAGAACGTGGTGAGGCTCCCGGCAGCGTGGGGTATTTACGGGGTGACTCTGCCGACAGCGGTTGTCGTCGTTATTCACACTTTGTTCCGCGGCCCGTCTAGATGGACTACGTGAAGAAGCACAGCGGTGGGAGTCCCCACGCCCCGGGCCGGCCGCAGCCCACCTCCCTGACGTCCCTCACGGCCAGCACGACGGAGCTGCCCCTCCTGGTCGGCAAGCTGCTCGGTGCGTCCTTATTCTTTTTTTTTTTAATTGCTATGAGAATGTTTGCTATGCAATGTTGGTCCAATAATGTTGTGGAAAAATTTTGGTTTGTAAAATTGTGTTATGAAATTGGGACATAAAAGATTGCTTGAAAAAAATTGCTGTTTAAAACTGTGCCGGACTAATTTTTCTTTTTTAACCGTATGAAATGTGCCGCAGGCGGCGGCAGCTGCTACAGCCCCGTGCTCCCCCACCGGCCGCTGGGCAGCGTGGGCAAGCAGGTCCAGGTGCCGCCCAACCCCAGCCCCGACTCGGCCATCCACTCGGCGTACTCGTACTCGTCGCCGACACAGTCGCCCGTCACGTCGCGGCACGGCTCGAGCCACGGCCTGCCGTCCTCGGGCTTCTCCTCCCCCTACACGCCGTCCCTCTCGAGGAACAACTCGGACGCCTCGCAGTACGGCGGCAGCCAGCACAGCAGCTGCTACAGCCAGAGGTGAGGCAGCGGCCCCGGAGACACTGCGGCGGCGGTGTCTTCCGTGCCGTGTACTCACCCGCCGGTTTTTCTTTTTTTTTTCTTCGCAGTTATTCGTCGGTGTCCGTCTCGCCGACGCAGTTCTCGCCGACGCACTCGCCGATACAGGGCAGGCACATGCACGCCGTGGGGTTCCCGTCGCCCGTCCTCAACCGGGGCGGCGCCGGCGACTTCAACGGCAACGGGTCGCCCCTGCAGGGAGGGCCAGGTCGGTGCGCCCGTCAGTCTCAGCCCGCCGGGCTCGGCAATGACGCCGTTAAATGAATGAATGAATGAATGCGTGTTGCAGATGATCGCGATGGGGCGCTGCTCGATGAGAAGATGTCCGCCCTGGCCGCTGACCTTGTCCACCACTCCGGACTGAACGCCCCCGGCATCTCGCGGCAGCAGCTGATCAACAGGTGCGCCCCTCTTTATTTCTATTACTTTTTCCCTCTTCATATTCTTCTTTTTCCTTTAATTTTCCCCCTTTTCATTCTTATTTTTTTATTTCGTTCCCCCTTTTTTGAATCTTCCCCCTTTCAATTTTTGCTTTTTTAATTTTCTCCCATTTTCAATTTTTTTTCCTTTCCCCAATTTTTTTTCCTTTACATTTTTTCCGTTTTTTTAATTCGTTTTCACTTGATTCTGCAGCCCCTGCCCGATATGCGGCGACAAGATCTCGGGCTTCCACTACGGCATCTTCTCGTGCGAGAGCTGCAAGGGCTTCTTCAAGCGCACGGTGCAGAACCGCAAGAACTACGTGTGCCTGCGCGGCTCGACGTGCCCGGTGACGATCGCCACCCGCAAGAAGTGCCCGGCCTGCCGCTTCGAGAAGTGCCTGCGCATGGGCATGAAGCTGGAGGCCATCCGCGAGGACCGGACCCGCGGCGGCCGGAGCACGTACCAGATCTCGTACACGCTGCCGGCCGGGCTCGTGCCCCCCGACGGCGGCGGCGGCAGCGGCGGCGGCGGGGGTGGCGGCGGCGGCGGTAGTGGCGGCGGCGGCGGCACGCCGCCGAGCGGCAGCTCCGGCTCCGGGGGCTCCTCCGGGCAGCCGCACCACTCCGGCGGCGGCGGCGGCGGCGGCGGCGGCGGCGGCGGCTCTAACGGCGTGTCGCACGCCAAGTTCCACGGCGTCGGCCCCGCCGGAGACCTCCAGGTGAAGGTGGAGGTGCCGGAGAGCGGCGGCTCCGGGTCCGGCTCCGGCTCCGGGCGCAGCCCCGGCGCGCACCCGACCGCCTCCGGGCGCAGGGCCATCCCGCCCTTACTGGAAGAGATCATGGAGGTGGAACGCTTCTGGCTCTGCACCGACCAGGAGATGCGCAACGGCTCGGGATCCCACCACCAGGGGTACTCGTACTCGTCCACTCCAAAAAGGTACAGCCACGTCCGAGTGTATTTTGCTTAGTTTATTTCGTCTGTTTGTTTTATTATGCTGGTGCTGACCCTTCGCTGTTTCTCCCTCAGCTCGAGCAGTTCGAACGCCCACCCCGCTGCGACAGCAACGAGTAGTAGTAGTAGCAGCAGCAGCAGAAGTAGCAGCAGCAGCGTGGAGGCGACGAACCTGTCGAGCCTCACTGAGATCGCCGATGATCGTTTGTACAAGATAGTCAAGTGGTGCAAGAACCTTCCCGTGTTTAAAAATATATCTGTAAGTGTTTTCTACTTTTTTAGAAATTTGAACCATTTTAGTGGGGAGTGTTTGTTCAGTGTGGTTGTGCCTCGTGTGTTTCAGGTTGATGATCAAATAGCACTTCTACTTAATGCCTGGTGTGAGCTCTTGCTCCTGTCATGCTGTTTCCGGTCCATGAGGACGCCTGGTGAGATTCGGGTGGGCCACGGAAAGTCAATCAGCTTAGCTCAAGCCCAGGATCTGGGACTGAGACCTTGTATCGAACGTATGCTTAACTTCACTGAGCACTTAAGAAGGCTCCGTGTTGATGAGTATGAATATGTGGCCATGAAAGTCATAGTGCTTGTCACTTCAGGTGAGTAACCCTCTTCGTCCTGCTAATCGGGAGTAATTTTGATTGAAAAGACATCTATATTTCCTGAATTTTCCCCTAGATGTGAGTGATTTGTTGGAACCAGAAAAGGTGCGTGCATCACAAGAAAAGGCATTACAAGCATTGCAGCAATATACCTCAGATCACTATCCTGACATTCCATCGAA
Organism: Megalurothrips usitatus; assembly: GCA_026979955.1. Classification (NCBI taxonomy): domain Eukaryota; kingdom Metazoa; phylum Arthropoda; class Insecta; order Thysanoptera; family Thripidae; genus Megalurothrips; species Megalurothrips usitatus. The sequence goes on from CM049605.1 coordinate 8,413,833, forward strand.
GTTCGGAGAACTCTTACTGCGAATCCCAGACTTGCAGCGTACATGTCAGGTAAGTTGCACTTCATCTTCAAGACATGTTGGTTCTCATTTCATTATCCTTGGAAAATACTACCTAACTGATTGCTGCTAAGTTGTGGGTTACCTTTGTATCTAGAATGTGCTTTTTCCACATATTCTTCTGCTGCCTTAAAATTGTCATTTTTATTTACATTATGATAATTCTTTTATGTCTAAATTTAGTTTGTAGTTTTTACTGTACAGCAATACAATTAGCAGCAAATGTACAGTCTAGAAACTTATTTTTAACTTAAAATAAAGCCTATTTACTATAGAAGCTTGTAGAAAATTTGCATCGAAGCTGCTAAATTTAATTCAGTTTCAAATCCACTCCTTGGCCTTTGCTGTGTTGTAGCCAAATTTAAGTCCAGCCGATTGACATAGTATGCCCTTTTTTCTCAGCCAGGCTGTCTGCTTGGATTTTAGTGCTGTATATTTTTCAAAGATTAGTCAACCTTATCAATCTTTTTGCTTTTTCTGTCTCGTCCCCTATTAAGCTGGCAGCTCCAAGGATGGTCAGTATCAGTAGATCGCTGTTTTGTTCCATCATAGATGGTAGTTTTGCATTTACTTGTTTTGCGCTATAGCATGAGGCATGTGTGGAACCTGACTTTGTTGGTACAGCACTTACTTTTGGATAACAAATCCTGCACTATCAAGGTTTACTTTGACCTTATTATTTGATGACAATTGTTTAAATGTGATGTGTTTTGTCAAAACTAAGAATGCTATAACACTTGTATCCACAAAACACAGATAACTTATTGAATGTGCAAAGAAATCAAAGTAACAATAGGACTGCTTGATGATATTTTTTAACTATAAACCCCTAGTTTCTTTTACGGCTAGCTTGTGATAATGAAATGATTGCTACATATAACATATTAAGTTGTGGAATAAAATCGGGGTTACAGACTTGGCACACCAAGTTGTGCTCAGAGTTAACTAAAAGCCAATCTGTCAATCGCTTATGTAATTCATGTATGATTATCATTTGTAGGTTGGCAAGGAGATACTTTCTTTAATGAATGAGGAACGTGAAGGGCCAAGTTTCCACTTACTCATGGAGCTGCTTGGAGGTGATCATTGAAAAAGTGCCACAGTTCATCTTGTTTCAGGTATGGAAATGAATGATTATGTATGTTGTACTTCAAAACTACCTCTACTTATCTTATGTAATGTACGTTCTCTCCTTGCAGACAAAATAGTGTGCCTTCCATTTGTACAGAATCAGTCTCTGGACCAAGTTTGAATGTGGACAGTGTTGAAGTTATCGAGGAAGAGGGTGCCAAGAGCTTATGAAGCCTATCGCCTTTGCCTATGCGTTCACCCCTAGGCCAAGGCCTCTCTTCCTTCTCCCCAGTGAGATACATTTACATCCACGTCTTAGTCTTTACGGCTAGTTAATGTTGTTGAATTGTTTCATAGACCTTTTTCTCACTGGGTGTTATTGTGCCATCCATCTAGTTTGAATTTGCTGTATATCCCTTAAAGAAAAGCAAAAAGGGGAGAAAGCATTCAAACAACAGCCAAGCAACTTCTGTCTTTGTGATAAATGATTGACTTTTGTAATTTTGAATACTCAGAAACTTGCATGTATAACTGTGCATGTATTTCTCTGAGTTTTAAACAAATTTGTTTGTGAAGCTTGTTTTATAATGTAATGGAGGGAGATTCCTTTGAAAGGATGCTTTTACTCTGCTGTATGGGGGTCAGTCAAGTATCATGTTTTCTAACAAATTTATGATAAGTTCTGCAGCATGCTGATTATGAGAGGTAGTAACATGAGTTGTACTTTTTTTTTGTCATGAACGTGTCAATTTGCACAATCGTAATAGGAAAATTAAATTGATCTCATGGTAGTATCTTCAGTAAAGTAAACACACAGTTCTCTTGAAATCATTCAGGCTCATGCATATTGTGTAAGGTGTGTAGGAATGGTAAATTAACTCTGCTCTCTCCTTCTGCATCAATTTGTGACATGTATCATCTGCATATCACGAAGCTTTTATGTTATCTTTCTTTACAACTTTGTTTAAATATAAATATATTTATATATTCAGTTTATTTTAAAAAATGCTACAAGACTGGGTTCCTACCAGTTAGGAGCTACTTTTGTCTGTGAATCTTTGTCATTCTTTGACTTGTCCCATCGAAAGTATTGAGCAAAGTTTGCACACGATTTGATTTGGACACTGGGTTTTGCCCCTGAACCGGAAGGTGAAAGGCATGCTCAAAGCGGGTTGAGTCACTTTGTTATTTGGCATACTGATGTCGTATTCTTCTCATTTTATTTATTGACTCTGTAGTCTAGTTACCATATTCATGGTATACGCCATGGTTGTGCCACTGTTCATGCGAAAACCGATGAGCAGGATGAAGCTGCTGCAGCTTCCAATTTGAGGGTGGCAGAGGACTGAAACAATACTCTTTTTATAACGAAAATCAATTATCAATTTTTGATGAGTTCTACAGTTTAACAACGAAAACATGAGCCGTAAGAACCATAAGCTGTTTATGTGGCACTGATAATCTGATAACTCCAGACTTTGGACATGTGCTCTGTTTTTCGGAGGATAACTGATTACAACGTGCTGCCACACTCAGTTGTGCACAGAGATGCTGGGGCCTGTCCACCAAACATCACAATCAATCCCTCATGCAGGGTTGAGTCAGTAGACTCTCTACTCTCAGTAAGATAATAATGTACTTACATTCAAGTAAAACTTCTAAGAAAATGTGAAAAGACTTACACACAGATGTGTGGTGCATTGGAATCCATATTATTAAATACTAGTATTTTGTTCTTTAAGCGTGTGCATTGTGTGCTTGAGAGTGCTTAAATTAGAAATTTTATAATAATCCTTTTTCACTTTTTGTACATTAGTAACATTATAAGTGAACAAGATTTTTCTGTGAAATGATTTTGTATATTATGTTTTAAATCAAAAATTGAACCTCTTCATTGTTGCATATGTATTGATAAATCCTTAAACTATCTGGTGTGATGTGAACTGCTTTAAATGGCAGCGTCTGTAGACTATTTTATTATATATATATATGAGTTGCATAATGGTAGTACATGTCTAACTGCCACTATCTGATTTATTAAAATATTGAAGGACTATCTAACTTATTTTTTTTTTCTCTTGGAAGAGGCTAGTTCAGTAATGATGATGTATGTACTTGCTAGATGGCAGCATTGAAACATTTACAAAAGGAAAAAAAAAAAGAAGAAATGTTCATTGCTGAAAGTATTATTGTAGATTTTTTGTTGATTCATTGACAATGAAACTAAGCTTTATTTATGACTGAAAAATAATGTCAAAAAGATTTTTTGGATCTTTTAGAGTGCCTCAACTGAGACAGTGTTCAAATACCTTCAATCAGCTGTGGGATCAAAGAAAATTTTCAAATGCTCTTGAGAAGGCAAAATTTAGACCTTTTGTTTAATCCACGAAATCTTGTTGATTCAATGATGTCCTGTTCCTGTTATTGTATGTAATTGTCCTTGTTCGCTGAATCCCCTGCATTTGTTTGAAGCACTGTTGTTCATGAGCCTCTTCAAAAATTCCTTTTGCCTGATATGGTCTTCTTCTGCAGTGTAAAGCTGTTGATCCATTGGCAAGGTTTTGGGATCCCTTTTGCTGGTTAGATATCTTGCAAAGGGAGAGTCCAAAGTTCTATATATAAAGTTGTCCTTTCGGAAAAATTAATCAAATACCTGTTATGTTTTTAAAGGCTTTATGTTATCCCTGTTTCAAGTTGATAAATGAATGATTGAAAAACCAAACCAAAATCAAAATTGGTGTATCAAATACTTGTTGAAATTTTATAATTGCTGTTTCGGCTACCTAGGATTTGCACAAACTCCGTTGCTACGCATGTAAAATATTTGTTCTCATGTTAGGAATAAAGGTAGTTTCTCAGTACAACTGCCATTATATTGATCTCTGTAAAATGTGTACGACTCATGTTCTTCCAAAAGCTGATTTATTCTTTGTCAAAATCTTGGTGCTTAAAGGCATTTTTGAATTAACTGTGACGTCAGAGTGTAAGGAATGAGCATGGATGTATTTCTAATCTGGTAGACTGATGTTCTTATAGGTACAATAACTGCAAAGCAGATTAAGAGTAATAAAAAACTTATATTTTTGGGAGGATCTTGCCAATGTAGCTCTTGCAAGTATCATGATCTGCAGTTTGGAATTCAGAGTTCCTAGTCCAGTTGATACCCTGGCTTCAGGTGTATGAGCATTCCCTTAATTTTGAGAAGTTTATCATACTTATCATAGTAATATCAAATATCAGCTGGTATTCATCACTTTATTGTAACTTTTTTTTAAACTGAACTGTGCATGTGTGAGAGGATAAGAGTTATGTTTCTTTTTTCTTCAAAGCAGCCCCAATCAGACTATTTTTTGATTGATATTCTTGTGATTGTCATTACTTTTCCAATCATTCTTCATAACTCAAATTCCTTTGCATATTTTTAGCTTCTGAAACTTAACTGTCTGACTTGTGTGTACTACTTTCTACCTGTATTTTCTTAACTCATATTTTCGTCATGTTTTCCATTATTTGTTTGTTCTTATATCTTTTGACTGATAACTGAAAGATATAAAGCCAACAATGTTTGGAGTTGAATTTTTCTGAAGGTGCCTTTCATTGTACGAAAATGAAGTCTGGAGCATTTGACTTGTACATGTTTTGTCTTAGAATACCATCTCTTTCGTCCATACATTCTTTGTATTGTGATAACATGTTTATAAATACCATACAACTTTATCTGATTTCGGTTTTTTGCTTTTACATTGCAAGACTACCAAAAGAGAGCAGAGACATGATCTATTGCACTACAAGTTTGTGTACCCTTGTGATGAAATGCTGATATCAATTTCTCTTGCATTTGATATTTAAACAGTTTTTGAGCCTTTTTTTGGCAATTTGTTGACAAAATGCATCACTGCAGGAAAGCATTTGCATTTTGGTATTTTGCCTTCTCTTCATAAGGGAAACCCATTTATATTCTCTCATCATGAAAGCACAAATACATATATTTTGTATTGTACATTTCTTCGACTTTGAAATGACGATCTTGTTGAAAGTTTAGGCAATCTTTTAGAGAACATACTTAGTACTTATGTACATTTCTACTACTTATTGTACCTAACTAGGAGGATATCATTGAACATTTCTAAAGCACAATGTTTCATGTGCCGAAACTCATCCATGAACATCAAAAGTGCCAAAGTTCCTGATATTTATCTGTGTTGTTCTCTGTAGGTGATCCTATCGTCCACTGTTCTGAAAATGTTTATAGACTTCCTTCGCTCGGTACCTGTGTGTACCCAAAAATTCACAAATCTTTCTATAGACACGGTTTTCTTTTTTTGAAAGGCCGCCAGGAGGACAAGGACATGAGAACGCAATGGCTTCGGATTGGTTGTGTAGGCAATGTTCATGCTGCAAGTAGCAGTCATAGTGAATGGTACTCAGACTGATACAAAATTTATTGTGAATATATTTATACAGACATATAGAAAAGAAATATGAATTATCTACAAGAAACAATATAACTTTTAAAAAGACTATTAGAGCATATGATAATGTATGGGCATTTCATATGATATTGTTGTAGAGTACTTAGAAAATAATTTACGAGACTTTATAGCTGCAAAGATTTAAGTTGAACTTGTACCGTTCTCCAGTTCTTTATTGTTACAAAAAATGTTTGTTTTGATTGTGTTATTAATTTTTGACATTCCCATAATCAGAGTGCAATTAATGCTAGTATGAAAAACCTGTTGTTTTTTTTCTTTCTCTTTTTTGTTTAAAAAAAAAATTGTTTTATGTCTATTGATCTGCAGCAGTATCCGGTGTCAACCTTTCTGTTCACTACAGTATTCAATTCTGTGTACATTAATAATAAAAGGCAATTACTACATGAAACTTTTCGTGTTTATAATATTTTTTTCACTGCTCACGCCTCCTCGATCCTACACACCCCTCACCACTATTTCTCCACCCAAAGAGGATGACAAATCAATCGAGGGAGAACCGTGGCGGCAGCCCGGATGCAGGATGCTGGCACACTCAAACTCTTAGAATGAGTGCGGCAAGCTTTAAAGACAAAGCCCCCCCCCGCAGAGAGAGAGAGAGAGAGAGAGAGAGAGAGAGAGAGAGAGAGAGAGAGAGAGAGAGAGAGAGAGAGAGAGAGAGAGAGAGAGAGACAGACAGACAGACAGACAGAGAAATGGAGGAGAAGATTCGGTACGGGACGGACCCATCCCCTTTTCACACTCTCACGCAGCTGTGCACGCGCCGCGCGCAGCAGCCGACAAAATTATGATGTGCGGACGGAAGGAGGGAAGGACAGGGAGGCGGTGTGGGAGGGAGAGAGAGAGGGGGGGGGGGAGGGAGAGAGAGAGAGGGGGGGGGAGTCCTGCTCCGCTGGGAGCACATAATGCAAGCAAATAGGTGCGAGGAGACGGATTTTTCATAGTTTTCGGAGAGGGCGGGGGGAGGCCCTTGGTGCGCTGCCTTTGCAGTGAGTGGAGCGGGTGGGAAGGCGTGCCACGCCTCAGGGGAAGGGGGGGGGGGGGGTAGCCGTTAGCACCCCATAACACTGTCAGTGCGCCGACTAGCACGTTGCGGTCGGGCTTGGGGGGTTGAGGTGGGGGGGGGGGGCACCCCTGTGTGAACCACCGCACCAGTGCAGCCGAGGGGTTACCCTGCTTAGAGAGAGGATATTGGGTACCGTCGGAAAATGAGTGCCACGCCACGAGTGCTGTTAGAACGAGCCCCGTCTTGAACGACTCGCCTGTCACTGAGCGCCGTGGGTTCCGGCGCGGGACTGGAGAGCCTGAGTGTGCGGGAGAGAGGCGCTGCCCCCCGTCTTCGTCTTCGGACAGCGACATGTTGCTGAGGCGGGGACCCGCCGAGCCTGCCGCTCTTCCCCTGGCAGTATCTCGCGGGGGAGGCGCGGGGTCCGCAGGGCCGCTGGGGGGTGAGGGGAGGGGCTGGAGGCGGACGTGCAGGGAGCGGAGGACCCCGCCGTGCAGTCGGGCCCAGTGCGGCCAGGACCGCGTCGGCGTCAGCTCCGCGCCGGCCAGCCTGTTACGGTGCAGGCGGCCCCGGCGGGTCGTAAACACGGGACAATACCCCATAACGGCGGGCGCGGCGGGGTGCGGGTGCGGGGCCCGGCTGTCCCCGGCGCCGCCACCGGCGCCGCCACCGGCACTCCCAAGGACTCGCCGCGCCCACGCCGCGGCCGGGGGACGGCCGGGGGGCGGCCGGGGGCGGGTCTGATAAGCTGTCTGCCCGGCAGACCGGCCGCAGCCCTTGGCCGCCGAGGCCGCCGTCGTCGCCATGGAGGCCCTGGACGCGGCCTTCGGCTTCTCCTCCATGTTCCCGCCCACGCCGCCCTCCTCCGCGTCCTCGCCCAGCCTGGCGGACACGTCGCTGTGGTCCGGCCTGACGGCGCCCTGGGAGGACGGTGGCCTCGACGCCGGCCTCGGCCTTGGCCTCGCCGCCAACTGGACCCTTGACGGCCTCCCCGACGTCAAGCCGGACGTGAACGAGATGCTGCAGGCGTCCTTGCGCACCGACGCGGCCGAGCTGCCCGTGCTGAACGCGGACAGCACCAACTTCCTGCTCGACGGGGACGTGCAGCCCGTCCTCGCCGCCGCCCCCGCCGCCCCCGCCGCCCCCTGGCTGCCCCAGTGGTCCTACTGTGCGTACTGCGCTGCCCAGGGCGGCGGCGTGCCGTGCGAGCCGCAGCCCCAGCCCGCCCTCGCGCCCCAGGACTACAACCAGCCCTTCGGCCAGGACACGGTCTACGCCCAGCCAGAGCCGGGCCTCGTGTTCGACTCGTACCTGGCGGCCCCCATGGCCCCCGTCGCCACGCTGGGCCCGACGTTCGACGGCCAGGGTCTGGGCCTCGTCTACGTCGACGGGCTCTCGGCCGTGCCCGACGACCTGCGTCTGGAGCCGGAAGGCCTGCGCTGGGGCCCCGCCTCCGCGATCGGGAACCCCCCGGCCCCCGCCGACGTGGTAGTCAGCCCCGCCTCCACCATGGATCCCGGACCCGCCCCCGAATGCCAAGGTGAGTTAAGCTACTTGCAGTGATGCATGGCGCCGTGTAGGGCTAGAGAGAGAGAGAGAGAGAGAGAGAGAGAGAGAGAGAGAGAGAGAGAGAGAGAGAGAGAGAGAGAGAGAGAGAGAGAGAGAGACCAGGGTGGCCAAGGTTTCGATGCAGATATGGGTCCTTTCCTGGGCATGGTGCTGATGGCAGTGCGGCAACCAGATTCCGCTCCGAAAACGTGAAACCTGATTCCAGGGAAGTCCGGCAAACGCTCCAGGCTTACCAGCTCCAGAGACCCCCTGATCTGCGGCAAGTGACGTCGGTGCTACGTCGGTGCAACGTCGGTTCGACGTCAGTCCGGCGTCTGTTCGACGTCAGTCCGATGCTCGCGCCCGGACCGAAACCGAATTTCACGTGCGAAGCAGGGCTTTGGCTGCTTTCGCGCCGGCAGGTTGGCAGTGCGGCCGCAGGCGGTCCCCCCGGCGCGCAGAGCACAGGAAGCTGCGACACGCCACCGCTGCTTTACTACCATCGTTGTAGTTCGCGTGTCGAAAACAATAATAATAAAAAACACACACACGCCAAGCATGTGGCGCAGAGTTATCGTTTGAACTGATCACACGTGTATGTCTCGCACACACACTTGCATCCCCCCCCCCCCCACACACACATATCACTGGGGTATTTGGAGATTCGACGTGCATTTTCCTTTTTTAAAAATTCTCTCCTGACCGTCGTGTTAACACCTGGCGGCCATAACACCGTCCTATCCCACCAATGTCATCATGTAATTCGAGTGACGTATGTGTTCTCGGCGCACACGGATGTGGTCGCGGTGCCCCTCCGCTAGAGGGCGCTTGACCGCGGGGCGGCAGTGGCGGGCTTGGGCACGCATGTGTGGCTGCCACTGGCCCCGATCCGCGCGCCGTCCTAGAGCCGGCGGCACTCCATGACGGCGAGGAGGAGGAGGAGGGGGAGGGGAGGCGCCGACAAAGCGAGCCGCCGTCCGCCGCGGACGCTGCCGTTCACTCGCATCGCCACACAGTCCGACAAACTCGGTTGCAAATTTGAAAAAAAATAAATCTCAATCTTGTGAGAGACTGTTTTAACAGGCGGGCTCGTTTGAAAAAAGTAGTACAATAAATAATAAACCGGAAGTCTTTCCTTTCCAGTTCCAGATGGCGTGGTCGAGGACGGCGCCTGCACCTCTCCGTCGAAGCCCGCCGCAGCCCGGGCGCGGCGGCAGCGGCGGAGGGACGACGACGACAACGACGAGGACGACGACGAGGAAGACTACGACGCCGTCGTCGGCGAGGTGCCGGGTCCCGGGGGCGGCCGGCTGAGCCGCAAGGAGCGGACCGCCTTCAGCCGCCACCAGGTGCTGCAGCTGGAGGCCGAGTTCCAGGACTCCAACTACCTCTCCCGGCTGCGGCGGTACGAGATCGCCGTCGCGTTGAGGCTCACCGAGCGCCAGGTTCGACTCCCCGCGGCGGCACGGTTTTTTTTCTTTGTTTTCTTTTTCCCTCCCACTCCGCCGTCGCACCGCCCACCCGCACACGCTCCCGTTTGCAGGTCAAGGTGTGGTTCCAGAACCGGCGCATGAAGTGGAAGCGAACGCGGGCCCCGGACGGCGAGGCTGCTGCCGCCGCCACCGCCGCCGCCGCCGCCGGCCGCGAGGAGCGGGCGACGTGACGGCAGGGCCCGCGCCTGACGCTGACAGCGAGCTGACAGCGTGCTGACAGCGAGCTGACAGCGTGCTGACAGCGTGGCAGCGCGGAGTCCCCGCTCAGCACAGCCGCCCTCAGCGCCTGCCAACTCCCGGGTAGGCAAACCCGCGGCGCACGCGCGCTCGACGGGACTGCCTACCCTCACGGCGCCCCGCTCCGCCGCCCGCCTGTCTGCCTGCCGGTCTGTCCGCCGGTCTGTCTGCCTGCCTGTCTGCCAGCCCGGCGTACGATGTGCTGCCTACCACCCCGGCGCCGCCGCACTGCCCCACTGCAGTGCCGGGAATGGTCATGGTCCCTCACAAACGTTCGATCACCCGGTCGGAATTAACGCTCTCTGTCTCTCTCTCTCTCTCTCTGAAAGTGAGCGACCACTGCGAGGGAGATCCCGTCGGAGGCCGACGGCCGCCCGACAGCGAAACCGACGAAACTGCAGTCACTATTACCCCCGTGTCTAAACTATTTTTGTAAATATTATTTTCAGTTTTGAATCGAAATAAATTAAGTTGTACTCCCAAGCATTTAACATAATAAAAAAAAAACTGAATGGGCTTACTGATCAACGTCCCCAAGCGCTCTTGCAGCGTAATTTTGACAGGTATTGTACCGGGCCGACGGCGAGGTACAGTCCGCAAGCCCGCAGCCCGCCCCGCGGCGAAAAAAAAAACACTTCAACAAAAAAAACTCTTCTATTCATCCCGTGCACCGTTACGGCACTAGTTTGGACCGGCCGGGGCCGCGTCCGCCGCGTCTCTCGCTGTCTCTCTCTCTCGCTCCCGCTGCGGCCGCTGGTCCTGCTCCGGGTGCGATAAGGATGGAAACAGGCGCCGCTTCCGGCCGCCGCGGCATCGGCCTGCCTAACAGAACTATGGCGGGGGTCCGCGCGCGTTTGTGGAGAGAGAGAGAGAGAGAGAGAGAGAGAGAGAGAGAGAGAGGGGGGGGGGGGGGGCAGATCGGAACGGATCGGAAACACCAGCCTGCTCGCCATACTCTTTCTCTGTCTCCGCCTCTCTTTCTCACTCTCATGCCCGCGGAGTAAGTGAGAGAGACCGAGTATGTGCGCTGCTGTTCTGCTGCTACCGCTCGGGAGCACACACACACACACGGTGCCACCGTCTCTCTCCCTCTTGTGCGACAATGACAGTTGTGAGCCCCCCTCCCCCTTCCCTCTCTCTCACTCCTCCCAGCTCACGACCGGTTGGCGGGATGGGAGCTCTGGGCTCGCGGCCTAGTCTCTCTCTCTCTCCCTCTTTCTCTCTCTCTCTCTCCCTCTTTCTCTCTCTCTCCCTCTCTCTGGCCACGGCCGCCTACGGCCACCACGCCGAACGCGCCGCCGCCGAGCACCGATCAAATGTGCCGGCGTGTCGGACTCGTGCGGACCCAAGTCAAGTCCGCGTCGTCTGCTAGCGTCGTCTGCTAGCGTCGTCTGCTGCGTGTGTGCGTGGGCGTGCGCGCGCGTGCGTGTGTGTGGGATACGATGTGCTCACTGATTGGATAACACGTGACTCGTGAACGCTGAGACCGGCAGCAGGTAAGCTTAAGCAAACAAGGTGCGGTTAAGACACGGGCGGGCGGCAGTTAAGCACCGTCGAGCAGTTAAGCACCGTCAAGCAGTTAAGCAACATTAAGCACTGGTATTGTGTCTCAAACTATGAGTAATATTTGAAAAAATCTAATAAATATACAAGCCTGGGCAACGTACTATGCATTACTGAACGACAGCAGTCAACCCTCAGGAAAATATCCCCAACTTTCGAAACAAAAATAAGATCGAAGTGGTGAAACCCTTTAGTGTGAGAGGCTTGTCAGTTTGGTTGAGACGTGCTCAAACATTCTCAGGTTTATCGATTCTGGCCCGGCATGTCAGTGTATGGCATGTCACGGCCCGGCGAGCTTCGGGCGGCGGCTGTCACTCCCCAATCGACTCGATAACCTCAACTCGCTCCGGACGACGGTGTCGCCTTTCGGTCGCGGGTTCGAATACCAGGGCCGCGCCCGTCGCGCACTCACTACATGTATTTTCACGCACGACTTGCGCGCGTCTCCCGTTTTATATTCCATTCACGGAGGAAAAAAAGCGGTGGTCGGGACTAATTTTCAAGTCGATTTTTCAGCCTAGCAGTAAATTTTTGGTCTTGACAATACTGAATAAATTTAGTTTAGCAACGGTGCTGTGCTAGTAGTAAGCTGCTTCACCGACGGAGGAATTCGTTGCAGGATCCCAAAGGAATTTTGGTACAAAAATACCGTGCTCTCACCAACACCCTTATGCAATTCAGATTTGCGCGTCCCTGAAAATTCAACAGTTGCCGACTGATGTTTTCCCCTTTGGGAGTGGTCACCGCTGCCGATTGGTGGCGCGGCGTTGTCAACCCGAGAGTTTTTAACTGGTCGTCATCTGGCTGCCGCCGCTGCTGCCGCTGCCCCCACGCGATGCATCACATGGAGCAGACGATAGTACGGCTCAATAACAGAGAGAGAGAGAGAGAGAGAGAGAGAGAGAGAGAGAGCTCTGATGAGTCATGTGAGAGCGCCGCCCGGGAGCAGCAGCGGGGTGCGGAAGGGACATGAGCCGCCATCATAAGTACGCGGGGAGCAGTCTCATGTCATATGTGGGTCATAAGGGTATAAACAGAGAGAGAGACAGAGAGAGTAACTTTTATGTTCAATTTTTGTGTACATAATTAAGCACAGACATAAACCTACACAGCCTCTGTTATCGTGTAATATTCTATGCATAATTCTACATTAAGCATGACTAATTACAATTTTAAGTGTATAATATTTTTTAAAAAGATGTTTTTAAAATTCTGCATTTGGTGATGTAGTGACGGCCCTGTTAGGTTAGGTTAGCACGGGCCTTATCGCCCTGCCGAGGCCCCGCTCACGAGCGCGAGGCCGATGACCCACAAACTAAATACTAGCGATGTGAGACGCGGTCCATGCGGGCGTCTACCCGGCCGGCGTGCGGCCCCGGCTGGCCTCCCAGCCTGTGAGTAATTTAAGCTGCTTACAAAAATATCCACTTAACGGAAACAAATCAGCGTTCAAATAAAAGGGAACACCTGCTGCTCTAGGCTAGGCGGCGCCAGTGTCGCGCCGGGACGGCGCCAGTGTGGTACAGTCCGGGCCAAAAGCGGGAGCGGTCCAGCGGCGGCGGCCGGCGCCCGGGGCCCGCAGCTCTCTCTCTCTCTCTCTCTCTCTCTCTCTCTCTCTCTCTCTCTGCGGCTGTACCATACACTTCCGTACGGGCATGACCGGGCAGGGCAAGAAGTGCTGTATCCTCGTCCTCGGGCGAGGTCGGAGCCGAGCGGATATGTATTGAAGAGGAAAAGAGAGGGGAGAGGGGGAGGGGGGGGGGAGGCACAGCGGGGGTGAAAATGTCAAGGCCATCATCTCTGAGCGTGATGAGTGACCGACAGACTGGAGGGGGAGGAGGGGAAGGGAGGGAGGGGAGGGGATGGGAGCGGAGGGGAGGGGAGGAGGGGAAGAGATACGGCACCGGCCGGCCCATAGCAGCATGGTCCCGCGGCCGTGTCGCCAAGACAGATGACGAACATGCACGAATGTGTAAGCAGCGGACACACACACACACACACACACACACACATGGAGCATCTGCACGCCAGTAATAGCAGCAGCAGCAACAACACAGCGGCGCGACTCCTCCATCGGGGCACACGAACCCGTGGGCCGGACGGGCCTAACTAACTATGCTAAATGAGCAGAAACTGGTCACACGGAGGGAGAGAGACAGAGAGAGACAGAGAGAGAGAGAGAGAGACCACTGCCACTTCACGTCGACAGTGCTGACGACACACTTTTAGAATTTGTGGCCATCAGCGTCGCGCCTGTCTCTCTCTCTCTCTCTCTCTCCGCTGCAGCCTCCGCAGCAGCGTGTGCGCCCGCTGCGGCACCCGCGACCCACCGCGGCCCCGCTGCTGACCCCTGACCCCTGACCCAGACCAACAGCGACAGGCGGGGTAGGGGGGGGGGGGAGGGGGGAGGGAACGGGGCTGCAAATATAGACGCTGCCTCGTGGAGCGTGGGCAGGGGAGCCGAGCGGAGCGCCGCCGGTCAGACAGAGACGGACAGAGGCGATAAGGGTCGGGCGTGACAGAGACGGAGACAGCGACAGGCGGCCATTCACGCCCTCTCCCGACCACAGCCATTCATTGATTCATAGCGGGACTCCCTCGCCGCATGCTCGCCTCCCCCCTCCTCTCAGTCTCTCTCTCTCTCTGTCCCTGTCTCTCCCTCTCTCTCTCTCTCTGTCCCTGTCTCTCCCTCTCTCTCTCTCTCTGTCCCTGTCTCTCCCTCTCTCTCTCTCTCTCTCTCTCTCTGTCCCTGTCTCTCCCCCACCGCCACACAAATACTGTATAAGATGTCAGCGAGGTGTCCGGCAGGGGTGAGCCGTGGCCCGGTTCTGCAGCGCAGCTCCTCGTCCTCCACCTCCTCCCCCTTCTGCTCCCCGAGGACGCGTACGGCGTCGTGCACTTGAACAAACACAGCACCAGCAGCACCGTGGCGGTGGTGGTCGTGTGACAAACCGCAGACGCCCCCCCCCCCCCCCCCCCCCCGCCCTCCCCCCTCTCCCGAGGACACGCGGCACAGTTCCGGGCGCCCTACAAGTAGACCCTGTCAGGCGTGCAGTGACGTGCCGACGTGCCAGGCGCCATGTGATAACTATTGTCACACCGGAATTAACTGTTTCCTTAACGAGGCCCGTCCGATTCAGGGAGGGAGACGGATGAAGGCGGAGAGAGGGGGGGGGGGGAGGGCAAGGGAGAGAGAGAGAGGGGGGGGGGGGAGAGAGGAGGGGAGAGAGTGAGAGAGGGAGAGGATGGGTAAGGGCGAGAGAGAGAGAGAGACAGAGAGAGAGAGATACGCTCTCCTCTTTCGTCTTTCCTGCTGATGCTCGCTGTTGCTCACGTCCTATCACGAGGTCCACCTGACGTACCCCGCCACGCCCCGCCACGCCCCGCCACGCCCCGCCACGCCCCGCCACGCCCCGCCACGCCACACACCAGCCAGGGCCTCTCCTCTCAGTGGGCTGGTGAGGTACTCTGGTGCAGGCAGGAGACTGGGGGACCCCCGAAAGGCACGACGCACCGAGGGATAAGCGAGTGCGAGCGAGAGCAGCTCGCGGCCGGGCGCAGGAGTGTGCGTGTGAGTGAGGGAGACGGAGAGCGAGCGAGCCCCCGGCCCGGAACAGAGGACGACCGCTCCAGAAACCCGCCCGGGGACGTCCGGCCCAGCCCTTCAAGTGAGTAGCCAGCCGGAGCAGCGCGGGGGCCCAGACCGGAGGATACGCTGGAGTCAAACTGGAACTGGAACCTTGTCGGCGCAGTCATGGGGGACATTTTAAAATTAAAAAAAAATCAGCAATGCGTTTTTTTGTGAAGGAAAGAGAAAAATTTGCTCTAAGGCACGTTTTTGAGAGAGAGCGAAAGAGAGAGAGAGAGAGTAGATTTGTCTCGGTCATGTGCCAAAACACTTCGTGGTATTTATGCTCTCGAAAACAATAGTGGTCTCCCAAAATGTTTCCGCATGTTCTGTAACATGCTGCTGCTGCCACTGCTCCGAATGGTTCAAAAATATCAAGTCCCTCTATCCGCCGCCCCGCGTGCATCTCTATCCATTTTCTATCTTCACGGCTTCGTCGGCTCTCCGGCCGTCACCTGCCTAGCTATCTCTGTTTGCGTAAGCCTTAGAGAGTGGATGCTGCGCCGCGTCACGCGGTACCCGTCGGAATGAGAGAGAGAGAGAGAGAGAGAGGAAGAGAGAGGGAGAGGGAGAGAGAGGTGGCTTTCAAGCTCACGAGTATTTGAACCCGTGACCTCTCTGTGTGGACGAGGAATAGGAATCGGTTGTGAGCAGCAGCGTCGGTGGCGTAAGGGCTCTGGAGGGACCGGAGTATATTCTGGAGGGACTGAAGGCGCGTCTGGAGGGACTGGAGGTGCGTCTGGAGCGGCCGGCGAGGGATGGCGAGGTGTGGCCGGACGTCCCGCCGTACCACCCGTCGACCTTGACCTAGTTGCAAACCTTCCCCCCTCCCTCTCTCCCTCCCTCCCTCCCTCCCTCCCTCCCTCCCTCCCTCCCTCTCTCCCCGGCTCATGCCCGACTCCTGCGCCGCTGCCGGTCGGCGAGCAAAAACCTTGCAAAGTTGTTGCAAAACGAACAGAACCGGAGGCCTGCTTCGAGTGTGCACCGAGTGAAGGCAGTCAACAGGCCGGCGGCCGACCCCCCCTTCGCGCGCCTCGCGGGTTCGAGTACCAGCCGGCTCCGCGCCCGAGAAAATACTTTTACACACAGACATATAGATGACAGCCTCATGACCGACATGACGAGCGTGTCGATCCCTTTTGACAGCGTGACGGCGCGGCCGCATGCGTCAGGGCGGTGTGACGGTCCGCGGGGGCCCCAGGGGAATTCGTTAGAGCGAGGCGAGACGGGGCCGCGGGCTCCGTGCCGCCGCATACAGCCACACCAACTATTATTTTTATTCGTTCCGGAATGTTTAAAAAAAATTATTTTGATGCTAGTTTTTTTTTTGGGGGGGGGGGGGGGGAGGGGGGGTCTGGAAAAATCTAGCGTCGTATCTGATTTGAAAAAAAAATTGCTAATTTTCAGAAACGAAAAAAGCTCGAAAACTGGATCAATTTATTTTGTAATCCGCCCCGTTATCACGCGAATCCCGTTATCTCGCGTATCGTCAGGTTTCCCGCAGGAGGAGGGGGGGGGGGGGGAGTCGTCGGGGCGGGACGATATTCCAGGGGATGACATTATTGGGGGGAAAAGCGGGCGGAGGGAAGACAAACAGGGCGTCTTCTTGAAGGCGGCGAAGTCACTTGACTGAGGTGAGAAGGATTAAGGCCCGCCTGCCCGCCTGCCTGGCTGCCGGCCTGGCGGGACGGCCAGGGCTGGCAGCAGGCTGAGACGAGGCGGGGCTCGGATTTTGCATAATCTGGAGGCGCGGCCGGGATATCGCCTCGCCTTTGCGATTCGAACGCGCTTTTGCAGGGCGCGCGTCTTTCTAGGACGAGGATGAGAGGACAGTCCGTATCCTTTCACGTTCAGGAGACCTTCCCCTCCCTTCTGTATCCTTCTTCCCTCCGAATCCCCCCCTCTCTCCCCACCCCTTCCCCTCTGCAGCCCCACCCCCTCTCTCTCTCTCTGCTTGCTTCCCCCTGCCCGTATTTTCGTCGGAAGGGATGAATCTATTTTCACAACCAGTTTTAATTCCGGGGAATTGATATCTTGACCCGGCCTGCCGCGATCCCAAAATCTCTTCAAATTCTCAATCCACCGAGGACTGCGAGTCTGAGACGAGGTCCGAGAAGTGAGGAGGATAGTGCTAGAGTAAGAACGGGGGAGAGAGAGAGAGAGAGAGAGTGAGAGAGGAAAGGAGAGAGAGGAAAGAAGGTGAGGGAGTAGGAAGAGTGGCATAAGAAAAGGGAGATGGATGCTCTGAGAGACGCAGAGAAAGGGAGAGAGAGAGAGAAATGGAGTCTGTGCCACGGGATTGAGGATCAGCCTCCTATCTTATCTCACTCTTTTGTCAACCTTGCCGGTTGGAGGGGGGGGGGGGGGTGATGCCTGCGGCGTCTAGCCCGGCCTGCCCCGCCTCCCGCCCGGGCCGCGGCGGCCTCGGAGGCCTGGGCCGGGGGCTGACGGGGGCCTGCCGGGGACGCCGCACATCCTCTTACTGTCCGGGATGCAAAGCAGCCCCCCTCCCCCCCTCCGCCACGGTGCCCGCGGCGGTCCCGCCGCACCTACCAAAAGGGACGTCCGTAAATGAACGCTGTAACACTCGGAGCGGCTGTGTCGTCGGGGTGCCCGAGCACCTCCCCGTCGAGCGGCCGCGCGCTGCGTGACGGGCAGGCCGTCGGCCACGAGTCTAGCCCTCCTCCCCCTCCCCGACGCACCGGCACCGGGATTGCCGGAGATTACCTCAGATTGCTCGAGGGAATCGAATTAAACGGCCTCGCCTTCTCGGCGGCGGCGGGGGCAGGGCGGCAAGAGGCGCCAGCTCGAAAATAATCCCGGCTGCGCCACTCTGCCGCAGCGAGGACGAAAACCCGAAAGGGTTTCCTCTGCGGGGTTCAGCTGGATTTTTTCTGGGGGGGGGGGGAGGGGATGTTTTGAATTTCGCGGTATTCGAACCCGCCGCCCCGGGATGAGGCTATGGTCGTGTTGAGCGTGTGTGCTACTGCGGTCCGCGAGAGCAAACGGGGGGTCGCGGTGTTGATTCTGTCGTGTGGTAAACACGCACGCACGCGCACGCACACGCACGCACACGCACGCACGAGCGGCCGCACGGCGCGGCTGCAACACTGTTGCTCCCCCCCGATGCCGCAGCCACGGCCGCCCCCCGTGATCCAGCGCTACACGCTAATTTTTTTTAAAGAAAAATATTTAAATTTCCCGCCGTTTTGTCGGCAGGATGGGGGCGCTGTTCCGGTCCGAGGAGATGGCCCTGTGCCAGCTCTTCATCCAGCCGGAGGCGGCCTACTCCTCCGTGTCCATGTTGGGGGAGGCGGGCATCGTGCAGTTCAGGGATGTGAGTACCTCACCGAGCCCGGCGGATGTGAACGTGAATGTGCCGCCAGAGCGGACGACGCGAATCTGAATCTGTGCGGCCCCGCAGCTGAACGCCAACGTCAACATGTTCCTCCGGAAGTTCGTCGGCGAGGTGCGCCGCTGCGACGAGCTGGAGAGGAAGCTGCGGTACATTGAGGCGGAGGTGAAGAACGACGGCGTGCCCATCCCGGAGCCGGAGGTGATCCCCAAGGCGCCCAACCCCCGGGAAATCATCGACCTGGAGGCAAGTGAGGCCGCCGGCGGCCGCGGGCAGCCCGTCCGGCTCCAGGCCGAGGAGTGACCGTTTCCGAACCCCCCGACAGGCCCACATGGAGAAGACGGAGAACGAGATAGTGCAGCTGAGCCAGAACGCGCAGAACCTCAAGTCCAACTTCGTGGAGCTGCAGGAGATGAAGCACGTCCTGGAGAAGGCCCAGGTGTTCCTGACGGAGGTAAGGCGGTCCCGGGACCGCGGCCCACGGCACGGAGAGACGGCGGCGAGGTGACAGCACAGACGGACTACAGCCAGAGCAGGAATATTGTCTTTTTCCAGCGACGTTTGTGTTACAGCAAGAGGAGTCGGACCCGACGCGGGCCCTGATCGGCGGCGACGACCGCGGCAGACTGGGGTACGTCGGCCACCCCGCGGCCCCCGCGGTCCCCCCCCCCCCCCCCTAACCTCGCTCAGGTCACGCACCGCCCCCTGTCCCTGTTGCAGCTTCATCGCCGGGGTGATCCAACGCGAGCGCGTGCCGGGCTTCGAGCGAATGCTGTGGCGCGTGTCCCGGGGCAACGTGTTCCTGAGGCAGGCCGAGCTGGAGGAGCCCATCGAAGACCCCGCCACGGTACGAGGACCCCGAAAAATAGTCTCATGCAAAAATTTTTTAAAAAAAAGTTATCGTTTTTATGTAAAAAAATAAATTCCTTGTTCTTGGTGACGCAGGGCAACGCGCTCCACAAGACGGTGTTCGTGGCCTTCTTCCAGGGCGAGAACCTCAAGTCCCGCGTGAAGAAGGTGTGCACGGGCTTCCACGCCTCCATCTACCCGTGCGCCAGCGGGGCGGCCGAGCGGGAGCACACGCTGGCCGAGATCCGGACCCGGCTCGAGGACCTCAACACGGCAAGCATGAACAAAACAACAAATATTTAGTGTTTTTTTGTTTGCTGCAATTATTTTTAACGATTAAACGTGAAAACGTAATGAAACAAATTTAACGTTTTTTTCCTTTTTGCATACGCGTTTTTTTAAAAAAATTGCAAACGTTCTAAAAAAAACTTCTTGCAAACGTTTCTAAAAAAATTGCGGACGCTTTTTTAAAAATTCAACCTTTTTTGTCTTACTTTTTGCGAGCGTAAGTTGTGGTGCCCCTCTGCAGGTGCTGAGCCAGACGTACGAGCACCGGCACCGCGTGCTGCTGTCCGTGAGCAAGGAGGTGACCAAGTGGATCGTCATGGTCCGCAAGATGAAGGCCATCTACCACACGCTCAACATGTTCAACATGGACGTGACCAAGAAGTGCCTCATCGGCGAGTGCTGGGTGCCCAGCTCTGACCTGCCCACTGTCCGCGAGGCGCTCGCCGAAGGCGGGGTGAGTCGGGGTGTTTCAAATCCGGGAATAGACTCCCTCCTCTTTTGAACTTCCCGCGCCGTCGTGAGACTGACGCTACCCACCCCTGCCGTCCTGGCGTGTCGACAGAAAGCGGTGGGCAGCTCCATCCAGTCCTTCGTCAACATCATCGAGATGCCGGAGAACCCGCCCACCTTCATCCGGACCAACAAGTTCACGTCCGGCTTCCAGACCCTGGTGGACGCCTACGCCGTCACCAGCTACCGGGAGGTCAACCCAGGTCCGTGCCGCACGGAGGAAACGTTGACGAGTAGCGAGAATGTAGAGGGTCCCCTGTTCGTGACGGCGGCCTCGGTTCGCAGCCCTGTACACCATCGTCACCTTCCCGTTCCTGTTCGCCGTCATGTTCGGCGACCTGGGCCACGGCCTCATCGTCGCGCTCTTCGCCGCCTACCTCTGCATCTTCGAGAAGAAGCTGTCCCAGGTCAAGGGCGGCGGAGAGGTGCGGACGGCGCCCCGCGCGGGGTCACTAAAAAACAAACAACAAATTGTCTGTCATCTGGGCGTCTCTCAGCCTCCGCTTCCCTCCAGATCTGGACCATCTTCTTCGGCGGCCGCTACATCATCCTCATGATGGGCGTCTTCTCCATCTACACGGGCATCATCTACAACGACGTCTTCTCGCTGTCCATGAACGTGTTTGGCTCTTCGTGGACCTCCAACTACAACCTGTCGACGCTGATGGGCGTCAAGTCGCTGACGCTGGACCCGGCGACGGACGCGTACGCGCAGACGCCGTACATCTTGGGGATGGACCCCGTGTGGCAGGTAGGCGGCCGCGGCCGGCAGCCGCTCGCCGAGCACTGACGGGCGCCTCACACGACCTTAACCTTCCAGACGGCGCAAAACAAGATCATCTTCCTCAACTCGTTCAAGATGAAGATCTCCATCATCATCGGCGTGCTGCACATGGTGTTCGGCGTCAGCCTGAGCGTCATCAACAACGTGTGAGTAGAGGCGCGGGGGCCGCCGCCCACCCGGCAGGCGCCGCCCCCCGTCACCCCTCCCTCACCGCGGCCGCGTCCTTGTTGCAGACAGAACCGCAAGTACATGAACCTGCTCCTGGAGTTCGTGCCGCAGATCCTGTTCCTGCTGCTGCTCTTCGGGTACATGGCCGTCCTCATGGTCTGGAAGTGGGTCCAGTTCTACGCCACCAACGGTGAGCCGGCCGCGTGGCCGCGGGTTCGAGTACCACCCGCGGCGCCTTCCAGCTAATCCGTCCGTCCCGTCCCTCCCCCGGCAGACCCCGCCGAGTTCAAGGTGTCGCCGACGTGCGCGCCGTCCGTGCTCATCTCCTTCATCAACATGATGCTCTTCAGCGAGAACCCGCAGGTGCTGACGTGCGACCAGTACATGTTCGCGGTGCAGGGCAGCCTGCAGCGCGGCCTGGTGCTGGCCGCGCTCGCCTGCATCCCCGTCATGCTGCTGGGCAAGCCCATCTACATCCTCTGCAGCCGCCGCAAGCCCAAGCACGTGAGTCAGACCCGCGGCCTCCGACACCGCCGCCGGCCGACGGTTTGTCTTTTAACCTGTCCGTTCCGAACACAGGACAAGCGGGCTCGCACCAACGGCGGCCTGAACCAGGACATGGAGCTGCAGTCCCCCGATGAGCACGAGGCCCTGGGACAGACCCTGGCGCAGCCCGCGGCCGCCGCCGAGGGACACGACCA
Source organism: Megalurothrips usitatus (assembly GCA_026979955.1). Classification (NCBI taxonomy): domain Eukaryota; kingdom Metazoa; phylum Arthropoda; class Insecta; order Thysanoptera; family Thripidae; genus Megalurothrips; species Megalurothrips usitatus. The sequence goes on from CM049605.1 coordinate 8,435,581, forward strand.
CGACGACGAGCCCTTCGGAGAGATCATGGTGCACCAGAGCATCCACACGGTGGAGTACGTGCTGTCCACCGTCTCCCACACCGCCTCCTACCTCCGGCTCTGGGCGCTGTCCCTCGCCCACGCACGTGAGTACGGCGTACCGCGGGAACTCTCCTGGTACTCGACTCCGCGTCGAGTACTCGACACTCTCCTCGTACTCGACCCCGCGTCGAGTACTCGACACTCTCCTGGTACTCGAACCCGCGCCGCCGCGCGCCTCTGCCCGCAGAGCTCTCGGACGTCCTGTGGAGCATGATTTTCCGCAAGGGGATTATCGCCGGCCAGGAGATGGACAACAACATCCTGGGCGGCATCTTCATCTACCTGGCGTTCGGCGTCTGGACCTTCTTCACCGTGTCCGTGCTGGTGCTGATGGAGGGGCTGTCCGCCTTCCTGCACACCCTGCGTCTCCACTGGTGCGACAATCAATTTAAAATCAAACTCCTCATCATCAATACGTGTATTTTTGTTTTCTCAAACTTCTTTTTTCTTTTGAGTGACGCAAATTTTTTTTTCCGCGTGCGATTCCAGGGTGGAGTTCATGAGCAAGTTCTACGTGGGCGCAGGGTACGCCTTCCAGCCGTTCGCCTTCAACGACATCCTCAACCCGGAGGCCAGCAGCGGCGAAGACTAGTGCGAGCGGCAGTCTACAACTCCGTCGTGATTTTGCAGAAAGGCGCTGCAGAAGTGCGTTCCGCGCGCGCTCAATGGCAGAACGGCCATTGTTTCCTTATTCTTCTTTTTCCCTCGCGCCGCCGCTCGCAGAGGGATTCCTGCACTGCCTGTACCGCCTTATTCCTTAATTAATTATTGATAATATGTCATAATAATAATGATGATAATAGTAATAGCAATTGATGGCGGCTCTCAGCCGCGCCACTGCCGCCCGCCCGACCAAGTCGATGATAAGTTAGTTAGCAAACTCTTTTTCCCATCGGAAGTGCGGCCGCCCTCCCCCCGAGGCACGGACACAAACAACGCGATGCGCGCCATGAGAGAGAGAGAGAGAGAGAGAGAGAGAGAGGTGGGGCGAGACCGTTCTCTCCAGGGTCAGTAGTTCTCTCATCATGGCAGTGGGCCTCCCGAGTTGTCACTGACCGAAAACGATTCCATTTTTGTTCCCTGATCGTCGGACCACCATTCATCCCATGTCTCTGCTGTAGTCCGTTAGTGTACGCGGTGTTCCCCTGAACACAGTCCTTGAAAGCAATAAAGTCATTCCATTCCAAAATAACTGTTTGTTTTTTTTCACACCTCGAGCTGCCCTCACATTTTCATCACAACGGCTTTTTTTCATAATTTTTTTTTGAAAATTTCTGGTGTGACCGGTACCGGTCGCGCGCGCTGGTCCGGCTCTATCCTGCTCTATCCGCTGCAGAGCGCGTCCGCTCCGTAGTTCTATCCCGCGCGGCTCTTCTATGCAGAGTCACGCGAGCGGGCGGGGCGGGCGGGTTCACCGGCACATCCTGAACGAAACGCCGCGCCCCGCCACACCGTCAGAAACCAGCGACCGACACGACGAACCGCAAAAACAGCAACGATGTTTCTACGTACCAAAGTTGAGACGTTTTTCAAGTCTAAATTAGATCTAAAATTTCGGCGAAATTTTAAAACTGTTTTTAAAGAAATTTTCGGGTTTGGCTCCTGTAGATGATTTTTAAAAAAGGGCCTCTCTCTCTCTCTCTCTCTCTCTCTCTCTCTCTCTCTCTGTGTGTGTTACGGCGCGGCTCGGCCGGGTGAACAATGCGTTAGGCCGGAAGTTTGCCGGCCATCCATCCGTTGCAGTGACAGTGGAGGTAGCAGCAGCGGCGGCGGGAGTGGCAGCGGTGGCAGCAGCGCCCGGCTGAGGTGGTCGTGGTAACGACTCCAGTTGTGTTCTTCTCTCCGGTCCCGCGGGGGCCGCCGCGCCGCCCGGCAGCCAGACAGCCCATCGTACGACGGCGGCTCGCCGGCTGCCCCCCGGCAGGCGGCGGGGCCCGCGTGCGCGCGCAGTGATGCCAACATTGATAGTCAACTGTCTTCCCACGGCGGTCGCTCGCAGGGCTGCCAACCGAGGGCCGTGTCGTCGTCATAACTAGCTTGACGAGCATCGTGGGATTTTTTGGGGGGAGTGCGGTGGGATGGGGTATTGATATGGAAATACCCCGTTCTCGAGTCACAATGTTGTCGCCACTGATCAGGGCGCTGGCGGGTGTCGGCGGCGTCCTGTTGCGGCGGGCCGCCCCCCGAGGACCCCGTCGTGGAGGAGGCCGCCGTCGGCGGCTGCGGCGGCGGCGCGGGGACAGTCCCGCATCAGAGCCATTATCTCCGCGGGGGGAAAGTTATGAAAGTAAGAGAGCAGGCGGTGCACACAGACGCTCCCCAACTGGACCGGCCCTGCCCTCCCGCTGGGAACGCCCCGCCCACCCACTCCCTCGAGTGACGGCTCCCGCAGCCTTTACTTATTCCCGGGCCCCACACAGCCCCGCAGTGACGGACCGGGGCCGATACATCGCCCGCGCAACAACGCAGGACGGAGAACGGTTCGGGTATGAAACATTCAGCGGCGCGGTAGTCGGGGCCGCCGCTGGGCTGGCGCGTCATCTGCAGGTAGAGCAAAGTTCCACCGCGAGGCGCCCGCCAGGGGCGTAGCCAGGCTTTGGTCTCAAAGGGGTAACGTTCGGCGTTTATTGCCTGGCGTTTGTTGGGCAGTTTGTCTAACCCGGTCTCCGGTTCCGGGGAGGAAGGGGGGGGGGGGGTTATCCCCCCCCCCTCAGGATACGCCCCTGGCGCCCGCGTCCTGTGCGCGTCTGTTTTGCTGGTCGATGCTGTTACGTGATTTCTGAACGGCAAGGGTTCTGCTACGCGCGGTCGGGAGGTGTTTATGTATGTGCGCGGCGGCAACACAGAGAGAGAGAGAGAGAGAAAGAGAGAGAGAGAGAGAGAGAGAGAGAGAAAGGGAGAGAGAGAGAGGCAACAGCACTATGCCTCGTGCCGGCGGCCGCGCGGGTGTATGGTTGGCCTGTGGCGCGGGGGCCGGCCGGGGTACCAACACTGCAGCTGCAGCACCCGCAGCACAGCTGCACGCCCCGTAAACAGTGTGGCCAACACAACCCACACACGCGCGCGTCCCAACGCACACACACACACACACACACACACACATGGCCTGGGGAGTCGTTAATGAGCCCGGCACGTATTGTCTTTCGGCCGGTGCGCTGCTTGGTGCGCCAAAATCAATAAACAAAACCCAAACAAACAACAACAAAAAAAGTCATGAAAATTCGTGAAAACCCGTAGCTGCCCACCCTGCGGAAGCAGTCGGCGTGCCCGGGGCGCCTGCGAATGCCGGGGTAGGCCGGCCCGCACGACGCGCATGCGCTGCACGGGGCACGGCTGCCTACCCGACAGGCGCCGTCCGCCGGGCCACGCTCTGTCTCTCTTGCACCTATTTCACGCGCTCGTGAGTGGGAGCGAGACAGAAGACAGCGCAACGCGGGCTGAGCCCGCGCGATTTAAAACTCGGCTGACGCAGCTGACGCAGCTGACGCAGCTACTGCAGCTGACGCCGCCCGTGACGTCCTCGCCGACGAAGCCCACTCTACACATTCGTCGCACCCCGTCGCCGGGGGCCTGTTTGAGGGCGCGCGGGTGTTCTGCTGTCGCTGCGCGGCCAATCCAAGGCCGATCGACGTTAACCCTTCGCGCGCCGCTCTCTCTTTCTCTCTCTCTGTCTCTCTCTGTCTCCCACGGCTCATCAAGTCGCGCTGTCACCTGTGTCACATCCTGTCACCGCAACGGCAAACGCCGTTTGCAAAAATACCTCCTCGTGTCGGATACACCTTTATCGCGCAAAATTACATGTCTCTCTCTCTCTCTCTCACTCCCTCTCTTTCAGGTGCAACGTTTGAGATAGACTGTCCCTGACAGTCAGTGTGCTCTGACGCGCAGTGTGTGTGTGTGTGTGTATGTGCGTGTGTGTGTGGAGGCGGGACTCAGTCCAAGTAAGTGTTGGCCCAAAGGCTCCCGCTGGGGCTCATGGTCAGAGGAGCTGTGGCCCTACGGCCCCGGGCCTCCCCGCCAGCCCCGCCAGCCCCGCCAGGACCCCCCGGGTCCCGGACAGAGCTGGCAGCCCGACCAGAGCCAGGCCAGCGGCGGCGGCGGGCGGCGGCGGCGGGCGGCGGTGGCGGGCGGAAGCTCTCAGCACCTCGGCGTCGACGACACGACGACACGGCGGCGGCCTCCTCCGCCTCCTCGGGCCGCCATGGACTCGGAGTGGCCGCCCTCGGGGACCCGCACTCGCCAGCAGCGCCGTGAGTTACCTGCAGGAGGCCGAACTGGGCTACAGTAGCGCCGTCTCCGTCGTGCTCGTGCGGTGCCCCGTAAGAGAGCGAGAGAGAGGTCGGAGACGACAGTGTTGGGTACCGCCCCGCTGCGTAGCGCCTGCGGCTGCTGGGGTAGGCCGGCCCGCACGGCGCGCGCGGCCCGGGGCTGCCTACCCCGCAGGCGGCCCCAGTGCTCCGAGCCGCGGCTTTTGTCTTCATTTGAACCTGCCGCGCTACGATGCGCTGCACGCGCTCCGCGTCCTCAGAGACCCGGCCGACCCGGCCGCAGCCGGCGGGGAGGGGGAGGGAGGGAGAGGGGAAATCATTTGAGCCGCGCCGCGCCGCGCCACGCCGGGACTTCAAGGTTCTCGTCGCGGTGCCGGTGGCGGTCAGTTCAGACGCCCTGCCGCGGCCGCCGTCGGCTCCCCCCCGGCCGCCACAACAACGCCGTGCCGGCTCCACGCGGGCCCTCAGCCGCGCCTCCGCCGCGGGTGTCGCCCCCCGCGGGTTCGAATACTCGTGGTTTTGCCCCGCGAAATAGAGCGCGGCGGCGATGTCTGACGTCAGTGCGCGGCCTAAAACGGAGTCTTGGCGGCTGCACGCGCGCGCTGCGAGTGCGAGAGGGACAGACGGCAGGCAAATGGGAGCTGTCCGTCTGCGACGCTCCGCGGGGAGCCCGGAGACCCCCCGCAGGGCGGCGCGGGGGGTCCGGCACTCTCCCGGTGACCTTGGCCTTGAGCGGGAAGGGCGGGAGTCGCGCCACCGAGACCCGAGAATCCCCGCGTGGCGCGGCGGGGGCCGCGAGGCGGCGGAAAACCACCGCCGGCGCCGGCGCGGACACCCGAACGAAGTAAAAGTAATAATCAAATCCCGGGGGGGGGGGGGGAGAGGAAAAGGAGAGGAGAGGGCACGCCGGGAGAGGAAAACACGCAAAAGAGCGGCACAGGCAGGAAAAAATGATAAATTTAGGCATACAGGTCACATGTGCCGCCCTACCTGTTTCAGATCGTCTTGCGGCGCTCCTGATCCTGATCAAAAATAAAATATTTTATTTTTTTTCCGAATGGTTGTTGACCGTCGGAGGGCGCGGCGCTGTAAAAGCCGCGACGGTTTGTGTCGGCTAGCGGCGCGCGGGCTGCGTCGGGCTGCGTGTTTTGAAGATAGGTTGGCGACCCTGCCGTGTCTCGGTTTTGGCACCTCTTCCTCTGTGTAGCAAGCAGGCAGGAGACGGGGGAGGGGGGGGGGCGTGTGCGTGTGCGTGCGTGCGTGTAGGGGGAGGGGGAGGTGTGGGGGTGTTTTGGTCGCTGTCCCTTGGGGTTGGAGGAGACGTGCGAGGCGCCTGTGGGGAGGGGCGGAGGGGGGAGAAGGTGAGCGCGGAGGGGGGGGGGGGGTTGCGGGGGCCTCGCCGGCCCGGGCCCCGCGTCATGTCAGTCGGTCCGGAGCCGAGCACAAGGTAGGGCGTCTCTCGCGCGGAGAGGAGAGAGAGAGAGTCTGAGGCCCGCGTCGAGTCCGCCGCCGAGTCCAACACCGTGAGCGCGCCGCCCCTCTCCTCCAGCCGTGCCGTCACGACGCCTGTGGGGCCGCGGGGGCCGCGGGGGCCTAGTCAGCTGTGCGCGAGTGAAAGTAACTGAGTGTGTGTGTGTGTGTTCCGGGGCCGCGGAAGAGCCCTGGGAACGCGCGGCGAAGACACAAGAAACAAGTTCGGTGGTGTTTGAGCCCGGCGCACTCCGCTGCGCAACAGGCGGGGTGAGGTGATCCCGAGGAGCGCCCTGCCCTCGCCGACGACGGGGAGGTGCCGCCGCGGGGGAGACGCTATGGTGGCCGCCGGGGGACCGCCACAGGGCCGCCGTCAACGATGCTGCAGGGCGCGGGGCCGTGCGACCGGCGCGCCGTGCTCAAGATACTCCTCGGCCTGCTGAGCAAGGACGAGCGCCTGTGCCTCGCCATGCTGTGCGTCGGCGCCGTCAAGGCGAGCCGTCGGCGCGGGGGCAAGAAGTGACGGCGGCGGCCGTGAGTGACTGACTGTCGCGTGCCTCACGTCGGCGACGTCGGCGACGTCCTCCCCGTCATGACCGGCCAGGTGAGAGGACCCGGGGCCCGGGCGCTGCCCCCCGTGTCCACGACGGCGTCCTGCTCCTGCCCCCGTCCGCCGCCGCCCCCGCCGCCGCCGCCGCCGCCGCCCCGCCAAAGCGAGTTTCACAACGCCAGGCGCGACTTGGGAGGCGGAATAAAAAATAAACGTGGAGACTGTGGGTATATCGTGCGGCCCGGCGGATGGCGCTCTAGAAGATGACATCTGGCCGTCGGCGGCGGCCCCCGCCGCCCCCACCGCCCCCCGCCGGCCGGTCCCAGGGGGGGGGGGCGGGGGCGTCCCCGGGGGCGGCAGAGCAGGGCCCACTATTAGGAATTGCTGACAGAAATATGGCGGAACGGGAGGGTCTGGTCTGGTAGCCTCCGCCCCCTCCTCCGCCACTCCCCCCGCCGCCTGCCCCCCGTCGTACGTCTATGCATCGGCCGCGGAAACGCGCTGCCGCAGTGGCCGCCAAAACCCAGACGGGAAAATAAATACGCGCGGAAAGTGAGCGAGAGCGGGTGCATCGCATGGCGCGGTTTGGCAGGAACTTTTACAGTATCGCGCAGGCCACAAACAGAAAAAAAATGACAAATAAAGTGGCCGTGGCCTTACTGGGAATCGAACCGGCGCCCGCGACATTCAGCGGTGGATGCCGGCCGCTTCCGGTGCGCGCGCCGCGCCGCGTGCCCCGTCCCGCCGTGTGGGTCAAGGAGGCGAGCACGGCGGCGTAGGCCGGCGGCGGCGCCGAACACCGCCACAAATAAAGCGGGAAGGTTTAAAAGCGAAACGGAGCGACCGAGCCTCATGTCCGATCACTAATCCCGAAATAAATATATTTATACACACACATTTACATACGGTTTCGGTTTGGCGCTTCGCGATTTGAGCCGACAGTTTTTTTTTTGGCGTCGGCGCAATTTTTATATTTCATTTTTATTTATTTTTTTCGCCCGGACTCGTGACTGGTTACGTTTGCTGGCCGCAACGAGCGATGAGTGTTACGGCCAGCGGCAGCGGGTACAGTCGCCGCAATAACCGCTTCCTGAAATCGCGACCGACATCATTATGTCGTTGAGTGTACACCCTGCTGCTGCTGCTGTGTGTGCGATAAGGCCGAAACACAGGCAAATAATGACAGAAAAGTGACTCGCTTGGTGCCTTTTCAATTACTACTGCTGCCTAGCTGGAATTTGCGTTTCTGTGTGTGGGTGAGAGAGAGAATGAGAGGGAGAAAAAGAGAAAGAGAGAAAAGGAGGAGAGGGAGGGAGAGAGGAAATTTATTTATTTATTCCGGATTTCACAAAAAGAATTTTAAAGTCTAACAAGAGGCTGCAATATGGCAGGTAGAGTAAAGTAAAGGTTCAGACAGAATAGCTTCGAGAGAGAGAGAGAGAGAGAGAGAGAGAGAGAGAGAGAGAGAGAGAGAGAGGAGACTGCATATGTGGGTCTGTAATCACAGCGGGTTAGGGGGACGGCCTTGATGGAGGAGCGGTCATGGGCTCCGGTCCACCGGCCCTGCGGCCCTGCCGCCCCCCACCGCAGATCCGAGCGGGGAACGAGGCTGGGTTATACGGAGAAAGCGCCATGCCACGCCCGCGACCCGCGGCTCCCGGCTGCACCTGCCGGCTGCTTCCGAACTCTGTGCCCGTCTCTGTCGCACTCGTGGGCTGCTCCGTAAGCGTGCGAGTGAGAGAGATAGACCACAAAAAAAAAAACAGGTCCGCGGGCAGCGTCCTTTGCCCTGCGCTGTTGTTCTTAACGGCAGTCGAGGTCAGGAAGACCGCTACGTCTCGGCGCAGGATTTTAAAACCTCGGTCCCTAAAGTGGCGCATCAAGGCACTGCAACTATCTGTGCGCGGTCAGGCCAGAGAGAGAGAGAGAGAGAGAGAGAGAGGCTCGCGGTATCGCCCTCTGGAGCGACAAGGACGCCACCACTCATTGCCGACGCGTCGGCCTGCCGCATCGATACAGTCAAATGGGGAGCTGAGTCACCGCGAGGTGCTCTTCGCCATTTCTCTTTCTCTCTCTCTCGCGTATGAAACTGTCTCGTTTGTCCGTCCCTGTCTCTCTCTCTCCAGTTGACTGCAGCGCGCTCTTGCGGTCAGAAACGAAACAAGAAAGATTTTAGCGTATTTGTTTTATTTGTTTCATCGACTGTGAGAGAAACACAATGAATGACCTTTGCCGAGTGCTAGACAAAGAAGAGAGAGAGAGAGGAAGAGGGAAAAACAGTGTGTGTGTGAGAGAGAGGGCGGTGCCAGTTTCGGGGCGAACGACCTGGCGGCGGTGGCTGCAGTGGCGTGGCGGCGTGTCAGCGGTGCCACCACAACAATGCTATGCGTCTCTCTCCCACGTGAATATAATGCGATGGGAAGACGAGCGGCGAGAGAGGGAAAGAGAGAGAGAGAGAGAGAGAGAGAGAGAGAGAGAGAGAGATAGGCCCGCCACGACGTACACCTCGCGTCTGCTTTGTATTTACGTACTTTTCCCGCCGTTTCTGTCTTTAAAAAACAAATGATGCCGTTTTTTTTTGTTTCTCCCTGCGTGGTCCGCCCACTTAACCAGGGTGCTGTTGGCTTAGCAGCAGCAGCAGAGGTTTCGCTGACGACACGACAATGAGATAGAAAGTGCGTTTATGATGAAGAGAGAGAGAGAGAGTGAGAGAGAGATAGAGAGCGGTGGGCGTGACAGAGATAGCCGCCACTTCTCGGCTCTCCGATGCCAGCGGTATGCGGACACTTAATTTCGTGAGCGAACACGCCCCTTCCCTTAACCCTTCAGCGGCGTGACCTTGGGAACGGTAGTGTGCGTGCGTGTGTGCGCGAGTGTGTGTGTGCGCGCGCGTGGAGTACGGTCCTTCTCGTTAGGAGGGGGTGGGGGCGCCTGCTGGCTGAGTGGTCCAGCGCCCGGCACGGGTTACCCGCTGTTAGCCCCTTAAGTCCCCGCTTCACCTGTGGAGTCGACCACCGCGTAAGTACCATTACTGTACTTGAGGAGGTGGAACAATGTCACCTCACCCTTCTGCTTTTGCAAAGAGACACAGATAGACGCGGGCAGACCGGCGGTGCGATCAGGGTGGTGGCAAGCGCAGGGGGTGACAGACAGGCTGGGTGGGAGGGAGGGAGGGTGGGAGGGTGGGAGGGTGGGAGGGTGGGAGGGTGGGAGGGTGGGAGGGTGGGAGGGTGCCGGTGGCGCTGGCCAGTCGAGCCCGCCCGGCACGGCGCGCCACCTTCTAGGATCAACACATCCTCGTTAACTTCAGTGGAGCGACAAACGAGTTTCCCTCAGGCAGACGGGCCGGGAGGAGGAGGAGGAGGAGGAGGAGGAGGAGGAGGAGGAGGTGACTGTGAGACGGGGGGCGCAAGGAGGGAAGGGAGGGAGGGAGGCCAATTGGATTGCGGAGATGAGGGTAATGGGGGAGGCTGGGTTATCACGGTAAACACGGCACCGCCAGCCGGCGACGCACCGAGCCGCGAGCCCGGCGGAGGGATTCATTGCCGCACTGCGAAAAATAGAAAAATCGTAAAATGTGCGTGTGTGGGAGAGAGAGAGTGAGAGGAAGAGAGAGAGAGAGAGAAAGGGGGGGAGGGAGAGGGAGTGGGTGTGTCTGTGTGAGGGAGAGAGAGAGAGAGAGCGTACGGCTGTGCTCGATAACCCGACGGCCGGGAGCCCTGACGGTAAAATCAGTATTCACACGTCCCTGCCCCGGCCCGCCTCGGCTTCAGGCTTCAGCGGCTCTAGGCGTCCCCGCCTTCCTGCCTCCCGCCAAGTGTGCACCCGGCGGTGCCTTATCACACAGGCGACGGCGCCCCCGCGGCTGCCGGCGCCGCTGCCGTGCTCTGCTAGGCCTGCCAACCGCAAAATTTGAATGGAAAAAGAAAAAAAACCTAAGCTGATGGTCAAACTTCATCGGCTAAAAACGAAGTTTCGTTGGAGCGTGATGTCACATTGGTAAAGTGAAGGCGTCACGGCGCTGTTGCTGCTTCTGCATTCAGTGACCCCGCGGCCTCTCTCGAGTTGTGTTTCTTATTTTACTCGCGGTCCGCCGCCGCGGCCGCAGACCGAGGGGTGCTTGCTGTGCGGTGTACGCGCAGCGGAGAGAGACAGAGACAGACCGAGAGAGACAGAGAGAGAGAGCGAGAGGGAGTCACGGAGTGTCACGCGTGGTCACGCGGGGCCCGCGGACCGCAGCTGCTGGACGCTCCCCACACGTGTGTGCGGGTGGGCGTGGCGTGGCGCGGCGTGGCGGCGGCGGGTCGCAGTCTCGGGTTGCCAACTCTGGCCGGGAGGCTGGCCGCGCCGCGCGATCTGCCTGCCGCAACATTTGCCTGCGCGGGCTTAATTTCTCATACTTGGGCTCGTTTGCCGTCGTTGTGAAGGACTCGGGCGGGGCGGGCGGGCTTTGCGCCGGGCTGCGGCGGGCCGGGCGCCGGCCGGGCCGCGCTCCCAGTGGCCTCCCGCGCGGGGAGTCGAGCGGGCGGACCAGCACAGATTAGCGAGCGCGGTGTGTGAACAGGTGCTTGTGTCCGCAGCTGGCATAGAATGACCCAGTCCCGGGAGGCGCTCACCATTATGGCGGAGTCCGGGCCCACGTTCAGCAAGGCGGGCACCTTGTCCGTGCCGCGGTGGGCGGCCCTCCTCATCGCCGCCGTGTTCGTCGTCGTCCTGGTGGCCACCGGGATCACCGTGTACTCGCTGACGGGCTGCCCGTCCTCGCCGTCCGCGGAGCCGGGCGGCGGCGGCGGCGGCGGCGGCCACCCGGCAGCACCCGGCGACGCCGCCAAGGACAAGGTGGACGTACGGCTGCCCCGCAGCGTGCGGCCCGTCGCCTACGACATCCGACTGCTGCCCCTCATCAAGGTGAGCGAGCGCGAGGACGGGCGCCCCCGGGGGTCACCGACCCCGCCGAGAACGGGTCAAGGTCGGGAGGGGCAAGTGGGCAGGGTCAGGACGCCGACGTCAACCGGCGGCAGTGGACGCCGCGGAGGCCGTGGCCGCGGCTCTGCCGGCGCACGGCGCCCCCTCTGTCCACAGCGTCCTCGTGCTGCGGAGGCCCGGAGCCCGGGGCAGCAGACACTGACCTCGCCGATGACCTCCCTCTGACCCCCCAGGGCGACTTCACGTTCACGGGCGAGGTGGCCATCACCATCAACGTGACCGAGACCACCAACAACCTGACCCTGCACGCCCACGAGCTGACCGTGGACGAGCGGTCCGTGACGCTCACGCGCCAGGACGGCGTCGGCGACAACGCCACGTCCACGGGCATGCCCGTCGGCCGCCAGAGCAAAGACGCGCTGCGGCAGTTCTACGTCATCCACGCCAGGATGCCGCTCAAGCCCGGCACCTACCGGGTGCGCCTCAAGTTCAGCGGCGTGCTCGGCGACGACCTCCAGGGCTTCTACCGGAGCTCCTACATCGAAAAAAACACCACCCGGTATGACAGGGAGAATTTTTAATAAACGGTTGTCATAGGTTTTCTATATTTTTTTTTGGAAAATAACACGATTGCGGTGATCTGTTCTCTCCGTCAGGTGGGTGGCGGTGACCCAGTTCCAGTCCACGGACGCCCGCCGCGCCTTCCCCTGCTTCGACGAGCCGGGCCTCAAGGCGCGCTTCAAGCTGCACCTGGCCCGGCCGGCGGACATGACCTCCGTGTCCAACATGCCGCAGAGCGGGCCCTCCAACCCGGTGTGAGTATGCGAGGCTATCCGCGCCGCGCCGTCGGCGTCCTCATCGCCCTCGTCGTCCTCCCCGCCTCACCCGCGGCGACCTCCACCCGCAGGGACGGCGTGCCCGGCTACGTGTGGGACCACTACCAGGAGTCGGTGCCCATGTCCACGTACCTGGTGGCCTTCGCCGTCACGGACTTCGTCAGCCTGCGCAGCACCGCCCCGGGGCCCACGTTCGCCGTGTGGACGCGGCGCGAGGCCATCCAGCAGGCGCGTTACGCGCTCGACATCGGCCCCCGCGTGCTGCAGTACTTCGAGAAGTACTTCAACATCAAGTACCCGCTCCCCAAGATGGACATGATGGCCATGCCCGACTTCGCGGCGGGCGCCATGGAGAACTGGGGGCTAATCACGTACCGGGAGATCGCCATGCTCTACCAGGAGGGCGTGTCCATGACCAGCAACCGGCAGCAGGTGGCCACCGTCGTCTCCCATGAGCTGGCGCACCAGTGGTTCGGCAACCTGGTCACGCCGTCGTGGTGGTCGGACCTGTGGCTCAACGAGGGCTTCGCCAGCTACGTCGAGTACATCGGCGTGAACGCGGTACGTGGCGGCCGGGCACGCCCGCCGGGGTAGGCAGTCCGCGGCCGCGCACAGCTGCGCGGCGGGCCGGCCTACCCTCCCGGCGTCTCTGTCGCACAACCGGCTCACCCGCCGTCTCTCCTACTCCTGCAGGTGGAGCCGGACTGGCTGATCCTGGAGCAGTTCGTGGTCAGCGAGGTGCAGATGGTGTTCGGGCTGGACGCGCTGCAGTCCTCGCACCCCGTGTCCATCGAGGTCGGAAACCCGGACGAGATCAACGAGATCTTTGACCGCATCTCGTACGCCAAAGGTAGGCCCGGGGCCGCCCGGCCGGTGAGTTTCTCATACTCGGGGAGGAGCGTGACGGCGACGGCGTCCTCGGCCCGCAGGCGCGTCCATCATCCGCATGATGGACCACTTCCTGACGACGCCCGTCTTCACCACGGGGCTGACCAGCTACCTGCGCAAGCGCTCCTACTCGTCGGCCACCCAGAACGACCTGTGGGCCGCCCTCACGGAGCAGGCGCACCGGGACCGCAAGCTGGCCGACGACGTCACCGTCAAGGACATCATGGACACGTGGACGCTGCAGACGGGCTACCCGGTGGTGGACGTGGTCCGGGACTACGCCCGCGGCACCGCCCGCCTCCACCAGAAGCGCTTCGTGCTGCGCGACGTCAACGCCACCGAGGACCCGCTCTGGTGAGTCCGGGGTTCGAATACCGCCGACTTGGACAGGGTGTTTTTGTCTACCTGTAGAAATAGTGAATGTTGGAAATTTCTACATTTTAAAAAAATTATGAAAATTTAAATACATAAAAATTTGAAAACGATAAAATTTTTGGGGGAAAATTACAGTTTTAATTACATTAATTTTTTTAAAAATCTAAATCAGAAAAAAAATGAACGCTCAAAATTTTTACGATTTGAAGATAAAAATTGTAAAACGTGCCAATGGCGACTGAACGCCACGCAACACTTGCACTCCAGGTGGGTGCCCATCACGTACACGACGCAGTCGTCGCCGGACTTCGCCACCACGAGGCCGACGCACTGGATGGGGCGGCAGCAGCGCGCCGTCGATCTGCCGCACCTGGGCGCGCGCCCCGACCAGTGGGTCGTCTTCAACGTGCAGGAGACGGGCTTCTACCGCGTCAACTACGACGTCACCAACTGGCGCCTGCTGACGCGCGCGCTCCGCGACCCCGCCAACCTGGCCGTGTTCGCGACCACGAACCGCGCCCAGATGGTGGACGACGCCCTCAACCTGGCGCGCGGCGGCCAGCTGGACTACGGCGTCGCCCTGGACCTGACGGGCTACCTGCGCCACGAGACGGCCTACCTGCCCTGGAAGGCGGCCCTCAACGCCTTCAGCTACATCGACAGCATGCTGGTGGACAGCGGCCACTACGACAAGTTCAAGGTTCGCGAGCTGCCGTTCATTGATTCACACTGCTGTCACTTCACGGCCTGACCTCTGACCCCGCCGCCGCCGCCGCAGGCGTACGTCATGGACCTGCTGCTGCCGCTGTACGAGGAGGTCGGCACGGTGGAGCGCCCCGACGACCCGCTGCTCCGGGTCCTCACCCGGGTCTCCATCATGTGCTGGGCCTGCAACTTCGGCTACGAGCCCTGCGTCAACACGGCCTACGACATGTTCACCCGCTGGCGCAACTCGTCCGACCCCGACAAGGAGAACCCGTGAGTGCTCGGGATTTTGGCAGACCAAATCCTGCAAAACATATACTTTTTAAAAAATTAAAATAGTATGGCAGTAGAGTTGGTCAGCCAGTAAAAATAATGTCTCCGAAAATAAATCATCCGGGGTTTTAAAAAATGTCTCTCTTTCTCTCTCTTCCGCCCTCTCTCTCTCCCTCTCTCTCTCTCTCTCTCTCTCCCTCTCTCTCTCTCTCTCTCTTTCCCTCTCTCCCTCTCTCCCTCTCCCCCCCCCTCTCTCTCTCTCTCTCTCTCTCTTTCTCTCTCTCACTCTCGCAGGATCCCGGCCAACCTCAAGCCCGTGGTGTACTGCACGGCGCTCCGCAAGGGCGGCCAGGCCGAGTGGGACTTCGCGTGGGAGCGCTACCTCAACACCAACGTGGGTTCGGAGAAGGACCTGCTGCTGAACGCGCTCGGCTGCACGCGCGAGACCTGGATCCTGGCGCGCTTCCTGGAGCGGTCCATGACGGACAGCTCGGGCATCCGGAAGCAGGACGTGGCGCGGGTGTTCAGCTCGGTGGCAGGCAGCATCGTGGGCCAGCCCCTGGCCGTGCACTACCTGCGCGACAAGTGGGACCGCGTGCTGCAGTAGTGAGTGCCCCACGACCACCGACAATACCCAGTATTTCGAGGATTTTTTTTTTGGGGGGGGGGGGGGGGGAATCCATATAATTTCAGAAAATTTCACAAATTTTTCCGAATTTTTTTTTGAAACCGTGACTCTTGTTTCCCTCCTTTTCCAGCATCGGCTCCTCCATGTTCATGGTCAGTAACATCGTCCGGAGTACGTTCAAGCGCATTAACAGCAAATACGAGCTGGCAGATGTGAGTTGACATTCGTTTTTTTTTTCACAATTTTCAATTTTTAAAATATTTTTTTAACGTTTATGAACCATTATTATAAAAATTTTAAGATATTTTAAAATGTTCGTCTTTTTGTTCGACTTGTAATTTTTGTTCCGCTTTTTGTCCTGCAGCTGAAACGGTTCGCGGAGGACAACGCCAAGGAGCTGGGCACGGCCACCAGGCAGGTGAAGCAGTCCATCGAGCAGGCGGAGGCCAACATCGAGTGGATGGAGAAGAACTACGACACGATCGTGCGCTGGCTGGGCAACGCCACTCGGAACTTGGCCGCGGCCGGCTAGTCGACGCCGGGCTCGGTGGTCCGTGGTTCGAATACCAGGACCGTGGTGTTTTTATTTTTTTTTCTTGTCCCGTTCCGACATGGTTCGGGTCCGAGACATTCATCTGACTGCCATTCCCCAAAAATGTCTTCTGCTGACAGTCTTGTCTATCCGCGAGGTTTTTTGTTCTAGTGTTATCTCGACGTAGAGATATAGACTCGAGCTAGAAATATGAAGAAAGAAAACAGAAACAATTCTCACGGAAAGCGCGAGGGCGCTGTGAGAGAAGTGTTGGATTTTGTGGGAGTACTAGGTGGCGTCGATTTAGAAGTACACTACAGAGAAGTGTCGAGTGTGTATGTGATCTTTGTTGTTTTCTTGTCTATGTCAGTTAATTATTTTTGTTTATTGCGACTAGCAGTTGCATAGGGGTACACGTACTCTAGAATAGGTCTTTCCCTGACGTGTTTCCTTGCCAGCCAAAGCTTTCTATATTTAAATTAAAATCGGAGTTTGAGAAAAGTAAAGACTTCTAGGATAATTACGATGTCACTGCTCCGCTTAGGTTTCGAAAATCTTTTCAAGCAGCACCTCCAAATGCTTTCACTCAACTTCATACTTCGTGAATACCAAAGCGTGTTGTTGTATCTCTTCTGCATTAGTCTTGTACATAAGTGGGAGTGCAGTGAGCCTTGTACATACCGTAGGCAGCATACCTTGGCGTTAAGGCGGATGCATCTAACTCTTAACATCTAAGTAATAGCATGTAGGCTGTGAAATCACCCCGCGCCTTCCGTGTCTGCCCGCTAATATAAAAGCCCTTCAGAGTGTTAATTATTTATTGAAAGTGTGGTGCGGTAAAGTATAGCGAAGTTGTTTGTAGTTGAAATAAAAAAAATAAAGAAGAAGAAATATTTATAACCGGATCGTTTATTTATTCTGTCAGACATACACCATGTGGCTTGGTACGCCGGCTCGCGGGGTAGACACGGCATCAGCGTAGATACCCCCGACGCGCTGGGCTCGCTGGGCTCGGAGATACTCCACTCCCATGTCCGAAGGAAATGCTAGCCGTCAGGCGAGGCGATTTGTTGATCCGTTTCTGAATATGCTACTCTCTCAACTGCACGGTGTTGCGTTATTTTTTTCCAGTCGTATTGAGCGTTATTTGTGAAACTTATTTCACACTGAAAAACATATACGAAAGCATTGAAATGCGCGAGGGCGGCAGCCGCGCCGACCACAGCGGCGCGCAGCCAAACATCACAAAGCAGCAAAAAAAAATAAAAATAAATAAATAAATAAATTGAAAACAACAAAAGTACGAGCTGAAGTATAATGAAGTGGAGACACGAAAATGTGAGAACGCGGGCGATAAGTATCATTAACGGTTAACGCGCTGCCATCGGCGGCGTCGTCTGCTCCCGACAAGCCGAGGGACCGCAATGAAATACAGAAAACAAAGGCACGCGCACGCACGCACGCACGCACACGCACACACACAGGCGCACGCACGCACGCTCGCGTAATGGGCCCGAATGGAGCATGAAATCCCCAAGTTTCACGCACTCCCTCTCGCCGCGAACGCCTCCGCACGCCGCCGGCAGCCCACCCTCCCTCCCTCCCTCCCTCCTCCTCCTCCTCCTCCTCCTCCTCCTCTCCTTCCTCCCCTCCCTACTCCCCGAAATCACGCAGCAATTATGGGTGTGACAGATTTCATAGAACCCCTTAAAGCTCACCCTCTCATTCCACACCCCGTCCCTCCACCGCCCCACACCCCCTCCCTCCGCCGCCTCCGCGCCTCTCCCGCCCCCGCAGCGTACAAGGAATATTTGAACGCAAGAAGTCCATTGGCCGGATTCGCGTATATGTATGCACATGAATATGTGTATGGGAGAGAGAACTAGAGAGAACGAGAGAGACGGAGAGAGAGAGAGAGAGAGAGAGAGAGAGAGAGAGAGAGAGAGAGATTGAGACAGTAAGGGGTAGGGTCGTGGCGCCGTTTGCTGCTGTGCTGTATATATATGAGGTGTCAATAGCAGGTGCCGCCCCGGGGCCTCGTGCGACACCCTCCCTCCCTCCTTCCTCTCCCACCCACACCCCCCTCCGCTCCTCGTATCGGAATCGCGTAAATTCCGCGGATTGGTTCGGCAGTTGCGTGGTTCGTGGTGCGGTCATCGCCAAAGCCCTCTCTTTCCCGCACACGGCCTCCTCGCTCTCTCCGTCTCCTTCTCACACACACATCGCCCATTCCGCCCACATGACTCCCTCTCTCTTCGTCTCTCTTTCTCTCACTCCCGCCGCGGAACGTCCCTCTCTCTCTCTCTCTCTCTCCTCCTCGGCAGCACGCAAGCCGTTTCCTCCGCTATGCCCGCCCCTTTATTTCAACCCCTTTCAAGTTATGCCGAACCTTTCGTGGTCGCGAATAGCGCCCTGTCTGGCCGTGTCTGTCTGTCCGTCTGTCTGTCTACTGGTCTGTCTGCTCGAACACGAGCAACGACATCCTTGCGAAAGGAGAGATAGAGATAGATAGATAGATAGATAGAGAGAGAGAGAGAGAGAGAGAGAGAGAGAGAGAGAGAGAGAGAGAGAGAAGGGGCGCATGTCCTGTCCACACGATCCCCGATCCAGGCTCTGCGATATAAGTCCGAGCCGGCAGACACGTATGCTTACAGAGCTGCGATTGTCAGCGCCCTGGAGAGGACCTCCACCGCCCCCTTCACCCCGCAGATATCAAAAAAAAAAAGGGGGGGGCACATAACTCGCGGCCGGGGAAATGCTACAAAAGGCGGCAGATATAAATCAAGTCGGTGCGAGAGAGATGGAGCGAGAGAGAAGGCGGGGGATGGGAGGGGGGGCTATCATATTGATCAGCGACATCTGCTACCACCGCAGCCTCTGCCCCTGCTCCCCCACTCCCGCCCCCTCCCAACCCCTCCCCTCCCTACCCCCCATACGTGACGCCGCCGTGCTTTATTGGACCGAATACGACACGGATATCATGTGAAGATTGAATCGCCAGCATGGGTGTATCAGCCACCGCAGCTCTCTCTCTCTCTCTCTCTCTCTCTCTCTCTCTCTCGTTTCTTCACCCTCCCCCTTTCTCTCTCTCTCTCTCTCTCTCGTTTCTTCACCCTCCCTCTCTCTCTCTCTCTTTCTCTCTCTCTCTCTCTCTCTCTCTCTCTCTCTCTCTCTCTCGCTCCGTCTCTAGCATCCCCCTTTACGCCTGCCGTCCACGACGTAGGCAACACGCCCGTCCTACCTGCACCCGCGCTGCCTACCCGGCCCCGCCCAGGCTGAGGCCGGACAGATGCATTATACCTCTCGGTTATTTTTCCATTTTTTTTGCTCTTGTTGTTTAAAAGTGAATAATAATAATAATAATAAGAATAAAAGAGCGGATGCTGCGGCACAACCGCGGCGGAAAGAGGAATCTTTTCGCATCCAGGAAATGATCCTGCTGTGGATCCCATCCCTTATTAGACGGGGGGCATCGCCTGCGGCCTGAATTATAATCCTACCCCCCCCCCCCCCTCCCCTCAACCCGCCGGCCGGCAGTCCAATATAATGAGTTAGCCTGCTCTCTGTCTCTCTCTCTGTCTGGCCCTCTCTCTCTTTTTCTCTCTCTCTCTCTCTATATATATATACTCATTTCCTAAGATAAAAATATTAGAGCCGGTGCGGTGCGGCCGCCGCGGCCGAGATTTCCTTACTGTCTTCTGCTTCATCTTCTCCCTTTTTTTCCCTATTATATTCTTCTATTTTTGTCTTCTTTTTAAAATTTTATTTCGCCCCTCGCGGAAAAACAGCGAGAGCGGCGCGCAAGGACGCTTTTCGCATGTCATGATCAGATTTTTAATTTGCTCTCTCTCTCTCTCTCTCTCTCTCTCTCTCTCTCCTCTCTCTCTCCCTCTTCGCTCCGAAAGGGGAGGGGCAGAAAGGCAGTCCGAGGATTCTCATATACACGCAGCTGTTATTAATGTAGAGCTCTCTCTTTCTGTCCGTCTGTCTGTCTCTCTCCCACTCCTTTCCCTCCTCCTCCGTTCTTTCTTCACGCGTCCGTTTTTCCCCTTCTTTCTTCTCTCCCCTCCGCCCCTTTCCCTCTGAGGAAGTTCATCTCTTTAACATCCCGTTAATGTCAGATTAAATTAAACCCTCCCCCGGCGGCGCCACCGCCGCTGCGCCACGGCTGCGCCACTCCGCGCGTGCCCCTTGGCGGGACATTTGAATCTGGCGCCCTTACAGTTTGAGTGGCATTTGGGGCTGGCGGCCCCGTCTCGTCAGGCGCGGATCCAGGGGGGGGGGGGAGGGCGAGTGCCCCTCCTGGCATTGAAATGTAGGCAACCAGCGCTACAGTACTTTCTGCCTGTCGGTAGGCAAAACGGGCCGACGCTGACCGCACGCCCCCTGGGCGCCGCCCTCGCCGCCCTGGCCTCCCACGCCACCGCCGCCACCCCCGCCACCGCCGCACCAGGTCGCCGACGTCGGCGGAGTGGAGTGTCATGGACTCAGAATTAAGAAAGAACGCGAGCTCCTCCACGTACAAAATAAATAAAAAAAAATATCGAATAAAATTCTATTAAAGTTTGAATTATGTTTGGAATGACTTTCGGACGCGGGGCGCCGCTGGGCTCGCGGTCCGCGGGTTTGGCGGGCGGAGCCACAGCGAGCGCGACGCCAAGGGCAGGAGGCAGGACAAGGGGCGTGGCCAGGAGGGGCAGAGAGGGGGGCACGGGGGAGGGAGCCGAGCCCATGGCCGCCCGTGGCCGCTCATGGCAGGCCACGGCCAGAGGCGATCGGAGCACGTGGTCGCAGTCGTGGCGTTGTGGCCGTGTGGTTAGAGAGGCGGCTCGGCGAACGGCGGGTCGTGGGTTCTACTCTTGCCATGCGCCTACCTTTTTCATGTGCGTCCGCTTAGAGAACGGAAGGTAAAATATACTTCCGAACGCGGCGCCGGTATGGCTGTCCAAGCGGCCGTGCGTGCTGCGTCACTGAGAGATGCTCGCGCACGGTCGGGCTGACCCCCGGTCCTGGGTTCTAGGGTTCGATTGGCTTCGAGTTCCCTAGATTCCCAGGGTCCCGCCCGGGGGGGCTGTGTGTCTGCAGGCTACGGCCTCGTAGAGGAGACTCGGGGGGAAGCTACAGAACTCCTAGGGTTCGGAGTTCTGTTTTCCCCCCCTCGGAATCTGGCACGAGCGGACACGCCACTACTCGAGCGGCCACCAGGTCTATCTTGTAGAGTACAGCGGCTTCGGTCGTGTACGCCAGGGAACCTATATCCCCCAAATCTTCGCGGGGGCGGATCTTCAGGTCCGAACCGTTCCACGGTCTAGGAGACTACAGTATGATGGAGTTCTCCAAAGGCCGTGGTTGGGCGGAGGGGGCCTCGTGCGGAGCACGGGCTAGGGGTCGCCGGGGGGTCCGTCCGCGGGCTCTCGTGCTGTGCCCTGGGGCCAACTAGCAGCCGGAAGCGCCGGTTCCCGTAAGATCACCGAAGCAGCAGGCAAGGGTCCTGGCGGAAGCCGGGGCGATATAGGTTTTGTCCCTCGTGGTCAAAGTCCCGTAAGGCGCCGTTTTAGATCAAGGGCCAATTAACAGTACTGGCGATGGAATTTTTTAATGTTTGATCCCTCCCTGGCGGGGATCAAACCCACGTACGAGCGCGGGCCGCGGCGGGGGGCGCGGGGTGCGGAGGCCCCGCCAGTCCCCCGCCAAGGCCCCGCCATAGTCCCCCGCCAAAGGTCCCGCCAGTCCCCCGCCAAGGCCCCGCCGCCCTCGGACGCGGCCAGCGAGAAATTAGTTCCGTCATCCCTTCACGCCGCCACCGCCGCCGCGTCGCCGCCGCCTGATGGAAAATAAAACAAGATGGCGGAAAGGGCGCGGTGCGAAATCGGGGCGCACTAAAGCACACGACATCAAGGAGCGCTCATGTGTGGGCTTTAGCGCCCGCGCGCACACGCACACACACACACACACACACAGAGAGAGAGAGGGAGAGAGAGAGAGTGAGAGAGGCGGAAATGAGAGTGAGAAGGCGTGTCCTAAACCGCCCCGCGGGGGTGCTCTTCAAAGCCAGCCGGGCCGAGAGGGGTGGCGAAGCGAATGCCGGGGCGTCATACCGGAGAGAGTGAGAGAGAGAGAGAGAGAGAGAGAGAGAGACAGAGAGAGAGACAGAGAGAGACAGAGAGAGAGTTGTTTCTAGCCGGGTCGGCGGCCCGCGGTGCGGAACTGCACTCATGATTACAGTGTGGGTGCCATTCTCAGGAGGGCCCTCTCTCTCTCTCTCTCTCTCTCTCTCTCTCTCTCTCTCTCTCTCTCTCTCTCTCTCTCTCTCTCTCTCCCCTCCTCTCGCCGTCGGCCCGCCGGCTCGTCGGCTCCCCGGAAGGACCACGAACCTAATTCCCGGAGTTTCCGGCACCAACGCCATCACGATGACGACGACGACCACCACCACCAGCAGAAGCGGCGGCGGCGGCGGCGGCGGCGGCGGCAGCGGCGGCAGCGGTGTGAGGCTGACCCTTGGCGGCCCCCCGCAGTCCCCTGTCAGCGTCAGGCATTTAGGGCCCCCAATGTAAAGCGGCACAGGGATAACAACAGAAGACCGATTAAGGCTCACCGATGAGGGAGATCGAGCCTATCCCCCCCCCCCCGCCTCCTTCTCTTCCTCCTCCTCCCCCCCCCTCCCCCCCTCCTCCTCCTCCTCCTCCCCCTCCTCCTCCTCCTCCTCCTCCTCCTCCTCCTCCTCCTCCGTCCATGAATACCGTAACGCCACACCGTGGGCAGTTGCTCACGGGGTTTGTGAAGGTCGCGCCGCCGTCGCGGGGGACAGGAACGTTCTCGCCCCGGAGCCAAACCCCGCTAAGAAATGCCAAAAGGAACCGATCTCTCCTCCGGGCTCGGACCTCATCGCCGCCCTCGATGACGAGAGGGGTGATCGCACCGTCTCTCTGTCTCTCCCTCTCTCCCACTTGTGAACGTCCCGTATGGTGCGACAAGGACAGAGCGGCGGAACACAGAGAGGGGCCTGCTGCCTATGCTCTCTGCATGGGACTTCTCCAGGACCTCCAGAACAGCGCCGCCGCCCTGGAGCCTTACCAACACCACCGAAGGTAATGGAGCGGGTAATGAGGGTAATGGGAGCTAATTAATTTCATGACCAGTCCGGAACAGAACCCCCTCCCCTCCCCCTTCCTTCCTCCAGGTCAGCGCTGCTGGAGCTGGAGCTGGAGCAGCTTGACGAGGCGTCGAAGTGCTCCCCGGCGGAAGGCCAGGATGGGAACGGTCTTCGACGTCACCGGAAAGGATATTTGTGCCGTCGATAGAACGGCCAGCATAAATTAAAAACCTCCGCCTTCCTCTCCCCCTCCCCCTCCTCTCTCTCTCTCTCTCTCTCTCTCTCTCTCTTTCTCTCTCTCTCCCGCGGAGGACGTCACGTGCGTTGAGTAGCTGTCAGACGCCAACGTACACACACCTCTGGAAATCGCTTTCGGCTGAAATAGACCATCAGCTATATCCCTCCCTCTCTTTCCTACAACCACCCCCGCCCCCTCCGCTCTCACTCTCTCTCTTTCTCTCTCCCACCCGGAACCGAAATAAGCGCTCTGGCGCCGCATCGTGCGAGGGCCCCCGCGACCCGTACTCAAACATACTCCGATCACGCCGCGGGTTCGAATACCGATGCAGGCAGTTTATATATTCGCGTTTATATTCGGCCCTTCGCCCGTGCACCACCGATCGCTCGTCGATTGTTTTTGTTTCCGTTCCAATAAGAACTGCTGCGGCCTGTCCGCTGGGGGGGCGCTGCAGGGCCGGGGCGGGGCCGGGCCGGGGCCGCGCCTGCACTTGACAAATTAAATTTCATCAACCTGCTGATGAATGTGGCGCGCGGGGCCCCCGGCCGGCCGCAGCCAACACCCTCCTGTGTGCGCGGCCCACCCGCGTTAGGCGCGAAAAAAACAAAACACGCGCGCAGCTGGCTGCGGTATTCGAACCCGCGGCCGCGCGAGCCCTACGGCCACGTCAGGGGTTAGTGCTTTCTCCCGGGAATGTCTGCGGGGGGAGAATCAGGCTTATTTTCGAGACAGAATGAGTGCCCTCTTTCCTCTTCGTCCGCGGTCTCTTCTCGAGGACTGATAGAGCAGCTGTATCAGCTCGCTAGCCTCCTAATCCGCGGGGGTTTCCTACCGGTCGAGTGTCAACACGTCGGGGACACACACTCACACACACACACACTGGTGGGCAGCCAGCCGTGTGCAGCGGTGTGTATATATATGTTGTTGTTGTTGCACCGGCCCCTCCGCCCCCCAGAAAGGGTGCTACGTGTGAGTGTTGTGCGTCCAAGCGGCCCTACATAACAACACTCCTGATGCGAAATGGCTGAAAAAAAAGGCATTGCGCTGTTGGTGCACTGTTTGTTTGCGTTGCGGTGACACACTGCAGTCTGTGGTGTTAAGTGTGGTCGGAAACGTGGATAAAACCGGCGAGATGCGGCAACGCGGGAAAAAAGAGGAAACGGAAAGAATAATATTGCCAGGTAGTTGTGGGATGGTCCGGTCTCGGGTATGCGGTACCGGGAACGAATAATTGAATGAACGCCAAATAAATGAACGGATAAAATGAGTGAAAGATACATGAAGAATTAATGGATAAAGTATGAATAAATTTATGAATGCAAAAATGAAAGAATGAATGAATGGCCGAATGAACGATTGAATGAATGAATGCATAAATGGTTGAGGTGTCGTTTATCTTCATTACGGTGATATCCATTTAATGCCCATGCGTCTCTGCCTTCCCTCTCTGTCGCGCACCCTGTCGAGGGAGAGAGAGAGAGAGAGAGAGAGAGAGAGAGAGAGAGAGAGAGCGCGCTCTGTGTCGCACCCTTCCGCTCCCCGGCCATTCGCCACACATGAAAATCTCAAAGGCGCAGGTTAGCCGCCCCATTTCTCCCCAAATACACTCGCGATGCCGGAACAAATGGCACTTCTCCACTCGCTGCAAAACATATCGTTTGTCACCGCGAAGGAGAAGAAAGAAAAAAAAAAGGAAAGGAAAAATGAAAAGAAGGGGAGGAAAAGAAAAGTGCGGCATTTGACGGGGCGTCCGGCCACGTAACCGTGCATGATCGTGCGTCATTAGCTGACGACGCGGGAAAATAGAAACATCTCTCAAACATGACAAATGACTCGAGTGGCCGCCGCCTTCTGCAGAGAGAGAGAGAGAGAGAGAGAGCCTCCGAAAAATCGCGACCAACAAAAGAAAAAAAAGGTAAGAAGGAGAAGAATGTAATTGTGCGCCTGGAGCGATGCGGCGGCGTCTGTGCTGTTCTTTTCGAGAAGGCGCGCGCTTTTCTCACGTCTCGACGCTCTTTATCGTAATCGCGAATGCAGGCGAAGTCATCAAGATAATCGCAGTGGGGTATTTTTTTTTTAATTTTATAAGGACGAAGGTAATCAGAGTTGAACCCGGGAGTTGTGTTTTCCAGTCCCGACGGCACAACTCGTCTTCGCGTTCATAGAGGGCGGCGGCGCCCGCGCAGCAGTGGCGCCCTCCGACGGCGGCCGTCGGCAACTGCCGATCGTCATTCATACACGACCCGAGAGACTCGGCCCTCTCCTTTTTTGCCACCCCATATTCTTCTTCTTCTTGTGAGGCGGGCGGCGGCGGGGGGCGGCGGGCGGCGGGGGCATGCGTTCGACAGCAGATTGCCGTCACATCAACCCGCTCGGCCCGCCCCCGGCCCGCCCCCGGACCGCCCCCAGCCCGCCCCCCGCCTGGCCCGCCCCCCCGCGCCAAGCAGACATGTAGCCGTTCCGAAACCGCAACGGCGAACAGCTCGACCGGGTGACAAAGGGAGAGAGTGAGAGAGACATATCGGAGGCGATGCCGAGGGAGAGAGAGCGACACACAGCGCGCGACCCCAGATCGCCGGCCTGGCTTCGCTTTCATCCCGAGGGCTTTTGCATTCACTCTTGCGGCCACCGGCAACAGCAACAACAGAACGTTTTTTAACCCCCCTCCCTCCCTCTCTCTCTCTCTCTTGCTCTCTCTCCCTCTGCCCCGCGGCCGGGGATCCGATCGCGGCCTTTTAATAGTTTGTAATAACAAAGTGGCCCGCTTGTACAAACAGCCGTCGGGGACCGTCCGTAAAGCGGGACACCGCCTTCTCGAAACAGCGACATGTACTGTCGGGCCGGGGAAAAATATTTAATTTCCTATTCAAGTGAAAACTTTAGTCATACGTCGCGCGGAAAATGAAGAAACCAATCCATATAATCTTAATCGAAAGTTTTGTGTGTGAACATCGTTTAAGGCCAGCCCCCGCCGCGACCGCTCGGCTCCGACACTCTGTCGTCATTCAGGGGATCTGCCGGACTCTGTTTTTCGTAGGGATCTGTCTCCTTAGAGCCCGTGCGTCTGCTCTTTTTATGTTCTACCCGCTTATATATATATATATATATATATATATATATATATATATATATATATATGTATATATATATATATATATATACATCACCCCTCCCTCTCCTCCGAGGGGATCTGCGGAACACAACGGGGAGCTCATTAGAATCGTTAGCGACGCGCTTACGAGCGTTTTATGGGTGTGTTGATGTGCGCAAGTGGCCATAACGATTTATTTAATGCAAACTCTTTCAAATCTAAAACAGAAAAAAAAAGAATTAATCAATAAATCAATGAATGAGCATAATGCGCAGCTCAAAATTCGAAGTTCAGCTTACGCGTAATAATGTGCGTCCCGGAGAAAGAATGGTGTGAACTACACTAGGAAACTACAGTTAAACTGTAGTTAGTCTTCGTACATGAAACTTCAGTCCTGCCGGAGAAAAAGCTGGCAAACTTTAGTTTCCCGCGTACGGTGCAAGTGCGGTGAAACTACAGTTTGTGGAGCTACAGTAGGGGGGCGCTGTAGTTTAAATCGAGCTTTCAGCGTGTAGATCCGTCTGGAGTCCGGGCTGCCTCCGCCGCCGGGCGGCCAGAGGAGATATGACTTCGGTGCAGCAGACGACGCACGGCGGCCACGGAGTGCGGCGCTCGAACAAAGCGCGGCTGTGCGCTGTCACTCCCAGGGCCGCCAACCCGCGCGCGGCCCAAATAAAAATAAATGAAAAAAAAGAAAAAAAGAAGGGAAAGAGAGTGAGAGAGGGAGAGGGAGGGGGGGAAAAGTAGATCGACAACCTAAAACGGCTGCCCACACCGTACACGCCAGAAAGAGGGAGAGAGAGAGAGAGAGAGAGAGAGATTGGCATGCCTGGTATGTATGTGAGTGTGTGAGCATGCGTGTGATTATGTGTGTGTGTGAGCGTGCGGGTGGAGATTACCATTGCCTTTTATTCCCTGCAATATTCACTCTAATAAAAGCAGGGCGCGGCGGGCGGCTCTCCGAAGGCGCGCGCGCGAGAAAAGAGCTACATTTTGGGGGGAAATAGAGAAAAGGCCGCCGAGCCACGCCCCTCTCGGGCCACGCCCCCCCTCACCGCGCGCCAGGTGGCCTACCCCCAAGGGGCACCCCCCGCGGGGGCAGTGCGGGGATAACTTATTTATGAAAAAGGGAGAAAAAAAATGGGGAGAGGGATCGTCTGCCATATTCTGCGGGTCTCCGCCGCGCGCAGTGAGACTGTGCCACACTCCCCCTTCGCTGCTTCTTTTTGTCTCCCTTTCTCATAACCACCACGCCCCTCCCCCCCACGCATAATTTTATATTATCATCATTTTTACCCGGTCCGCGAGAGCGAATTACTCAATAAAATCCATCTTGGCCCGATTATCGACAGCGTTTTTGGGTCAGATGGCGTGATTTAGCCGGCAGCGCCGCCACGCCCCGCATTGTGGCCTGACAAATGGTGCGTCTGCCCGCCACACACACACACACACACCGACCAGCTTTTTCTCCTTTTTTTATCCCTCTCTTTTCTCACCCCCCCCCCCCCCTCTTCCCCTTTTTGCGCGTCCTTTCAACGGCGTGCGCATATTATCGGCACGCTGCCGTGTGAATAGGTGGGTGCGGTCTGCGAATAACACGACAAGGTCCGCGGGAGCAAGCGATAGGGGCGCCGCGATTTATAACGCCGACACGCGGCGGCGGCACAACAGCGGCGGCGGCGGCAGGGCCGGCTGATATCGAGAACTTTTTGTTTTGTTTATAACCGGCGGTGGTCAAACGGGGAGGTATATATACACGTACAAAAAAAAGGAGATGTGTGTGCCAGGTGCTGGCCGAGAAAAATACAAATCGTAATTTTGGTTTGCTGCTAAGTCAGAAGTGGAACAGTCCAACGACACTACCTCACATAATCACAATAGTTACCGTAGCGTCTGCCAAAACCGTCGCGAGACAAGTAAACGGAAGAGACTCGATAGCAATGTGTGCCAAGAGGAGGGAGTGTTCCCATACACACGGCGCGCGGCTCCTTTTGTGCACGCACCACGTCTCGCCCGTAAGGGCTTGCCTGTTTTTCCTTATTCCTTTCGTTCCTTTCTTTTCATTTCTTTCTCTTTTTTTTTTCAAAGATTAATGATGGCAAAAATCACAATCGAAGCAGTGAGGTAGCCGCGCATCATTAGCTTTTGGCACGCGTGTGTGGCGGCACTGGCCGCGGCGGCGGCGTTGGCAGCGCTGCCGCGGCAGTTCCGGTCCGAACAACGTTCACTTGCTTGGAAAACGAGACCGGAACCGATCAGCTTCCGGTCGTTGCTCGACTCGTCGACTTTGTTGCGTCAACGGCAAGATAGATTGCTCTGTGTGTGTGTGTACTGGACCGCGAAAGGTTACTTGCGGCCTTATTCGTGGCCGCCAAGCAGTCGTAAGGATTCCCCCACCCCCTCCAATTTTTCAATATTTTCCAAAAAGTGAATTCCACATCAAAAAATTAATTGTTTTTTGCAGCAGGCTGTTTTTTTCCCATCCCCTAGTCGCTGCACTTTCTGCAGATGGCAGGAGGAGAAGGGTTGAACCCCCGCAGCACGCCGCTTGCAAGTCCGTATTAATATAACACGTTTGCTGATGCGTGTGCGCTTGGCTGAGCCGCGCGACGTTTGACGGTGAATACCACCGGCAGCGCCGCATTTGACTCCAATAGAGTTGTGACGGAGGTATTCACTATTGGCAGATTCCTTTCTTCTACTGTCGCGCGGCGTGACCCCGCAAGAGTATGATAAATTAGCATTCGCGCTCCGAAAAAGCGCCGGGTCCGACGTTTTTAATAATAACAACATGCAGCAACGTCACGTTACGAACCTCATTCTTGACGGGGCCCGCCGCAGAGTAAACACGGCGACAGTCCATCCCGGCCAGAACAAAAGAAGAGATGCAAACCGAAACTACAAAACCAAACAAGACGCGCCCGCCGCCGTGCGTACGTCAGATGAAACACCGCACCAATGACATTTTATTTTCCGAAATTATATTTTAGCACGCAGTTTGAAACTTAAACGGGGCGCGAAACGAGACGTCCCCCCTCGTCGCACCGCCCGCGCGAACCACCCCCTGTAACTTATTCCACCTTATTTACCACATTAATCTCTTTCGTAGTTACGTCGTTTTTTTCGCTCATTCCTTCTTTTTTATTTTTTTTATAGTATGCAGGCGGCGCATAGCGAGCAGACGACGCCTGATGCTTTTGTTATCATTTGCTCATTTCAATGCGTCCAGCCGGCCGGGGCCTTTTGTAGTTAGTGGGTCCATCACCTGACTGGGCCACCCCGTTAGTCAGCGCACCCTTCCGACCGCTGCCATCCCCCACTCTCTCTCTCTCTCTCTCTCTCACTCCCTCTCTCTATCTCCCTCTCCCTCTCTCACACACACACAATTACCCTTGTTATACTAATCTGTCGACATGCATGTGTGTTGTAACACACGCCACACAACCGACGGGGCAAACGTCAAAGCGCAGTATGCGCGCGTGTGTGTGTGCGTATGTGGCGTGTGTGCGTGTGCGGCGGAAAACGGCGCTCCGCGATAAATTCATACTTCTATCAAAGCTTTCTAGGGAAGGAATTGCTGTAAAGCGGCGGTGCGTGTTCGAAATGAGCTGTGATTTTGGAGCAGCCGCGACCCAAGGTGAAAGGAGAAGGGAAACAGACTTCTAGAAAGTGGGGAGAAAGAAGGTCCTAGTTGGCCTCAGAGAACCTGAAGGAAATGCAAGAAAACTTTGAAAAATATTGACGTCAAGGTAGTGGACAAATTGGTGTACACACGAGATCAGCACAGTGGTGTCCATTCCCCGTCCAAACCTTTTCTTAAAAAAGGAAAACACCTTACCGTCTCCCATCAATTTTTTTTTTTATGGTGTTCGTGAACGAGATATGATAGTGCGGTGAGCCAGGCGAGGCGGTGCGGGTTTCACACACAGCCGCGCGCCTCGTAAACACCTTCCAAACACCGCCCCCTCACCACACCCTCACACCACGCGAACTGTACACCCCCGCAGCCCCCCCGCGCGGCAATCAGTCTGTTCCATTCATGAGTCTATGAAGGCGATAGTCATTACGAGCACATTACCCCCCCCCCCCCCAAGCAGCTCCCGGGACCTCACCGCAGCAGTTCTGTGTACTCCCCCTCCTTTCTGCAGACAAGAAACACAGGGCGCGGCGCGCGCGCAGAAGTTAGCCCCCCCCCCCCCCCCTCCTCCCTCCCTCCCTGGACCCGCCCCTCCCCCTCGCCCGGAGCACCGGCGGAATGGCTCCGCCCACCGGCCAATGGCGATGCGCGCCGCACTCGGCGGCCCTCCCCTCCCCACCGCGTCCTCCTTGAGTCTGACAAGGAGAGAGGGAGGGGAGGGGTGGCGGGCCTCTGGCCAGGGAGAAAGAGAGAGAGGGAGGGAGGGAAGCGGATAAATAAGTAAACAGGAAGCACTCGACGCCGACGGGGTGGGAAAGCTTTAACAAACTACATGCTAAACTAGAGCCTGACCTGGTTCAAGTGGTGCTGCCTTGGGGTCGCCGCGGGGGGTCGCCGCGGGGGGTCGCCGCGGCCTACATGCCGCTCTGAAACCCAATGCGAATCAATACCGCGTCGTCCGACCGGAGCCGAACCGCAATGTGGGGGCACTTTATGGTGGGCGTCATCTGCGGGAAGTCATTCTTACGGTGGGATGGCGGGTTGTGGAGACATTGAAAGAGAGAAATGAATAAAAGCCAATCACACACACACACACACACGCACACTCTGACACACGCGCACAGGAACACACCGGCTGCTGAATCACAGACGGGCGACGAGTGAAGGTACTTCTATGTCATTACGATCATGATGATATGGTCTATCGCCTTCGCTGAGGGCTTCGCGATGTTCTCTTCCGTTCCGTAATGCGTATAAGAGGGACAGCGAGAGAGAGCAAGAGCGAGAGAGAGAGAGAGAGAGAGAGAGAGAGAGAGAGTGAGAGAGCGGGCGCGGCAGTCAGCACAGAAGGACCCCGAGGAAGGAAGACAGAAGACAGAATAGAGAGAGAGACAGAATAGAGAGAGAGAAAGAGAGATCTGGAGCAGCTAAAGCGGAGAGGGTGGTTTTGGCCCCCAGCCAATATCTCCGCCCCCGCTCCGCCCCCACCCCGTCCTCCTCCCCCGACTTTCGATAAAGACGCTTCCGCGCCACGCCGGGCCGCCAGGCCCAGCAAGCCGCCATGGCCGATTTACATAAATTGCTTGCGATACTGGCATGAATATGATTGTGTTATTACGGCAGGACGTAATCGAAACTGGACTGCTGCTGCCGCTGCTGCTGCCGCTGCTGCTGCCGCTGAGACCGCTTATAGGCCTAGACGTGCTGTACTGCCACACCACCGGACCCAACTGACGATACTCGTTATACGCACCACGAATGCTTATTTACAGTTCTTGTACATAGATATGTACAGATACATAAATTTCACTGCTGATGTACGAAATCGTACGGAATTAGAATTGTTCACAGTTATGTACAAACAGTGCATTTATTGTGTACAAATTTGTACGTAAGCTATGCAAGTTTTATAGTTATATGTACAAAAATATAATATTTTGTACAAATGTTGGAAAATTTCTGGTTCACTTCAAAATTATAATATAACTTTATGCTACTAGACAACGATGAATATATTTTTTTTTTTTGAATCCGCCTCTTTAAACTAAGATGACAGCTACGACGTCACCCAAGCGACTAAAAGTAGCAGCGGCAGCAGTACAGTCTTCCCGCGACATTGCTGACATATTCTCCTCTCCTTCGCCGTATTCCTGAGCAGAATAATACGATCTGTTCTCTCCTTCTCTCTCTCTCTCCGTCCTCCTTCTCTCTCTCTTCTTCTGCCGCTTGACATTTCAATCATAAACGTCAGCCCAATGTGCAGACAATTTTCCTGCCGACTGCGAGCTGCGCTCCGCGCTGTCATGATAAATGCCCCCGGCGGGGCCCCGGCTGCCCCCGGCTGCCCCCGGCGGGGCGCGGCCCATGTAAACGTCTGGAGGAAACAGAAGAAGTAACGTCCGCCGGCCGCACCGCCTTGCTAGAACCGCGCTACCGCAGCGCGGGGTCCGTTCAGTTAGGCTCTCGCTGTGCGGCCCCTCTGCTACTCTCCCTCACCGCCCCCCCTGCTCGTTCGAAACGAACAGCTATTCGGCCCACGAACGCGCACGCGGGGGGCGGAGGAGCGGCGGGCGGCGCGGGGGGGAACTCGGAATGGACCTCCGCCTTCGGGCCTGCGGCAGCGGCAGCGGCGGCCCCGCGGAAGGAAATACAATTCCGCGAGCTGCAAGCAACAAGGGTGGGTTCAGAGGAGCGAAAAAACCGGGGGGAGCGGCAAAGTCGTAAGAGCTCAGTGGCGACCGCAGGTACGGCCGAGAGAGAGCGAGAGAGAGAGGGAGAGAGAGGGAGAGGGCGGTGGTGGCGGACCGGCCCTTGTTTTATTGAGTGCGTGGGGGGGGGGGGAGGAGGTAATGCTCTGCGGGGGGGCTCCGCGGGGGGCAGCTAACAATGTAGAAGAGCGGAAATAGCGGACCTAACCAGAACCCCCGCTCTCTGCTGCGGAAGTATATTCGCAGCGTCGAGATATCGAATGTGTGCGGGCGCGCGCGCGTCGATATCCCACGCATCACGGCGCACGGCCACACGGCCTCCTCGATCTAAGGGTCAGTCACCGGGCCGGCCACCACCGCCCCCTGGAACACTACCGCTATAAGCCGAAGTACTCCGCCGCCCGCGGCCCGGGCGGAAGAGGAAGAAAGTCAGAGAGAGAGAGAGAGAGAGAGAGAGACCGGGCAGCAAAAACACAAGGAAACGAGTGGATAATTGAAAAGGCAGCAAGGAGGGGAGGCGGGGCCGCGTGGCAAGGAGCAGAAAGAGCGGAGGCCAGAGAGGAAAAAAGAAAGACGAAAGAGAATCTGCCACTGAAACTCGATATCTTATTATTTCGAGATGGCTTCATTATTTTTCGTGCCCCGGCCACTGCTGCTGCTGCTGGCTGCCGCCGCCGCCTCCTGTGCGGGACGGAGTGAGAGAGCTGCTGGGGTGGGAGAGAGACGGACGGCGTCGGGGTGGTAAGGAGAGGGGCGTGGCCTGCAGGGACGGGAGGGGGTGGGGGCGCGCGGGGCAGCACCGCGGGCAGAGCGGGCAGCGCTACACCACCCCGCCCCCTCCCTCTCTGTCTCTCTCTCCACCGGAGCTATTCGCTCTTTTTATGATTATCATTGGGTCTCTTTAAACGATCGTATGATTGGAGGAGGCGAGGCTGGTCGGCTGGCCCGCCGCCCTCCCTCCCCCGGCCGGGCCTCCGTCGGCGGCGTCCCTCGCGGGGACTCCGTCCATGGCGGCGCGGCCGGCAGTCGGCGTACGACCGGGCTCCGCGACGGACGTGTGGGGAGGCGCGCGCCGAGCTGTGATGGTGTGATGTTCCGCGACGTGCCCGTGGCAGTGCTCCGCCCCACTGCGAGCGGCCTCAACGGCGGCCTCAGCGGCGGCCTCAACGCCGGCCTGACGCCCCCGACGTCGCAGGGCTGTGGCCCCCGCGGCCTCGCCCCCGGCCACACGGCCTCCTTCTGCGTGGACTCGCTGCTCAGCCGGTCGCCGGCCTCGGCCTCCTCGGACGACGCCACCTCCTCGGACGAGCGGCCGCCCAGCAGCGGCGGCGTGGTCGTTAGCAGCGCGCCGTCCCCGACGGCCTCCCCCCTCAGCACCCTGGTCGCGGCCGCCGGCCTGGGGGGCTTCCCCGGCGGCACCCTGGGCGGCTTCGGCCTCGGCGGCCCGCCCTCCTCGGAGCCGCCCCCCAAGCCCGCCCCCGCCCTCAAGTTCAGCGTGAACGCCATCCTCGGCGGCAGCCCCGACCTCCACCATGCGCCGAGGCCGCCGCCGTCCCCAGGTGAGGGCAGCCGACGGCGAGCCTGCAGCACGCCGACAGTGCCGTGTGGAAGTGAGCAGTGCCTTGTCTATGTACGGCCGAGCGCTGAGCCAGGATAGGAGCAGCTCGGACCCGCGCCTCGTCCTCTCGGGTGCCGGCCCCCCGCAGCGCCGCCGTGCGCCCCCCGCAGAGAGCCGCCCCGCATTTAGGTCTCCCCGCCCCAGCCACCGCCAAGTCCGAAAACAAACTCATGGGAAACTCTTAATTTCATTGTTACTCTCATTGAAATCAAGTGAATTCACGCACATTTCTATAAAATAATCGTCTACGTAAATATTGCGAGCGTTTGAATTTTTTTGTACCTATACAGCAGTTCGCTGCAGCTAGACCCCGAACTGCCCGTGTGCCCAGAAAAAAAATTGTTCTTTTCGCGGTTTTCGGCAGGGATATTCGCATTTATATCTAAGGAAGTTTCCTTGAACCAAGTGCATTTTATCACATCCAATTCAAATATTTTTACATATGTATATGCTTGCCAAAAATTGTGGATCAAGAACACATTTTTAAGTGCAAAGCTTATCCAGACAAATTTTTTTAATCGAACGTGCTGATATATTTTTACACTACTGTACACCGTGGGTGCGACAAGCAGCTCCATTTATTTCACTAGAAATATACATACAGTATACATGTACGGTTTAGAGAATCACAAACGCTCTATCTTCTTTATCGCATTCACAAAAAAAAAATTCGCACCACGGACTCGCACTGTGAAACGACAACAACGGTCTTTCTCTCTCTCCGTCCACCCGCAACGGCACGACGGAATATCTCTGCCACCCAGTGATTCAAAAAGCGTAAAGAGAACATATCGGATACAACGCGTTTGTCACCGTGCGTCCCGTGGGAGGGAGGGAGGGAGTGAGAGACAGATAGATGGAGAGAGAGAGAGAGAGAGAGAGAGAGAGAGAGAGAGAGTTTATCACTGCATATCGCCATATAGCGCGAAAAAGAAAACGGGAATATAGAAAAAAAATACGCTTGTACTGTAACGCAATGACGACAAGAAATAATAAAAATAATAGAAAAAGTCGCGTCGCTGTGGTTCTATGCCAGAACAAGGGAACAGGGACGGAGATGATGCAGCGCCTGCAAAGGGATTCCGATAGCGTTTTTATTGTTCAGAGCCGGGGCCTTTGTTTTTCCATTACACGGCCGCGGCCGCCGGCGCGGCGCCGCCACCAACTTTTTGATCCCCATAATGCGAATGAAGGAGGGTCGTTGGCGAAACACAGCCAAAGGGCTGTAGAGGGGGGCGGGGGGAGGGGATGGGGGAGGGAGGAGGGCCGCTGTGCTAAACTTTTCCAATCCGGTATTGAAACGAAAAGTTTTGTGCCATATCGTTGATGGCTCCCGATTTTCATACCCTTAACCCGCGCAGCCCCCCTCTTTTTTATCCCCCCCCCCCCGACCCCCCCCCCCCCCCTCCTCCGGCCCCTCTGAGGGCGTTTCGACTGGAGACACCTGTCTATGGGGGGGTTCCAGCAGCGGGGAGGGTGGTGGGCGAACTAGAAGAAAGCGTGTGAAATGCAGAAGGAATAAACACAGCCCATTCGCTTTTGTTTGATCGCGACTCTGAGTAGTAAACTTGCAACGGAGCGTTTAGGAAAAGATAAGAACATAATGTCTGTTGAGTTTAGAACACGCGAAAACAACAACAACAACAACAACAAAAATAGTGATCCGTCAAGATGTTCCTATTTTTTCACTTTTAAAAATTCGCGGTATTGGTTGGAATGCGTCCGTATCCTCCCTCTCTGTCGCACTCGTGCAGCACGTGTGTCTCAGTGTGGGCGGCGGGCGCGTCTCCGGCCGCGGCACTTGAGGCCATCTGCCGATCGCGTCATCCAATATAAAAGCCGCGGCTTTTATTCGCCACCGTTTTTGCCCGTAAAGACGCCTCGCGAACGACGCCCGCCCCCCCCCCTCCCCGCCCTCCCCTGGTCCCGCCCCTGCCGCACTCCAGGCACTGCAGGCAGCCGCCGCGCCCACTCCTCTCCTCTCAATCCCGAACACGTCGTGGATCGGTAGCGCGGTGGTGCTAGTGGGTAGCGTGGGGACCGAAAGGTTCGTGGTTCGACTCCCGACTAAGTTACTCGCCTTTTCTTCGGTTCGCGAAAACAGTGGTTTCGTATCTGCTATTTTTTTTTCTTCTGGCCCGAGCGGGTCGCGGATTGATTTATATCTATTATCTCGCTCAGTTCCCCGCGCTCACCCCCGGCGTATCGTGTTAACAGCCGCGGCGTGCCCCCCCGGGGCGGGCCCCCCGCGGTGTGTGATAACTGGCGGGGCGCCGGCGCCACGCCGTCAAAATACCTGTACCTCATCAAAAGCGGCCGGCCGCAGACCCCCCGCGGCGCCAAGTATCTGTCGCTTCGGTGGCGGGGGCGGCGGGGGCGGCGGGGGCGGCGGGGCGAGAGGCCCCCGCTGCGACGCCGCGCGCGGCCGCCCCACAGCGGGGGTGTGACTGCGTGTGACACTGGGGGCGGAGGCCGGGGGCGGAGGCGGGGGGGGGGGGGGGGGAGGCGACAGGTGGACGCCAACCCCTTTCACTATCCTCTCTTTCTCCTTTTCCCTCTTATTTCCCCACACCCACCCACCCACTCTGTATGTCTCTCTCGCGCTCTGCCTCCGTCCCTCTCTCTCTCTCTCTCTCTCTTACTCTCTCTCACTCTCTCCCACTGTCTCACCTTCTTACTCTCTCTTTCTGTCTCTCTCACCCACTTTCTCTCTCTCACTCTCTCTCTCTCACTCTCTCCCTCCCCCACCAGGACGAGAGCGGCGGTTTCCAAGTCCGCCAACAACTTGAGGGGTAATATGAGGGCCCAGCAGGGTTTGGGGG
Source organism: Megalurothrips usitatus (assembly GCA_026979955.1). Lineage (NCBI taxonomy): Eukaryota > Metazoa > Arthropoda > Insecta > Thysanoptera > Thripidae > Megalurothrips > Megalurothrips usitatus. Next base: position 8,472,320 of record CM049605.1, read on the forward strand.
CGGCGGGAGGCGGCGGGCCGTAGGAGATCCCCCCCCCCCCCCCTCCCCTCCCACCCTCCGCGACGCCACGCCCACCCACTCGCCGCCGCGTCCACACACACACACACACGCACACACCGCGTACCGCTCGTAAATTGACACCACAGTTTATCAAATCAATTCTCGGCCTGGACCCCCCAGCCGCGGGGCGGCGGACCTCTCGTTCCCCTCCGCCGGACACCCACCCTCGCTCGCTCTCTCTCTCTCTCTCTCTCTCTCTCTCTCTCTCTCTCTCTGCCCTTCGACCGCAGTCCGGCGGAATCTCCCGGGTTCAAATACTCTTGGCTGCGCCGCGGTTTTCTTCGGGCGTCGCGGTGTTCCCCTCCGCGCGGCCGGGTCGTCGGCGCGCAGCCTAACCTCCTACTTGTCACGGTATGAAAAATTTCTCATGACAAATGTGTCGGCGATTTGTCGAGTTTTGTCGGCCGCCGCGCCGCCTCCCCTCGCCGCAGTGGGGGAGGACCGGCCGTCGTCAGCTGGCCGTCCACTTAGCGCCTGTCCAGGACCCGGAGGCGGCGGTGGCGGCGGCGGCGGCGGCGGCGGCGGCGGCGGCGGCGGCGGCGGCGGCGGCGGCGGCGGCGGCGGCGGCCCCGGGGGCCCGGCGACACCCTCCCGGCCCGACGCGGTCCGGCCGAGTCCGGCGCAGCACCCGGCGGCCCGGCCGGCCGCCGAGGCCTCCGCCGGCCCCGACACGACCCCACACACCACGGCCCCACCCTTCTTCATGTGCCCGCCGGCGGCCGCTCGCACGCACATGCGTCGCCTGCCTACAAGGCCTTCCAGAGACCAGTCTAATCCCGGACAGTCACAAAAATCATAATTATCTGCGTCGAAACCGCGTGTGTTTATGCGGGGATTGAATCCTCCCTGAAGTATCACGGTCGCAAATCCTGTTGTGTGCACCTTGGCGACCGCGTCGACGGGGACGGGGAGGGGGGCGACGCGCGGATGTCATCCGAGGACGCCGTCGACGACGGCGACGTGAAGGGGACGCACGCGGAGGCGGGGGCCGCGCGGCGGGGTGGAGTATGTGGCTTTGCAAATAATAAATCCGGGGCGGCAGGCGGCAGGCGGCGGCCCGGCGCCGCGCGGCGTGCGTCGGTTCGCACAGTGTTTGCTCTCGGGTGTGTTCCTAATGGGCGCTGCGTTACGCACACGCGCACGCACGCACGCACGCACGGGAGGGCCACAGAATGACCGCAAGTAACCGCACCGCGGCCCGCCGCCGCCGCCGCCGCCGCTGCTCCTCCCCTCCGCGGCCAATGTTTGCGCATCACTTTGCACAGCGATTTGTTGCAGCAGTAGCGGCGGCGGCGGCCGCATGCATCGAGTACCCCACACGCGGCGGGTGCGACAAGGACGAGGGGAGGCTTCTGCGGGAGGGAGAGGGACAGAAGGCCCCCCGCGCGCGCGTGCGTGTTTGGCTTTCCATAAAAGTACGAAAGTCATCGTGTTACGAGTCCGATGACGGCGGCCTCGGATCCCTGAGTCCGCAGCGGCGCTCGTCTGTCGACGCGGAGGGTCGCGGGTCGGCGGGGACCCCGCGGGGACGCCGCGACGCTCTCCTGCTGCTCGCGATGGACTCCCCCATCCTGGAGGGACCCTAGTCAAACCCGCGTTAAGTTCCCCGCGCAGTGCCGCCCAGGAGTACACCCTGCACCGCCGTCGCCAGGGTGGCCCCCGGTGGGGCACGGGGCTCATCAGAAACCACTTAGTCCCCGGGAGGGGCGGGAGGGGGAAGGGGGTGGGGGAGTCACCAGGCAGCTAATCGGGAGGGAGCACGGAGGACCGAGTACCCGATATATACAGTACCACGCCAAACGTAAAATGAGGGCGAAACTAGTTTTTTTTTCTCTGAAAGTTTGCGCGGTTTACTAGCGCCTCCTAAGAAATTTTTGAACAGATGTCGCCGTGATTAAATTTTTCGATCTTGTCCACAAAAATGAATGAAAATGTACAACTTCGCCCCGAGTGAGCGAATAAATGAAGTGTCAACGTCGAACTCGCTCGACGCAGAAGCGGTCAACGCAAATCCCGACTCCCAACTCATCGGAAATTCAGGAGGTCCGAGCGCGCTCCCGCACTCGACGGTTGCCTTGGCAAAATATAAGAGAGCGAGCGAGAGAGATAGAGAATGAGAGAGAGAGAGAGAGAGAGAGAGAGAGAGAGAGAGAGAGGGGGGGGGGGGAGAAAAAGGGAGCGGGAAGGGTAGAAAATATGAAGAAAAATAACATACGTGTCTTCATGCATTTTTCATACCTGGGAGCGGCCCGCCCTGTATTTATTGGCGCCTCGCTCGGCGGGGTGCCTCTCAGCAAAGATGTTGCGCCCCTCCGCTGCCTCCGTGCTTCTATAATCTGCTCGGATACTGTGAAATAGATACGAGCAGCAGGAAAATTTCGCCTTGGTTATATGAGTTGCTAGAGGTCGTGGTGGTGGTAGCAGAGGTGGTGGTGGTGGTGGTGGTGATGGGTGAAGGCCGGCAAACGGGAGGCGATTACTAACTGCCTAACAAAAAGATATGAAACAATAATATAAGGGAAACGCCCCCCTCCCCTCCACCCCCTCCCGTCTCCCGTCTCTAAACGATTACAACGCTTTTGCAACGGGTGAATGAGATTCAGGGCTCCCTTCCCGTCTCTCTCTCTCTCTCTAGCTCTCTCTCTCTTTATCTGTCTCTCTCTCCCTCGTACACACACCGCGCCTCTATGCCTCCGTCTCCCTCGCACACAAGCCGGCACGTCCGCAAGCCCAAATGGAGACGCGAGAAAAGAGGGAGAGGGAGAGAAAGAAAGAAAAAGAAACTGTGTGTGGGGACTGGAAGGGCGTTTCGCTGACACTTCCCAGACCAATAAAGAAGGGAGAAACGCTCATCATATTGGTGCTCCCCGGGCTACAACTCTCTCCGTCTCTCTCTCCCTCTCTCTCTCTCTCTCTCCCTCTCTCCCTCTCTCTCCCACTCCCTGGGCACTGCACTTCATTTCCAGCTCCAGCATGGCTCCAACGGCTCCTGCCCACACCACCCTCAAGAGTGCGTAAACGGCCCCGAATGGCACGGCTGGCGCATGGAGAGGCGGGGGAGGTAGGGGTGGTGGGCTGTCGTAGGGTACAGGAGGAGAGGAGGGGGGGGGGTAAGGGTCTAGGTGGGGGGAGGGGAGGGGGGCGTAAGGGTCTAGGTGGGGATTGCGGGCCAAATCGACAAATAAGTGGACGGGGAAGGGATGAAGGAGCGGGTGGAGAGGAAGAAGGAAGGAAGACGCGGGACGGTGAGAGAGAGGGAGAGAAAGAGAGAGGGGGGAGGAAAAAAGTGGCATCCGAGTGAAATTACGACGTGAGCGCGCCGCGACGCGCCGCTATTCGGTAAAGGAGAGGGGAGGGAAAAAACGGGAAGAAAATATGGAGGGCGGTGAAGGAAGAGGAGGAGGAGGAGGAGGAGACGGAGGGGGGAGGGGGAAGAACAAGTAAATAAAGGTGTATAAAAACACAGAGCGGAGGTGTGGGCTCATGCTGTGCTACTGGCGCCCCGCCACCGCCTCTGGCTGAGCGGCTATTAATGTGGGGCGGAGAGAGAGAGAGAGAGAGAGAGAGAGAGAGAGAGAGAGAGAGACGCATTTGCGCCAAGTGCGTACACACTATACGCTACCGTACTATTTTTGCGCAGATAAAAAAAACTATCATAGCTTATGTACAAAGTTCTACATAATCTCGCATTTAGTCTGTAAGTGCCTGAATCTGTGTGATCTGTATCTGAATCCGTATCTGTACCTGTACCCGCAGACTCGGTGTTCGCCACCAACGGGCCGCCCTTCTTCGGCTTCGGCTACGGCTCGTCGCAGGGCCAGCAGGGCACGGGCATCGCCAAGCCCATCGCCAGGCCGGCGGCCGTCTTCAACCCCCACCTCCACCCCCTGCTCTGCCGGAACCCCTACCTCACAGGTCAGCCAACACATTTTTTTACAACAACAAAAAAAATATAGAAAAAAATCATAAATATTTTTTTTGAATTCGGTCATTTAAAAAAAAAAAGTTTCGTACTTGTGCACCAGATAATTTTTCTAGTTTTTTTTACTTTTACCCTAAGTTAGCACACACACACACACACCTATCTGAAAGGCAACCGCCCAGCCTGGTCACGCATCGTTCTGATTTCACACAGCAGCAACAGCAGTTTCACCCCCTGTCTGCTTAGTCATGATCGAAGGCTTCTGGCTGCCGCCAACACTGCGGGGCCAAAAGTCTGCCCCTGTTCCTTCCTTCCCGCATTGGACACGCGCCCCTACGTGTGTGTGTGTGTGTGTGTGTGTGTGCCCGAATCTCTGCCCGCGCGCGCCTCCCTCCCGCAGTGGTGCCCTCTACCGGCCGTGTAAGTGAAGTTCCCCCGGGGTTGGCCACCCTGTCCGGGCGCACGATGATGGATCCGCGGGCTGGTCGCATCTGCCCAAATCCGTGCAATTAATACCTCGTTCGCGTCATTGCACCCGAAAGGGGAGCACAGAGATGTGCTGACCAATTGGACACGGCTCGCGCGCCGCGCGGTGCGCGACAGACAACGCGCCTTTCAAAAACGCGAGAGAATACATTTTGCAAAAAAAAAAAAAACAGAATCGTAAGTCACGTTGTGCGACGAAAGCGCGGGTTCTGCATACGCGATCTAAGAAAGAGAGTTCTTCCACCCCGCAATTTTTTGAAACAAAAAATTACGTTGAGTTCTGTAAGTACGATAATTACTTACTCGTTGCGGTGACAACGGCGCGGGCGGTTCAAAGGTACCGAGAGTCGACTATTTTTGTGGAAGAGAGTAAGAGAGTGAATGAGAGAGAGAGAGAGAGAAAGAGAGAGAGGGAGAGAGATCCGCAAGCTGCATCACTTTGCTACGGCACGCGGTAAAAAAAAAAGAGTAAGAAACGGATAGAGAATAAAATATAGTACAGAGGAGGAGGGCTGCTATGGGCGGGGCCCGGTGGTGCCGGCGGGGCTGCGGATTTAGAGCCGGGCTAAGCGCGCACAGCCAGGCCTATATATATAAGGCCGTGCCATAATATTTTCATAAGCTCTTTACACGGTGTGGCCACACAAGGTGAGGCTGCCGCCGCCGCTACTCAGCTACGGGGGCAGGGGGGGGGGGGGGGGGGGGGAAGGCATGTCACCGCCTTCCCGAAACCTTTTTTTAAAAAACAGGGAGGGGATCGCGTTTTATATAAATCGGGGGGTTGATTCTTTCTAGGTGGTTTAACCCCTCGAATAACACATCGAAGCGACGGCGGCGGGATCCGCATTGTGAGGCGGCGACACGGCAGTTTGCCGGTCTGTCTGTCTGTCTGTCTGTCTGTCTGTCTGTCTGTCTGTCTGTCTGACGTCTCCCAGAAGGCTCATTAGTACCAATCCCGGTCAGAACAATTCATTTTTTTTATTTTATTTTTTTACAAATTATGTAATTATACTTCATTTATTTTTCCTCGGTTTTTTGAAGTCAGTTATTTCGTGCTGTGAGAAATGGCCGCAAGGTATAGCCGTGCGATGAGCCTGAAAATTTGCGAAAGAAAAAGTGCGAAAAAAAATCTCTAATATAGTACATACACATCTTCTTTCTCTCTTTCTCTCTCTCTCTCTCGGTTCTGATCTCTGGAAGCGCGGCGACCGCGATCAGTGCAAGTGAGACAGACAGACAGGGACCGTCTGGCCGCCGACAAGACGTCGTCGTCGGCGGCGGCGGCGGGGAAATGTTTACACACCTTGTTAACTGTCCTAAACGGTCCCCGGGGGGAAATCGCATCAGGAGCATAGAGGGAGTGCGGCGGGGACCGGCCGCGGAGGGGAGGGGAGGGGAGGGGAGGGGGAGGGGAGGGGAGGGGTGGGTGCCTCGGCCGTCGCTCGCATCGCTTTGTGCGCGGGGCCGGGAAGGGTGTGACGCACGCGGGGGGGTTGGCATGCGTGGCCGCGCGCACGCCTTGTTTTCGCAGTAAGTTGGCAACATGTATATCCAACCGATAAAAAGCCCGGCCGCCCGGCCGGCCCCTGTTTTCTTTGCTCAGCCAGTGTTTTTAATTCTTGAGGGGGAGGGGGGGGGGGCCTTGGCAGCATCGATATCTCCCCCCACCCCTCCTCCCCCTCCTCCTCCTCCTCCTCCTCCTCCTCGGTGGTGGCACGCTGAACCCTCTGCTCCTCCGAGAGGCAAGATCAAGGGCAGCCATAAAAAAAAAAGTTTTAAAAAATATTAGATCCCGCCGGTATTCGAACCCGCGCCGTCCACGTCATTTTCACGCGACCCGGCGCGCCCGGCCAGCGCGGGAGGCGGCGGGAACGAACGGAGGGGGGTACACCAGTAGTATTGTTTCTGGCTCCATGAAAATATTCGGCTCGGCAGATGAAAACCTGGGAATCGGAAGGCGCACTTAGCATACAGCATGCGGCGCGCGGGGCGGGGCGGGAGGACGGCCTGGCCAAAACTCTCCGGCCATGGCGGAATATTCATGGCCAAGGAAACCCCCCCCCCCCCCCTCACTCTCTCTCTCTCTCTCTCTCTCTCTCTCTCTCTTTCTCTCACTCTCTCTCTCTCTCCCTCATCCTCATTTCCTATTCCGGCACGGTCTGCGCGCACTGCTTTCTTCCTCTCGGACGGGGATTGCCTATGAAATGCATGCATACCCTTCATTAGAACGTGCTTCCAAAACATGACGCGCGCGTGGACCGGCCAAACTTCGGGCCAGAGCCTGAATTTAGAGGGGGTGGGGGGACACAAATTTTTATTTCATGTCTTTGACAATTGTATTTTTTTTTTAGAAACCTAACTTGTTAAGAGACTTTTATACAAAAGGTTAACTTTTTAAAAAGTACTCAAAATTTTAGATTTTAAAATTTTTGAAATTTTTATTCTGCCTTAATTTTTTTTTTGTTTTCCTTTTGTAAATCAAGTCGTCACTAAAAACGTTTCGGTGTTGCAGTGTCGCCGCCGTCGGGCGGGGGCCCCCCGCAGGCCGGGGCCGTGTTCCCGCTGCCGGGCTCCTTCCCATGGGCGCACTCGTCCCGCGGGAAGCCCCGGCGCGGCATGATGCGGCGGGCCGTCTTCTCCGACCTGCAGCGGAAGGGGCTGGAGAAGCGCTTCCAGCTCCAGAAGTACATCTCCAAGCCCGACCGGAAGCGGCTGGCCGACAAGCTCGGGCTCAAGGACTCCCAGGTGAGAGACAGAGAAAACAGCATAGAGAAACGGCTGAGACATTCTCAAAAAAATTACGGAAACTGTGGTAAAAATTAATGACAGGCAATTTTTCTAACCCGAAAAATTTATGGGGAGAAAATTTCAAAATACATATTTTTTTTAATCCGAAGGAAGGTTGAAACAAATCCAAAAAGTTAGAGGCAATCCGAAATTTACTTCTGTAAAACAGCCGATTAGGGTGTCAAAAACCAAGCCTTCCTTGATAGATAAGGGCTGGCGCGGACGCCTCGCCGGGTCGACGCGCCGCGGGGGGCCGCCGGGAGGCGAGCCTTAATCACAACAATTACACGGGGAACTGTTGGGGCGTCGACGGGCCGCCGGCTGCGCGCTGCTGAGCGTTGCTGAGCGGCGCTGAGCGGCGGCCCGGCACCCCGGCCGGAGAGGAGAGAAGAGGGCGCCGCCGCCGCCGCCGCCGCCGCCGGTCGATCGTCGGCAGAGTCGTCTAACTGAACAGGGCGCCGGCTCCAGTTAGGGCGATGGGTGGCGGCGGCGGCGGCAAGACAGAGAGCATTAGGGGGGTTAAGGAGGGAGGGACTGTCACTTGCAGGCCACGGCCGGAGCCACGCGCTGCCGCCGCCGCCGCCGCCGCCGCTCTGCTGCCTTGAATCCTCGTTGTTGTTGATGATGGTGCTGTTGATGATGTGGTTGATATTGATGGTGATGTTGTTGTTGTTGTTGGCAAATGTCATGATGCGGTGCTGGTGCTGCTACGGTACCCGCGCGGCTGATCCTTGTACTAAGCGCCTCCGGTAGAGCATGGAGGGGTTGATGGTGCGGTGGATCCGCCGCGTGGTGTAGGGGCCGTCGGAGGAAGAAATAGGGCATGCGGGAGAAAAGGAAGGAGAGAGAGAGAGAGAGAGAGAGAGAGAGAGAGGAAAGAATGGATGACGTCGATGACTCCGCGGGGGGGTCCGTCTGCTCGTGTCAGGCCGTCGTCATCATCTGGACCGGACGCGGACCGCGCGAGGCTAGGGCAGGGGGGCCAACCACACCCTCTGCCATCATTTATTAACCCCTTCCCGCGAGTGTGTGTGTGTGAGAGAGAGAGAGAGATGGTATGGTAATTGTGAGCGGTGCATTCGCTCTGCTCTTGTCGGCGGCGGCGGCGGTCGGGTCCGGTCCCCCGGCAGCAGCTGCCGCTGTCTTATGTCACGTGTGTTGTTGCCAACCTAACGCGGCGGACGCAGACCGGCCGCCGCCGCCGTTGCCAACATACCAACGCGGCTGAATTTAAATAAAAATAGTTGAAATGTGCGTGTTGTTTTGCGCTGATGAGAATTTTTTTGTTAAATCGAGGTTAGGATTTTCATGGCGGACATGCATATCGCTCTGTACTTTTACCTCTCTCTCTCTCTCGCTTTGTCTATCTCTCTCTCGCCGTCTCTCTCGCACGGGGTAATTAAAGTTTAATTGGAAGCCATCACAGTAGATTGTGGGTTCCCTTCCGCAAAGTTCACAGGATCGGAAGCGGGAAGCGAGAGTGAGTGAGAGTGTGGGAGAGAGAGGGAGAGAAGGAGAGGGGGAGGGAGGGAGAGAGAGAGAGAGAGAGAGAGAGAGAGAGAGAGAAGAGGAGGGGTTGCCGCCACCGTAACCGCCTCACAGCCGCACAAACCCCCGCACGCGCTATAACCCCCTCAAACCGCGACCAACACCGTTAAACAGAGAGAGAGAGAGAGAACTTTTTGCGGCGTCCCTCTTTTACGGCGTATGTGTGCGTGTGTGTGTGTGTGTGACATCACAGGCATAGGGAAACGACGAAAATTCGCCCGTCTGTCTGTCCTCGCACATCCTATAGTGAGGCTATGCCTTGTACTATACGATTGTTCACAGCCGACACGCCCCCTTCTCTCTCTCTCTCTCTCTCTCTCTCTCTCTCTCTCTCTCTCTCTCTCTTGCTCGAGTCCAGGGCAGCTGTCGCTACGCCACCGCCACCGTCTTGCTGCGGTAAAGGTCTCTCTCGGAAAGGGAAAAGCTCAATTTCTGCAATTGATGGATGGCGATGGAGTGCGAACGGGTCGGCCGGTCGGTCGGTCGGCCGGCGCGCTCGGACAATGTTCTCTCCCCCTCCCTCGTCTCTCTCTCTCTCTCTCTCGCTCCCTCTCTACCTCTCTCACTCTCTCTTATTCTCTCTCGCCCACCCTCCTTGCCACCGACCACGCCCCGCCCTGCACAAGTCATATAGCACACGTGACAAAGTTACGTGTGCGGGCAAAATTTTCGTCGGATTTAAATCAGATTATATTTGAGCTCGAAGTCAGAACCGACACAGGCGCCCTGCGGCCGACGCAGGCTATCTCTCTCCGTCCCTCTGTTTTCTACGTTCTGTCTCTCTCTCTCTCTCTGTCGGATCACCACCGGAGGTGAGGAGACAATAATTCCATCGTGGTTTCACAAAGAAAATGGACGGGAAGGAGTAAGGAGCATTCATATCCGAGGCGTTTTATGTGGCTCTCTCTCTCTCCCCCTCTCTCTCTCTCTCTCTCTCTCTCTCTCTCTCTCTCTCTCTCCATCTCTTCCTCTTTCCCCTGGAATCGGGCCAAGCCCCTTTTGGAGATACCCGTCTCTGTCCCGTGCCATCCATCGCGTTCGCATGAACGGACCTCGAAATTTCGGTAATAACCCTAAATCGTGTTTGTATGGCTTGGCAAGTCCTCTCTCCTCTCTCTGGCCCGGCACGGCACGGCCCACTGGCACCCACACTCCCACACCTCCGAGGAGGAGGGGGGGGGGGGTCCCATCTGAGCATAAAGGGACTCTGCTAAGGAACGGGGGATAGGTGGGGGCGGGGGGGGGGGACTTTGAATGGGACTGCTGAGCAGCTCGAAACCCCTCGGCCGGTCGACATAGAGACGGGCGGCGACTCGCAGTGTCGCCCCTACAGGGAAAACCCTCAACCCGAGAATAAAATCGAATAAAGCAGGTAATTTGGGCTTTTTACAGATGAGTACGATCTGTACACATGCTCCGCCCTTGCCCTCCAGAATCTAGCACGATCTAGTGATGGCGCTGTTTCTATCGTCTATCGCGGTCGCCCCTGATTCTATCCTCGTCAGGGCGATACGCCGAGCCTGGTGGTCCTTTCTCGCTTTATTCGCCCGGGCCGTCGTCGTCGCAGGCGAGGCGGCGGCAGCGGTGGCGGCGGCGGCGGCGGCGGCGGCGGTGGTGGTGGCGAAGGCGCGGCGCCATTGGCCGCAGCTGTTCCCCCCTCCCCTCGGGGAGGGCGTCTTGTTGTATCGCCACGTGCCCGCCGCGGTCCTTATTCACAATCTCCTTCATCTCGGCTGGGATCCCGGCCGGGGGCCGCCGCCGGCGCGCACGGCCACGCCGATACCAATTACTCGACGCGCATTACTTTCTGTTTTGTTGTTTGGCGGCGCCGCTTAACTGAATCTGCTCTCCTCTCCCGCCGGCAGCGCGGGGACGGGGTCTGTTCAGTTACGGCCGCCTTCTCCGACGGCGGTATGGCGGTTGGTACGGCGGCCGGATGAATATGGAGAGGGCGGTGGGTGTTGTGCGTGGTGTAAGGGGGAGCAGGCGGCGGCGGCAGCAGACCCTCACCACATTCACACCGGCGGGGCCCCCGGACCCGATTCAGTTAGCTCTCGGAATTGAATGCATCACGCGGACACGGCGCCGCAAGGCGCCGGGCTGCGGGCCCCTGTGCGTCTGAATATATATCATCTCCTCTCGCAACGGGACTCTACCCCGCCGTGACTTACGACACCCCTATCCATTCAATATGTCTACACGTACTCGAGTTCTGCCTGTACTCTCTCTCTCTCTCTCTCTCTCTCTCTCTCCCTGTGTATCTCTCTCTCTTTATCTGTCTGTCTCTCTCTACCTGTCTCTCTCTTCTTCTCGCACCTATTCCTATAAACATTGTCATTAAATACGACACACCATGGTGAGCGCGCTTGCCGCGCGCTTCGTCTACCCCCAAAATATTTACTCCCCCTTCCCCCCCCCCCCCCCCCCGCTCGATCCATTCATTGGCGCTAATTGACGTCATCGAGTTGAGTCTCTCTCAACTCAACGCCTCTCAATTCCTCAATTCCTTCACAAACAATGAATCACAGTATCGCAGACAGGGCGCCGCCGGGGGCTCTATTGACCTGCCATCAGTAATGGCTTTCCGACTCCCTCGATAAGGCCTATCAGCGTGCTTATCACTGATTTCCTCTCCCCTCCCTCCCTCCCTCCCTCCCTCTCTCCCTCCCTCCATCCCTCTCTCCCTCCTTCCCTCCCGCCCTTATTGTTGCTGTTACGTTTTGCAGAGGAAAAATCACCAACAGATGTCACAGCTATCACTTAGCCCCCCCGCGGCTAATCGGCCTATCTCCGTCTCTGTCTGGCCGTCCGCGGGGCGCTGTCCGTCTCTCTCGCACACGCCCAGCAGCCGGCGCCGAAGTCTTGTCTCCAGCTGCCCGGTACACCCTTGCCAGTCTCTCTCTCTCTCTTTCTCTCTCTTTCTCTCTCCCTCTCCCCGCTCAAGTTGTGGCTTCGCGGAAAACAGCCTGGTCTTTCCCTCTTTCTCACTCTCGCAATTGGAATGGGAGCGAAGAGAGAGATAGAAAGAGTGAGAGAGAGAGAGAGAGAGAGAGAGAGAGAGACGGGTGTGACGCCGTTTCGGACGTGACCCACTATGGCACATATTGCGACGAGCGCCAAACTCCTTGATGTGTTGTGGCAATGCACCACGATTTGAAGGGGAGGACCGGGCCCGATATATATATATCACATATAATAATGCGTGTGTGTGTGTAGGTGTGTGTCTGTGTGTGTGTGTGTGAGGCAGGGCTATGACGTGTCGACAAGGAGAGAGATCGATCTATCGAAGAGACGGCGGCTGGAAACTTGAAAAACTTGCCAGAACAGAGAGAGAGAGAGAGAGAGAGAGAGAGAGAGAGAGAGAGAGGGAGAGAAAGAGCGCGCGGTAGCGAGAGAGAGGAAGAGAGGGGGAGGGGTGGAAAGTCTCTGGCAGTGAAGGATATGTTGACAACAGCGAGACGTGATCATTTCCGTGGGCAGAGAGCCGTGCGATGGCAGAGTTGGGTTGCGGATCGCCGGGGCCTTGCGTTGAGATCTCTGCAGATTTGTTGTGGTGCGTCGGAACGGCGCCTGGTGGGTAGGCCGCGCCCGGCGCGCAGCGGTGCCCTCCGGGCTGCCTACCCCCACGCCGCCGCTGACGCCGCCGCCCCGCCGCCGCCGCTGCTGCTGCTGCTGCCGTGACACGCTCGCGCTTTTTACAATCGCCAGCGATCAGCCGCGAAAGACAACGCGACTACAAAGCAGCGATAAAAATCTTATCCGAGCAGACATGAAAACCGAAAGAGCGCGCGCATGCAAGAGAGAAAGAGGGAGAGAGAGGGAGAAAGGGAGAGAGAGAGAGAGAGAGAGAGAGAGGAGGGAGAGGGACAACATATTGTATGCGAAAGGGCGCTACAAAAAAAAAGGGGGGAGAAAAAGGAAAGGGGCAAGGAAAAAACACGAAATCACCCCCCTCCCCGTGCCTCCCTCCCCTTCGAGGAGCGTGGAAGTGACGTGAAAGAGGAGGAGCTTTTTTCCACACCGGTTAGCATTTGGCAGGCGGGCCTCAGTCTATGCGGGGGTGGGGCCGCGGTGCCGGGGAGGAGGGAGCGGGGAGGGGAGGAGGCGGGAGGGGAGGCGGGAGGGGGGGGGGAGGGAGGGAGGGGTCTCTGATGGCGAGCCGTTTTCATTCCGAATTACTTGGCAGAAACTCCCAAACGACTTTTGCACCGCGGGCGACGACGATTACATGTCTGCCACCGATGACTCCCCCGGGCCCGACTCCGAACCTCTGCCGGATGTACAACCGTTAGCAGCGCCTGCCGCTCCGGGAGGAAATTCAGCCGGGAGAAAAATTCAACGCGGAGTAAAATTCAATTTGATGCGAGAGTATAAATCAGAACACAGTATGATATTCGTTATGGTGCGAAGCTCGATTCGGAGCAAGAGTCAGCGGATTTGTGGTGACGTAGTTTTTGAACGGCCCCGCCCTCCGGCCCCCTCGTCCCGGTGTGCTGCACTGTTTGCTATCGACCGGAGTCCGTGCTGTCGTGTGGCCTCCTGGGACTTTATGGCCTCGTCCAAGAGGCTGACTCCCCCCCCCCCCTCTCTCTCTCTCTCTCTCTCTCTCTCTCTCTCTCTCTGCGGACCTCCCTCCAGCAGCGCGTATCCTGTCAACGATGGTCCAACACAACCCCCTACAAGTCAGCCCCCTCCACGCTGACACCCCCCGCGGGGACCCCCCGCGGGGACCCCCCGCGAACAGCACACGGGCGGCGTCGCCATATCACGGGACCATCGTCCACCACCCCCCCCCCCCCCCCCCCCCCCCCCCCCCGCAGTGTGGCCTGCCACCGTGCGGTTAAGTCGAGGATTGTTAGCGTGAAAATCGGCGACAATTTTGAGAACTTCAATTTCGAAAATTGATATATTGTCCAGATTTGTCGGTAGATCGATGAAGGTATATTCGTAAAGGGGCCACATCTCGATCGACCTGATTGCGATTTTTGTGTTTGCCTTCGAGATGGCCAGTACCGAACACGTCTGAGCGAGTGTCTCCCCTCTGAGTGTCTCCCCTGTCTGAGCGAGTGTCTCCCCTCTGAGTGTCTCCCCTGTCTGACCGAGTGTCTCCCGTCCGTCTGCCCGCAGGTGAAGATCTGGTTCCAGAACCGGCGCATGAAGTGGCGCAACTCCAAGGAGCGCGAGCTGCTGGCGGCGGGCGGCTCCCGGGAGCAGACGCTGCCCAACAAGAACAACCCCCACCCGGACCTGAGCGACGCCGAGGCGGACCGGGAGCGCGCCAAGATGGAGCTGTCGCTGTCGGACGGCGGCGTCGACGAGGACGGCGTCGTCCTCCAGGGGCACCCGGGCCCGGGCACGCCCCCGCTGACGCCCCCGCACCAGGACCCCGGCGACCGGGGCGAGAGCTCCTCGCCGCACGACCTCTCCGAGCACGGCGCGGGCCGGCCGCCGGACGCCGCCGCCGACGCCCTCGACGACTCGGAGGCCGCCGACGACGACGAGGACGACGACGAGGAAATCAACGTGACGTGATGAACACCGACCGACGCGGCGCGGGCGACTGACTCTTCAGTGAATGTGCGGATCCGTTCCGGATCTCCCCGACCGGCGGCGCGAGCGGCCGGTGCGGCCCGGGCGACCCCCGCCGATGGGAGAGGAGGTCCCCGTCGAGCACCAGCCCGTCGTCGACTCGCACCCCCCGCGGCAACCGGCGGCCCTGGGGGCGGCGGCGGCGCGGGGGCGGCGGCGGCGCGGGGGCGGCGGCGGCGCTGGCTGTTTAATTTTTGCCCGTGAGAGGCGGTTATGAGAGGGGAGGGTGTGAGCGAGTCTTCCACTCCGCCGCCCCCGCCGCCCCCGCCGCCCCCGCCGCCTCCACCACACTTCCGCTCACCGCCGCCCCCACCTCAAGTTTTACGAGGGCACAGAAGCGGCTGCTTCCGGATCGCTTCCCGCGCGCTAAGACACACACACACACACACACACACACACACACACACACTTCGCTACCGCCGCCGCCGCGGCGTGAGCGGGAAGTTTCCAAATCGCGCGGGAGTGAGAGAGAGAGAGAGAGTGCGTGAAATATCCACGCGCTCCGGCCAGGAAGAGAGAGAAAACAAAAAGTACCCGATGTTATAGCCGCACTGGTTTCCAAAATCTATTTAATACTTCTTTTTTTTTGTGTTTTTGTCTTTGTTTCTGTGTAAGGCCGTGTCGTGTGCACGCAGTGTCGGCGGCAGTTCTGTGATATAAACTGAGTATAGCTTGTTGAGTTGCCGCCCCCCCCCCCCCCGCGTGCTATGGGTGGTTACCGGCGGCGCTCCTAGACTGTACAGACTAGGCCAGACTAGGCTGATCTAGGCTGGACTAGGCGAACCCGGGCGGCTGCCAGCGCGCTTCTCTCCCCCACACTAGAAAGAGACGAAGATGTGTCTAGCCGCTGGTACCGAGTGGTCCCAATCCTCTCTCGTCGTATTGTCTTTTTCTGTTTGCTTTCCCCAAGCACATGCTGTTCGTTCGAGGTTCTTTTTTTTTCTTTTTTTTTAGAGTAAAAGAGTTTAATATTATATTATAAGATATTGCGTTATTATATTATGTAAAATTGTACTATAAATTGATTTGTCAAACTTTTATCTACCGAGTAGGTATTTAGAACAAACAAAAAAAAATTCATTGAGGTAAAAAAAAATAATAAAAACCTTTATTTGAAACGAAAATGATATGTGTTGGCGTTGTGATTGGCCTGACCCCACCCCTCCCCTCCCCTCAGGTCACGTGAGACCGTGAGACCGCGGGACCCCACCGTATCACCAGTCAAAGCCGTGCCGGTGGCGTGCCGCTGAGTGGTGTGGCGCCATCCCCTCCCCTCCCCTCCTCTGCGCCGCTCCAAATTTAATTAAGAAGCGATAAAGAGATTTTCCAGCTCAAGAGGCGGCTGGACCGGAGGGAGGGGACTGGGGGCGCGGGCGGGTCGCCGCTCCAGCCGCTCCAGCCGCACCGGGGCAGAGCCAGGCAGAGCCAAACCGCCGTGTCCCGTATCATCTGCCTCCATCGCGGCGACAGAAAGAGACAGACGCGGGGGGGGCGCCGGTAGATAGACAGAGACAGGCGTGAAGAGCGCCGGTAGATAGAGACAAACGCGGAGGGCGCCGGTAGACAGACAGAGACAGACGCAGAGGGCGGCTCGCGTGGCGCCCGACGACCACCGGGTAGGCAGCACGGCCAGCACGGCCGCCCGGCGGGTCTGCCTGCCCGCCAGGCGCGCGAGCACCGCGCAGTCGGGCTCTGGACTGGGAACTGGGAACTCCAGATGTTGTTCTTCCAGATGTACGCCTTCCAGTGAGTCTTCCATGTGAGGGTCTTCCAGATGGGGGTCCTCCACTACATGTGGATCTGGATCGAGGCATCTAAATGAAGATCTGGCCCGAGTCTACAGATGCGGTTCTGGACCGCACATTCCAGATGAAGATCTGGACCCGTACTAAGTGCCCTTCCAGATAGAGCCCACGGAGTCTTCCAGATGAAGACCTTGCCGTCTCCAGGTGGTCCTCCAGATGACCTTTCCAGATCAGACAAAGCAGCGACAAATGGTCTGCGGCGCGGGTCCGGGCGGCGGGGCGAGCGCGGCGCAGAGGGCCGGGTCCGCCGGGCCGGCCGGGCCGTGGCGCCTGCTTGTCTCCTGCAGGCTGCGCCGCCGGCCCGCGCGCCACGCGCCGGCAGCCACGCGCCGCCCGCCGCGCGCCACGCGCCCGCCACGCGCCGCCCCCCAGGCCTCGCCAGCCACCCCTCGGTCGTAACGTGTCACTCGCACACATTCTTGCGTCCGCCCGTCCCGGTCCGTCCGTCGCGGGTTCGAGTCCCGGCGGGGGCCGCCGCCGCCTTCTGATTATTTGCTCCGGTGGGGAAAGCGCGGCACTTCCCGCGCCTTCCATCAATTCGAGCCGGAAAAATTGAGCCGGAAAATCCGGACCATGAGTCGCAACACCTCATCGGCGCCGGTGTATGTTTGTTGGCCTTGAAGGCGTTTTAAATCTGCGACCAGCGTCTCGGCACCCAATCAAGCGCAGGAATGGGAAAAGCTCGGGAAGAGATTATTTTTTTCAATGTCGAAATTTATTCAGTATTTTAGAGCACACATATATGTCTATGTAGAACCTTTCGGTTATGAAAGAGAGAGAGAGAGAGAGAGAGAGAGAGAGAGAGAGAGAGAGAGACAGAGAGAGAGAGAGCGTGACAGAGGAAGAGAGAGTCGGAGTCTAAAAAAAATTGATGTCGTGCAAAAATGTTTTGAATAAAATTTCAACTTTGAAAAAAAAATTCCAGCTGAATGTTTATTTTTCCCTAGGCCGGCGAGCGACTACCGCTACACCGCAGCCCTGCCGGTGGCTGCCGGTGGCTGCCGGTGGCTGTGCGCGTCAGCCCGGACCGTATCGTGTTTACAGAAGGGGGCGTCGATCACCGCTGATTACGCCGATGATTGCATTTCAGACATTAATATCGCGTTACTCGCGGCGCGTGGCGGGCGCGTGGCGGGCGCGTGGCGGGCACGTGCCGTACAATTGCTGCTGCTGTTGTGTGTGCTCGCGAGCTCTCTCCCGCCGGCCGGACACCCAGCAGTCATGAATACCTAAAACAAGCAAGAGAAGACCCGACAGCCGCAGCAACAGCGGCAACAAAATAGAAATTGAAAAAAAAAATTAGCAGATTTTTATTTCTGTGTACGTGTGATTTTTTTTCCTTTTTATTGTTCGAAAAAAAATCAGCGTTGACTTTTTTAAGTACGCGGGCTACGCACCAAACATTTTCAAGGCGACGGAGACATAAAGTGAGGTCAGTGCTCCGTCGCAATGCGATAAGAAACATACACTCGACAAACTCGAACCAAAAAAAAAATTAAATATTGTAATTTATAAGAAAACTGTTGCAAAGGTTTTTTTTGTGTGGATTTTTTTTCGCAGTCGAAGAAAAATGTTTACTATTGTGCTAATGGCGTTAGGTGACACACGGGGCCGTGTGAGGCCGCTTGGCGCCGCCTTGGTGCGGCAATGCACTCCGCTGCGGAACAGGTTTGCAACGCAACGCAATGCAATGCATGCAATGCAACGGCAGTGACAGCGGCAGCGCCGGAGGTGAACCGGCTCGTCAAACAGAGACACCAAACACACGACGCACGGCGGCGGATAAAAACGCCGGCGAGCGCGCGAAAATAATAAAAAAAATAACGAATTAAAAAAACGCAAAACGGAGACGGACGACGGTTGATAAGGGTGCCGTAAAAGACTGACGACTGCATATGTATAAATAAAGTCTGGAGACGAGGAGATACCGCGAGAGCGAGAGACAGAGAGAGAAAGAGAGAGAGAGAGGGGGGGGGGAGAAAATGTGTCACAGCACGCGCACAAAGGCATTCCTGGCGTTGCTGGACTCAAAGTGCATCTTGCGCCGAGTGTACAGAGCTGCATAGGCGCTCCGGCTTACGCGCGCGGTTCTATGGCTTTAACGCGGAAATTACGGAGTGAGTGTGTGAGTGTGTGTGTGTGTGCTCTCGATATTCGATTAGTGATTGGCGCCTTATCGCTGGGCTTATCAGCGCAGACGCTGTCTGGGTTGCATATCGAGACTTGCGAGGGGGGGGGGGGAGGGAGGGAGGGGGAGGGGGGGGGGCAAAGACCACCGCTGCCCTGGACGAGGCGGGGCGGGGCACAGCGGCACAGCAGGCAGAGCACAGCCGGGCGGCGGTGGCGATAATGGTAATCATAATTCTAATGACTTTCGCTCGGCCCCACCCCTGAAGAAGCGGCGGCGGCGGCAAAGGAGAAAAAGCGAATGACAACACGCAGGTGTCGGCGATTTAATTAAGAACGGCACTGCAGCGGTGTGTGTGTGTGTGTGTGTGTGTGTGTGTGCGTGCGGCGGCGGTGCACTTGACCTTGTGATGTAAGCAGGCGGGTTTGGCGGGGGCGGACGCGGCCTGCCCCCCGTCACGACGTCCCGACGTCCCGGACAGTTGCGAAGCTCCCTCATTATCTTGGCGTTGACGGCGCGGCTGCCCCGGGTGCCCCGGATGCCCCCCGCCCGGGTACCTCGGACAGTATCTCGTCCTGCGTGTGAACCGGCGCGCGGCCGCGTCCGAGGTGCCGGCGGCGGCGGCGGCGGCCGGGGTGCCGCGGGGGTCCGGCGGTGCCGGTTTGGCGAGCCTCGCGCCCCGCACGCAGCCCCCTTGTGCACGGCGGCCGGAGCCTCGGCGCTGTCCCGGCACAGCAGCGGCGGCCGCGGCAGCATCCGGACGGCGGCCGGCTTCGTGACCACTTCTTGAGCGGCAGCAGCGCCGGCACCACCATGCCCGTGTCCGAGAGCCCCGCGTCCTGGCTGACGCCCTCCTTGCTGGAGAAGGTGGCCGGCGGACCCGTCCGGGACTTCGAAGCCAAGCCCCTGGGCGCGGGCGACAACTTCGCCAGCGCCGCCCTCCGCGTCCGGCTGACAGCGGCCGACGGCAAGGTGCAGAACCTCATCGCCAAGGTCAGCAAACGCGGCAAAAAAAAAAAAAAAATTAAAAAAATAACACACACACACTGCTCTGTTGACGGGAACCGAACCCTTGCGCTCTGCGTGTTCACACAGAGGCCGCTGCCCCCAGAAGTGGTGGACGTGTACTACCCGATCCGGGAGTCGTTCGACGTGGAGGGCCGCGTCTACGCCGAGATCCTGCCCCCGGTGCACGAGCTGCTCCGGAGCGTGGGCAGGGACCGGCCGCCCATCGCGCCCCGCATGGTGCACCGCGAGCCCGAGCCCGAGCCGTCGCTCTTCTTCGAGGACATCTCCTTCCAGGGCTTCCGGCTGGCGGACCGCGCCTCGAGCCTGGACGCGGACCACGTGCGGCTGGTGATGCGCGCCCTGGCGCGGCTGCACGCGGCCGGCTCCGTGCTGCTGCACCGCCAGCCGGCCCTGTTCGACAACCTGCCCCGCATGGTCTGCGAGGAGCACGACACCTTCGTCAGCGGCATGCTGGTACGGGGGCGCGGCTCCGCACGGGTTTAACGTCTCAAAAATGTGCGCGGTTTTCAAGGTTTTTGAGTGAAAATGATGATTTGGAAATTTTTAGATTTTCTTATGAAAACTTTAAGTTTTTCTTGTGAATAGTTTTATGAAAATTTTTAGATCTTATGAAAATTTTGAGATTTTTCGGCATTTTGGCATTTTTTGTGCAGTAAGGTGAGGGTGAAGAGATCTATATGGGGGATGATTTACCGGCTAAAATTAAAAAAGAAACAACTTTGCGTGTTCATCAATTGCGTTATTCTTTATTCGTCTTTTTAACGGCGCCGCGACAGGAGAAGGGCATGGCGCGCTTCCTGCGGCACGCCGAGCAGTGGCCCGAGGAGCTGTGCCGGCGGACGGTGGCCAAGCTGAGACGGCTGGAGCCCGGCTGCAAGCAGCGCCTGTTCGCCGCGCACCGCCCCGACCCTCAGGGCTTCAACGTGGCGCTGCACGGCGACCTGTGGACCGGCAACATGCTCTTCAAGTACGGCCAGGACGGCAAGGTCAGTGTCCGGGGCGCCGGGGGGTCGCCGGCGGCGCCCCCGCGGGATGGTGACGACCGTCATGTCCTCGCAGCCCGCCGAGGTCCGCCTCATCGACTACCAGATCAGCACGTGGGGGTCGCCGTGCAGCGACCTCATGTACTTCTTCCCGACGGTGAGCGGCGAGGTGCGGCTCCGGCGCGACGACATGCTGGCCGAGTACCACGACGAGCTGTCGGCCTGCCTGCGCGAGCTGTCCGCGCCGCGCGTGCCCACCCTGGCCGAGCTGCAGGTGCGTCGCGGCGCCGCGGGTTCGAACACCGGAGGGCGGCGCGACATTTTCTTGTTGCTGTATCGTCTTTGTTTCGCGCAGGCTGAGATGCGGCGGCGCGGCTTCGTCGAGGTGATGCACACCATGGGCTGCACGCACATCATCATGGCGCCGCACTCCGTCGGCATCACGTTCGACAACATCGTCGACCTGCACACCGGCGACGGCCCCCACCCCCGGGACCTCGCCCTGGACCAGGACGCGCACAAGAAGGTCGCCAAGCAGTTCTTCGCCGCGTGGGACCGCGAGGGCCTGCTCGACTCCCTCCTGGAGCAGGACCAGTGAGGCGCGGCCGCGCACAGGGCTCCGCCGGGCCGCACTTCTCTCCCGCCGCCGCTGGCGCCATCTGACGGCACCGCCTCGCGACGCGGTTCGCCGCCGCCGCCGCCGCCGCCCGCTGCGGAGCGCCACCTGGCGCCGCCGGTGGAAGTCTCTCGACTCGCGAAGTATTAACCACAAGGACAATAACGCGTCTGCAGATTGCTTTGGTATTTTTATTATAACGTAAATAAAGTTTATCACAGTGTTGGATGGGACAAACAGAAACTTTCTTACACCGCAGAAGGTATATTTACACAACATCTTGACTCATGACGCTGCCGGGGGTCACGTCGGCCTCTTCCTGACGCACACGAACTGCAGGCGGGCGTCGGCGTGCGCGCGGCCCCGCGTCGTGGCCAAGTAGTGCGTGCTCCTGTGGAGGTCGCGGGCCTCGTTGCAGCGGCGGCACGGCTCGGTGTAGCCGCTGTCGGGGTGCTCGGCCAGCAGCAGCGTCGCGTCGTCGCGGATGGCGGGGTTGGCCTTCCGGAGCGCGGCCAGGTACGGCGGGCAGGGGCGGCACAGCACGTGGAGGCCGGCGCAGCGCCGCACTAGGGCGCACAGCGCGGCGTGCCGGCAGACGTCGCCGTGGCCGCGGCCTGCCGGAAGACACCCCCGTCAAACACACACACACAGACACTCCTGGGCCTCCTCCAGGCGCGACAGACGACGCCGGCCTCACCTGCGCGCCGGCGATCCCCGGCCTCGTCGACGGGGAGGGGCGCGCACGGGTCCGACAGCACGGTCAGCAGGTCCAGGGCGGGCACCGAGATGTCGGCCAGGACGGCGGACGTCGGGGCGCCGCGCAGCACCAGAGAGCGCAGCCGCGGCAGCCCGGCCAGCGCCGCGGGCAGGGCGGCCATGCAGTGCACGGGCACGGCCAGCTTGAGGTGCGTGAGGCCCGGCACGCGGCCGGCGCCCAGCGCGCGTACCACCTCCACGCAGGGGGCCGCGCTGCGGATGGACAGCGACTGCAGGCGCGACAGCGTGCTTGACGACCCCACCAGGCGCACCAACTGGAAACAAAAACAAAAACAACAATAATAATAATAATAATAAAGAGAATTCGTGGCGGTTTGAAGCTGGGGCGTTACCTCGGTCAGCGCGTACGTCTGCACCCCCTCAAGGCGCAGCTCCTGCAGCTCGCGGAAGCGCTCCAGCCGCCTGGCCAGGCAGGGCGTGGCGGGGACCGCGACGCGGCTCAGCCCCGGGCCGCACAGGTCCAGCAGCGGGACCAGCGACGGCGTTAGCAGGTCCACGAAGCGCACCCGGCTCAAGTAATGAAAATGGTACAAACATTTATATGTACGTGTGAGGGTCAAGGTAGGCCAGCCCGCATGGCGCGCGTGCGTTGCAGCTCCAGGGGCTGCCTACCCGGCAGGCGCCGGCCCGGGGGCAGCGGCAGCGGGGTACCTGTGGGAGCTCAGGAACGACTCGAAGGCGCCGCACGTCGGCTCGGCGCCGTCCACAGCGTCGACGATCTGCAGCACGACGGTGTGCAGGGAGCGCAGGGTGCGGCCCTGGGGAGGACAGGGACAGCGTGAGCACGGCGACGGAGGCTGTGACGGCGACCTGGGCCAGGACCCGGAGCTCACCCTGGGCCACCGGAAGCGGCTCCGCGCCACGGGCCCCTCCGCCTGCAGCAGGAGGTGGAGGCTGACGACAAGGCCGCCGTCGTGGAGGCCGGCCAGGGCGGCCCACACGGCGTCCGCGCCCGCCGCGCCCTCATCCCCGGGGCAGACCAGGTGCTCGCGGAAGCGCAGGTGCGGGGGCCGGCGGCCGAGGTCGCCGCCGAGGACGGCCGCGGCCACGGCCAAGGAGGGCACGACCACGCGCAGCTTCCTCGCGTCCTCCTCGAAGCGCGCCACGATGGACGGCTCCGCGGCCACCTCGACGACCAGGGTGTCCCAGTCCTCCGCCGAGGCCCGAGCCATCGCCATGAGGCGGTCCAGGTCCGGGCACTGCATGTCCTTGTTGCGCCACAGGTGGCGGCTCGCCGTCAGCGACCCCAGCCGCGGGCACGCCAGCGACGTGTCCGTGAGCGAGGCCGCCGGCAGGAAGGTGAGCACCCGCTGCACCATCTCGTTGGGCAGCCGCAGGAGGCCCTGCGGGGGGTCCAGACACAGTTCACATTTATTTACTTAATTCTCTGCAGGGTGCTCCAAGTCAGCGAGATAACGGGGTGGTGCCCCGCGACGGGGCATACACTTCCAACCTATTGATTTTTTTTTTGGGGGGGGGGGGGATACGCAGGCCAGCGGGGAATACCCGGCCCGACATAACCTCCACGACGTGACGTACCGAGCCGCCGTCGTCGCCGTCGCCCTGGCCGCGGCCGCTGACGGACAGCTTTTCCAGCGGGCTGCTCGGCACCCGGACGTCCATCGCGGTGCCTCTGTAACAATGCGACAGTCCCGGTTGGGGGCGGAGTGCGGTGCGTGCGCCACGTCCTGCGACGCGGTGCTCTCGTCCACGTACCGGGGCGACACGGGGTGTCCGCTGTGGCCGCGTCGACGGCGAGGTCCCAGCGAACTAGAACCGAGATACACTCATACCAGCACCACCTCGACGAGCACGAAGGTGGCGAGCGGACGCTGAGGGCTGGGCAGGCTTCCGCGAGAGATAAACAAAGACGGTGAGTTTCTCATACGCGCGTAGCCTCGCCGCAGGCGCCCCTCACGCGTGCGCGTTCGGGGAAGGCTGGTGCCAGGGTCGCGATTCACGTTCGCGTTCGTCAATTCCCGTCCGTCCGTTCGTTGTTGTTGTCAAGTCGAGTCTGCTAGAGTGTAGTGTTCAAGCCCGTCCCCTTTTTAACGCAGGACCGCCCCCCGTGGCCGCGCCGCGCTGCGACCATGGCCGTGCTGTGACTCCGCGGGCGTCCGGGAGCGCAATGGAGCTCGCCCTCGCCGCCAGCTCGCTGGCTGGGGCTGGGGCAGGGGAGGTTTGGAGGGACTGCGCAGGATGGTTGACGAGGTGCGAGGTGCTCCGCCCGGACCACAAGGCGAACTGGCCCGACGCCTCCGTCTCCGACCTCGCCTACACCCTCCGAGACGGGGTGCTCCTGTGCAACCTGCTCAACGGCCTGGAGCCCGGCTGCATCGAGATGAAGGACGTGAACCAGAAGCCTCAGATGGCCCAGGTGAGAGCGACCGTGTCAGGGTTGTCTGCACCCCTGTCCCTGTCATCTCTTGACTCCCGTCGCTGCACTGCGGTTTGCTGGGCTCGTGCAGCGTAGAGGAGCTGTAACGGGTGCTGTCTGTTTCAGTTCCTGTGCCTGCGCAATATCAAAGCATTCCTTCAAGTCTGTCACGATCATTTTGGAATCAAGAAGAACGAGCTGTTCGAGCCCTCGATGCTCTTTGATCTCTCAGACTTTTTCCGTGTCCTTCACACATTGTCCAAGCTTTCCAACTGTCCACGAATACAACGTAAAAACATACCGTAAGCATATGACTCGATGCCTTAATATTTCAGTTTCATAACGATGTGTATGTGTTTGCTGATGTTAAGATATTCACGAAGTGTGTTGTGTCAATTTTATTTCAGTGGTTTTTCATTCAAGCCAAGAACATTATCACAAGAGGATATTTATAGGAACCTACATTCTAAGTAAGTTTACTAATGTCAGTAATTTTATTGCTATATTTTGCCCTTCATTTATTTGAAAAATCAAACTTTGGGAAGGATATGTATTTATTGTAAATGGATTTCCAGCCTTGAAACTCCTTCAGATCCTGAGATAACACCAGCTTGGGACACGTGGAGAACAGTTCCCTGGTTACAGTTTACAATCCCTTGTCCCAAGTTTGGTGAAGTTGAAGAAGAACTGTATGAGGATTTGTTTTGTGTCACATTCAGCAGTGAGGTACAAGCCAAGTACCATATTTCAGTGAGAAAGTAGCTTGGTTGTGTAGTTTAGATTTAGCCTCTGCTGTGTGTGTTTTGCATTTTAATTTTTGCTTTAGATTTTCATCAAGCCTAAATAAGATTTGATTGTCCAGTATTGCTTCATTATAATCTATAATCACGAGAGTTGTCTATACTATACTGCTCTTGTGATTTCTTCTGAGTGTTTCATAACGTTGTGGGAGGAGAACAGGATCATAAATTTGGACTTTTGATTGGAGATCAGTTGCACCAGTGAACCATCATTCAAAACTCCCATTTTCCTCCTTGTCTTGAAATTAAAAGACCTTCTATAAATGGTTTTTCTGGAGCATATTCCTTTTAGTGCTTATACATACTTTTTTTTTTCTCATGTTGGATAGAAATAGAAATTTAGCTTTTCAGTTATTTGTGTACATAAATTGTGTGATTTTTTCTTAAACATTGTGGGTAGAGAGGTATGCTGGCTTGTCTTGGCTTGTAGCTATTGATGTTGTGTGTTTTAGTGAGGATGAAACTATCCAAGGTGGATCTGATGTGGACGAGTATGGGACTTACTACTCTCACATTCACAATGAGGAAGTCTACCACGATCTTTGCTCCATTCACAAACAGCATGCCCACGTACAGGTGAACATTTTTTTTTCTCTGTCTTCAACTTTGTTGTTATATTTAATGTCTCACTATCCTTGATAAAAAAGAAAGAAAAAGATGAAAGTAATTCACTGAAGTTTTGCATCCCTCTTATGGATGTACCAAACCATGGTAATCGTCTCTTTGTGCATAAAAGAAATTGCTTAGAAGTTCTGTACTTCATTAAATCTGCCATCTCCATTGCTCTGTGTTGTCATGTAGTTTTTATGAATGCAAATAATAAATTGGCTTGGCATAGCAGTAGCATCAAACCAAAAAATAAAACTTAAAACAAAACAACAGCAAAAATTGTCTGCTCTCCTAGGTGATGCATGTTCAGATCTATGCTCGCTGTCCTTATCAAATTAGTCACATTCTGAGATCATTTTTTATTTCCTGTTTCGCTTTTCATTCAATTTTTTCTAGTTTTTCAAATGTAAATAAAAAGGGAAATTCTGATCTCTTAAAAATTTTCTGAAATTCCAGGTTCCATCTGCAATTACTCATAGTTTAGAAAAACGTGATTATGTCATCAATGAATTAGTTGAAACGGAGAAGAAGTATGTTGATGTTTTGTCAACTCTGCAGAGGTCATTTATGCGCCCTCTTAGCAGTATTATGAAAGACGAAGATATGAAAACTGTTTTTCATGGTATAAAGGCAAGTTTATTTGAAAATTGCTGTTAGCAAATGTTCTTTTTAGTAGCTTCCTCATCTATCATCAAATCTTTATTTTTTCTTTACATCAGGAGCTATCTGAAATACATGTAGGGTTTCATAGCCAGTTGAGAAAGGCATGTACTCCTCAGACTGCCTTAAGGTTGAGTGAAGTATTTATCAATTGGCGAGAAAAATTCCTCATATATGGTGATTACTGTGCAAATCTCACTGCTGCTCAAAATACCATTCAAGAATTATGTCTGAAGAATGAAGTGGTCAATCAAGAAGTTGTCGTAAGTCTAGTATTTTTTATTTATTTTTTTGTAAAAAAGAGCAACAATCTTACGCTTATGGAATGTGACTCGTCTAATGTATGGTATTTTCATCTGCACAGAAATGTCAACAGGATGCTAACAATGGGAAATTCAAGTTAAGAGATATTTTGTCAGTTCCAATGCAGCGAATACTTAAGTATCACTTGCTCCTGGATAAACTTATTAGTGAGACACAACATGTGAGTTTGTTCTTGACTACCTTACTCTTCTTCATGACCAATAGGGTGTATGTTGTTTTTTGGTGTTGCTGGAATAGCGGTGAATGAGTGTATCGCTTGGTTACAGAATCACGAGGACTATAGAGGTCTAGAGCGCGCTAAGGAAGCAATGGTTGACGTGGCTCAATACTGTAATGAGGTGAAGCGCGATAGTGATACGCTTCAGATAATGCATGACATTCAGGAGAGTATATCTGATTGGGTAATGCCGGAGGGCACTGAGCTGAAGGACTATGGGCGGTTGTTGAAAGATGGAGAGCTAAGAATCAAAGCCCATAATGATCAGAAAGTGAAAGTCAGGTGAGCTGGTTGCTTCATTCACCTTTTGGGAATCCTGCAGAATTGTAAATATCACTAATAAATCTTTTGTTTCCAGATATGTATTCATTTTTGATCAAGTTATGCTGATGTGCAAGTCAGTTAGGGTAATTATCACCTTATCCTGACTCTATACACAAACCAAACCTTGTCTTTAAGCTGTTTTTAATTATCGTTTTCTAGGGGGATCAGTACAGTTTTAAAGAATCCCTTCACCTGCGAGAGTATAAAGTTGAAGATGTAACAAACCGAAGAGTTCTTCATCAGAGCTCACGCTGGAGTTACCAGTGGCTACTTGTCAGAAAAAGTGAGCGCACGGCATTTACTATGTATGCTCGGACTGAAGAACTAAAGAAAAAGTGGATCAAGGCAATACAAGACGCACTGTGAGTATTCTGTTATTGAATTTTTCTATGCCCACTCTTGAACACCTTGTCAAAAAAATAATCCTTATAGCTTGTCCTAATTCAGAAAGTTTGCTTCATACAACTTTTCTGTTCATTGCAGAGACAACATTGAACCTGCAGTTTGTCGCACTACTGACCATCGATTTCAAATGACTACATTTGAAAAGCCAACAACGTGTAGTCATTGTAGCAAGTTCCTCAAGGGAAGAATATTTCAAGTAAGACAAAAGCCTTCTGGGAACTGGAGAACTCTTGTTATCTTATCCTGCAGCTTTTGATAAGTTTAATTTGTGTAGGGGTACCGGTGTGAACGTTGTTCTATTGCTTGCCACAAGCCTTGCATTCCATTTTCTGGGAGATGTGGAATGAAGCCCCCTCCAGAACTTCCACCGAGACCACCAGTCTTAAACCCACGCCATGACTCTGACCCAAATGCTATAAACCACACCATTCAGGTACAATTGTACTTACTGTCTGTTTAAGTAGAAATTACTGATGTTCTGTACAAACAAATTGTTTATTTGCTTGTCTAATTTTTCAGCTACCACAACCCTTGCCATTAGTAGCTGGAGAAGGAAGTCGTCGATCTTGGATTCAAGACAATGAAGCGCTGAAAGAATATCTGTGGTGAGAGAAACATTTTGTTCTCCCATAGCTCTGAGTCTTGTCTTTTGTGCCATTCCTCCCAATTAGTCGTACATTTTTCTATTCATGCCCTGGTTAAATTGCAGGTTTGTGGGTGAAATGGGGCGTGATCAAGCTTCTAGCCTCTTGGAGCCAACCACTGATGGGACATACTTGTTGAGGATTCGTCCTCAAGGACCGACTCATCCCAATGAGACTGCTTTTGCGCTAAGCATGAAGTAAGTGTATGCCAAAATATGGAGTTATGCTTCATTAAGATTGTGGGTCTGACTGCCTGAGTGCGTGTTTTACAGGGCTGATAATGAAGTGAAACACATGAAGGTTTATGAAAAGGACATGGATAACGTTCCTCACTACTATCTCTCAGAGTCGCGCTTCTTTCGAAGTGTTGTGGAACTTATAAGTTGCTATGAACACACGAGCCTCGCTGAAAATTTCATTGGGTAGGCCAATTTTATCAGTTCATAAACTTCTCTTGAATTTCTCAGACCTAGTGCTGTAACCTAATTGTCTCATTCTTGTCTGCCAATAACAAACACAGATTGCATGTTAAACTGCGGTGGCCATTTCGTCGCATAGTGGTGGTAGCTGAAATGGATTACAACCCCACTGAACCAAACCAGTTGCCGCTGAAAAAGGGTGCTCAAGTGGTGGTTCTTAGCAAAGAGGCTGACCATATGGGGTGGTGGAAGGGAAAAGCAAATGATAGGGTGAGTTCTTTGTCATTTCTGTTTTGGTTTCCTATACTACAACTGTACCGCATCCTTTCCTAATTAAAGTCTAATTTGCAGGTTGGATTTTTTCCTAAAGTGTATGTGCGAGAAATATCTGATACATTCAGTGTAGATTAAGTCCAACTTGAAATCATTCTCTATGAACAGACCAGAGATAAATATTTGTGCAATTTATTTTATGTACCAATGTATGTATGTATTGTATGTATGCTTTGTTTTAGTGAATGTTTGTTTGTGTCTTTTTATTAATTTCTGTCTGTACATATCATATTGCCATACATGGAGTTATAACTGTCAGTCAAATCTCAATTATCTATTGGAATGTTAAGCATGCTTTAAGGTTGTTGATTGAATCTTGAATCTGTTTAGAGAAATCCGTGCCAAGTTATTATAGACTGAGGGGTGATGGTTTGGAAGGTTGTTTCATGTATTCATTGTTATATTGATATTTGTTAATGTACAGTGTACAGTGCTTTTATCATAGCTGACGTTTTTATGAACTTGCATGTTACCATAGTTTTAAATTTCTGTTGTCTGAGTATTATGGTTCTAGTTGCTGATATCTAAAGTTGAAAGAATATTTAATGAAAATTTTTAGGAGGGAATCTTGTGATTATGGTGTTGTTATTGTGTCCCCATGGTTTTGTTCATATAGTCTTTTACCACCAAACATGCCATGGGATAGTTTGACAAAAGATGAAATAAATATTTGTTTTAATTTAAGTTTAGATTTGATCATTGCATGCTTGACTATTTACTAAATTGAAATTTTTATGTGAAATTGATTTTGTGGTTGTTCGTACATTTGTTGCTTCATTGTTATCTTGATGTTTCATATTAACTAACAATCGTCAGGTTCTTGCATTTTGTTGAAAGGTATATATCATTCATATTCAACTAAGTGTCAGTGACAATAGTTTGAGCTCATTGTATTGATTGGGAACTGTCTGACGAGACTGAGAAAGGATATTTATGACTGATTATGTGTGCGTTTGTGTAGGGAACCAATTCCCAAGTGGATTTTTAATATTTGACCTATGTGTCACTGTCAAATTATTTCATGTTTGTAGTTGCTTTTGTGTAAGAAAGATATGCCTTGAACTAGAGGAAATTCTCAAAGCATACTGCTTAAGCATGTTAGCTTATTGTTTATATATCCTGAGTCTTTTAATGACTATATATGGACTGAACTGATTCATTTTCAAATGTGCCTTGAGTGCCAAGCCGTCTCTCTTGAATTAGTTTTCATAATTAGAGGTTTGGGAGTGCCTGCCTCATCCACTTTGCTGAGTTTTTTCCATTCTAATCGTTCGTCCATCCCCGAAGGATTTTAGACTGCATATGTGCTGCTTTATATAGTATTTCAGCGATGCTCTGATAATGAAATAATTTCTCATGACATCATCATTAGATTAGATAGTATGAAATATTTTTACTTAATATTGCCTTACTTATCAGTTATTCCAAAGCTTTTTTGGTGCAATGCTACATATTGTAGCAGTCTTTTTCTTTAGTTTTTGTGTATCTGTGATTACTCTTGTGTTCATGTTTAATATCTGCATTGTGCTTTTATATTATTATGATTGTAACCTTACTGTGGCTGCTATTCACGAGAAAATTTTGTAATATACAGGCATCTGAATCCATGCCTTCGCATCTTAGTATGGTTCAACCAAGTTTTATGAATCGTTGTTAACAATCATCTAGAGCCGATAAATCATTGAATAGGAGCACCGCATGTACGGAGCAATGGAGCCTAACTTACTACACAACATCATTGTTGTGGATGTATTTTTTTTTTTTTTACTCAATTTTTTACCCAATCATTTGGGTTGGAACTTATCTAATGTGCAGGCATTTGATGCTGATGACTAGTCAGGTGAAGAAAACAGAATGAATGTAACATGCGGACAATAAATTAAAGTTGAACCAAATACTTATTTTTTTTCCTTGCAATCCTTTTCTCTCAAAGCAGGTAATTTAAATAAAGAAGTCAACATAAAAATGTTTAGTTTATTCACAATATTTACAATAAACAACAATGTACAAATTGCCAAGAACATTCAGTTTTGACAAAATTAATAACCTAGCTTAGCATTGAGTTTTGTTGTTCCATCTCCAGACTGGTCTTCTGGTGGCAGCCAAACTGAATAATTTGGATCAGATGCATCATACTGGGCCTTAGTTTTCTCCAGTGCCTGAGAGAAAATAAAAATTTGAATAAATAGATCACATAAAAAGACTGCACATACGTATTTAAATTGAAATTACCTTTTCATTTTTGAACTGTTGTCGTCTTCTGTTTCTCTTTCTTCTCCTTTCTGCTGCCTTTGAACTTCTTTCATTGTCATTGTCATCGTCATCATTGTCATCCTCTTCTTCTTGCTCACCATTTCTACCACCATGTAAGTCATCGGTTTTCTTTCTCCCTTCAGATTCTTCATCTTTTTCAGATTTTCTAGCATCCACTAATTTCACAGCATTCTCCGAGGTACTCGAGGGCTCAATAAATGAAGGCTTGGCTGGCCCAATAAGAGCGGGTGTCCGATTGACCTGATTCCCAACTAAAAACAGGAATTTCAAATAATATTCATCACAATTCCTCTGTAAATTGATGTTTATTAATACCAAGCAACCACACTTACCTTGAGGTCTCTCCTTAAAATCTAGTTTCTCTTTACTTTCTTTCACAGTTTTGGCTAGTTTTGTAATATTCTTTTCCTCTCTCCCCTCCTCTTTATTATCATTATCATCTTCTTCTTCTTCTTCCTCCTCCTCCTCTCCCTCCACGTTTGTGCTCAGATCACAACTACTTGAACCTGTAGAACTGGCAGGTACCTAAAAGTGGGAAGAGACAAAGTTAGAAGTTAAAAACATTAAAAGTTTTTAAAAAGGTAAAATTAAATTGGTTTGTATAAAAAGTTTACCTTTTGTTTTTCAACAGCCTTTTTTCTTGCAGCCAGCATCAATTTATTTTTTAAAGCATTAGTGTCCATGGAGCTAGAAGAATGCGAGGCAGAAACTGGTGCAAGCAACTCGGGGAGACTTGTTGGTCTAGCAATGTTAACAAGTTTCCTTAGTTGAGCCTCTTCTTTATTCAATGAAAGCAACTCATTCTGGAGCGAAAAGATAAAGACACACATAGATTATGGGAGAGAGGAAAACAGACTAGGATCATGACCAACACCCAAACCATACTACACAGATGATAAAACATAAAAAAACTATGCACACCTTCAATTTACTGATAAGTTTTTTGTCAACACAGCCTACACTGGAAAGAGTATTCATGAAAGACTCCAAGCTGTCTGCTTCTTCGTCACCTCCATGTTTAGCTTTGGATGCCGCAAGGTCAGCTTGTGCTTTACGTAGTTGAGCTTCAGTACTTCCTAATTTCTTCAAGATATCAGAGTGCTTTTCAGACTGAAAAACAGAGGGAAACATAAAACTATTTGTTCCTTTGTTCCACAATGTAAGGTAGATTAAGTGAAAAGGATAGATCACAAACCAAAGACTGATAAGTTTCCACTTGCTGATCTGCTTTGCCAGCCTGCCTCATTCGTTGCTGTCTCTTTTTCTCCACTGCCCCGGTCCGATCTAAGAAATTGTCTTCGTCACTGTCATAAAAGTCTTCCTCCTCCCAATTCTTGGCTTTCCTTTTTCTACTCTCTGCAATGTCAAAAACATAAATTTTAAAGAGAGTTTCAAAGCAAATTAAATTCGTATTCACTATTTGTGCATACCATGAGTAGCCTGTCTTAAAAGCCCTAATCTATCCAAGAGCCTGCATGCCTCCAAGGCACATTGAGCAACTGCCTCCTTCTTTTTCCCTTTGATCAAAACTTCTGCAACCATATTTCCACCTCGTGCTCCCTCCACAGGTACACTGGAAAACGCAAGTTAATTAAACGGACACATTTACAATTATTATACTCAGGTAAGTGATTGAAAAGAGAGGACACCCACTCAACACGACAAAGAAACTGTCCTGGGCCTTTCTCTTCAACATCATATTCAAGTTCATGGCCCTCACGTTCAAACCATCCACGAAGTGTTTTCTTTGGATCATCAATGTACAATTCTTCATTTGTAGTAATTGCATAGGGATTTTCTGAAAGGTCAGTTTCCTCATCCGCATCATCACCTGAGAGCAAAGGATTCATGCACATGGTTATCAAGGAATTCAACTTTGAGCTTTCTCATCAAATGAACTAATGGCCAATGACTCACCCATTCCCCAATCTATGCCCTCTTCTTCTCTCTTTTTCTTTTCTTCCTCTTCTTTCTGTTTTTGAGCTGCTTCTGCCAGCTCCCTTGCTTGAAGTTCTGACTGCCGTTTTGCTTTCAGCTCAGTGACTGTCAGCTCTGATTCAGCCTCCATGTCTTCTGGAGGTCCTTGAAGTAAATAAAGCCGTGTACTACCTCCCAACTTGATCTGGTGTCCCACCTAGAAAGGGTCAGACATAAGCAGAAAATTACAACTAATAGTTTCATTCAAAGAGGGTAATGTGATGAAAATTACTTACTCTGATACGAATGAACATTTCAGGCCTGACTCTATTTTTGTTCAGGAATGTTCCATGTGTGCTGCCCAGATCGTACAAATAAAATCCCTCCTGCTTCTCTTCCGATCCTTTGCTATATTGCAACACAGCATGATGCCTCGACACAGTTGGGTGAGCCATCTGAACGTCACAGTTGGTTTGTCGACCAAAGACGATGTACGACTTGGCACTAAGGTCAATGGGATCAAGAACGGTACCTGATTTGATGACATCCAAGCTATACGACTCTGGAGGAACACCTCCCCATTTCGGCTCCAGGTATGGTATCGGTGTTTCTTTCAATTTCTGAGCGGGTACACCCTGTCGAGGCTTGGAGGGTTTGCGCTCTGGTTCAGGCATTGGCTTAGGCAACGTTTCCTCTGGCTCAGGAGCCACTTCTGGTGGTTCAATGGGTGCCACCATTTCTTCAGGTGTCCCAGGCACAGCCAGATTTTCCTCTTTCGCTTTCACCTCGCTCGGAACATCGACAACCCGAATTTTTGCTCCTTTGCTCTTCCGCGGTCCCACCAGACACAATTGCGGCTTCTTGAAATTATCCGGTTTCGCATCCTGTGCAGCGTCAGTCATTTCTACGTCTGCTCTGTCCGTCGCCTCTTCTTTCCCCTCCATTCAGAAACAACCTTGTGAAACTGTCTTGACGGCAAATTACTTTAAAACACCAACTGACAAGTACGTTCAGACTACGCACGTACGCTAACCTCCCGTTCAAGCAGAAACAAAACATTGAGTGTAAATAGTGACCTCGTCCTTGCATACCCTAAAGAGCGGGAATATGGGAGTAGGGAATGAACGCAGGGAGGGAGGGCAAGCGGCGACATTGTTGTCTGAAGTTCATAGGATTGGGTCGGTTCATCGTCAGGAAACAGAAAAATTTGTGCACTGAAGTCAGATAATCGGCTTATCTCTCCAGCAATTCAACAAACTGGCCAAACTGCTCAGAAAAAAAAAAAACAACAACAAACAAACAAGGGAGCGCGAGTCCTTGAGAGCCGGGGAATAACCCCAGTGCACCTTCGGGCTTATCTGTGATCGGGATCAGATCACTGCAGGGGGGGTCAGGTTCGGTGCGATTGCGTCCCGTGCTGTTTTCAAATTTCAGCAGTTGAAGCAGATCAGCTAGGGAGGGTTTTGAAATGAGTAAGAGGCCACCTGCGCGGCCGGCTAGCGGCCTTGTAGGCGGGAGGGCCGAGCCTGGACGGTCCTCCGTGCGCTCCTTCGAGCTGAACATCTCTCCAGCCTCGGCTGAAGCGATGCAGCTGCAGCTGCAGCCGGCACCAGTCTGCCCTGTGAGCGGCGGCTACAGGCTCGTCGAGACCAAAGGCAGCAGGACGCAGGACGAGGCGCGCAGGACCCAGGACAGGGCAAACCGGGACAGGATCGAGGAATTCAGGAGGAAAGAGTTCGAGGTGAGTCGCGTTGTCTGTAGTCTGGCGTGATGGTCGTGTGGTGGACACCACCGTGACAGTAGCCGTGTCTCTTTTCTACAGAAAAAAATGAAGAAGCTGGAAGAGAAATTGGCCAGGGACCCTCGCTTGAATGCAGCGACAGCACCTGGCATCAGATTGGGACGACAGGTGAGGCCCCTGCAGGACTTGACTTTGTTGTGAATTGCGTTACATTGCTCCAATGAATTACAGGAAGAAAGTGAGCAGCTCCATCCTCAGCCTCCGAAGGAAGACTATGGTAAAAGACTTCACCACCGTGAACACAAAAAAAAATGCCTCTCTTGCCTAGTGATAACCAACCTTTTTTTGTGTCTTAGGGAGGGAGTTGAGAGAGATGAGAATGAGACAGCAAGAGAGGTACAATGCGTCCATCAAGAACCCTCATGCTGTGTAGTGCATTTACGACTGGGCTTTTGCCAAGTATGAAGTTCTGTTCTATTCTATATCTTCTATATATTGTTCTGTATTGCCTTCTAACAATAACACTTTTGAAACAAATGAAGAATATTTTTGTTTAGTTTGTTATAATAAAATTTATTTAATCACAAAAGACATCTCATATAATTACTTGAGACTTACCTTAGAATACCACCACATGGAAAACAATTCACTGCCTAGTGGTATTTACTAATATTGGGCATTTCATGGAATGTACTTCCACTAACATTAATGCAAATACATATTAGGAGCAACCACATCACATAATAAGTAATATGATAAAGTATAACAGTTAACAATAAGTTATAATATCAACTAAAGGATGGTAACAACAACAAAAAGCATGATTAAAATAGTAAAACCAGACAATAGACACTTCATCACAATCCCATGAATTTTGTTATATCAGTTCTTGATGGATGATAGAAGACCGACTTTCACTTCTTGCCACACCCTCCACCTGGACATCCCCTCTTCTGTGGTCGATATCCACCTGAACCTCCCGGGCCCATCAAGGGATTGTATTCTGGAAAACCAATTTTAGATGTAGTTAAAGGGTAGACAGCAGGTACAGCACCAAATTGAATCAGTGGCAAATAAACATAAGAATTTGTACCTGGTCTGAAACTAGAGTCCTTCTTTCTGCTTGGACCTGGCTGGGCTTGACTGGTCTCCCTAGTATTAGCATTGAGCCTGTATCCACCAGAGCCTATCTGGTTTGCGAGCCATTCCTCCCGTTTCTGTTCTTCAAGCTTGATGTGGGAAAATTAAAACAAAGCCACCATTATATAGTTGATTATTACGCTTAAAACAATAGAAAACGAACAATGCAGTACCTCTTTCACTCGCTCTGCCTTTACTCTGGCTAAGCGATCATGTTCCTCTTGCATGCGTAGGCGTGCTGCCTCAATTGCTTCTTGTCTGGCTCGATAAACATCTGGATCTACAACAGGCAAAGTCATAAAGACAAGATCATCAGATGCACTTCATTCAAAAATATAATGATACAGAGGATACCTACTTTTGTGAATTTGAGCAGCATATTCCTCTTCCTCCCGCTGTTTCCTCCACTTTTCGAGGTGGGGTTTAGCTATGCTCCAAAGATACAGGGAGAGAATAGTACCACCCAAAATGAACCACCCGAATGACGAAAAAATATATTGGACTGTCAATCAGAATTTTTCAATGAGCAATTGAGAAAAGAAGATAATAACAAAAGCAAGAACAGACGTCAATCTCACCAAATAATACAGTATCTGAAATAATAGCCGGAGTTGTCTGCTCCAACTTTTCTGGATGATAGGAACTTTGTTCTTCCATGTTCAAGTCGTGGATGATGCAGCAAAACCAACTGTCAGAACGGCTAAAGTGATAATGCAGGATAATGTCAACTTGGTGACTTGGTCCCAACTTGTTTGTTTAGGTTAACATTCTTGTCATCATTTTCGCACTGCCCTCTAGAAAAGAACGAAACCAGTCGGAGTTTCAGTTCTACCATCACCAAATGAGTGTTTATAGACTTAATGTTTAGAGACTTTTCTTTCTTTTCGGGTAGAAAAACGCAATTATTTTAGACAAGGCAATTATATAATATCGTAAATATACACCTTCATACATCCTTTAGTGGAGTCGAGTCTGAGTCGGCGCTTTTTGTTTTGTTGGCTGTGTTGTCAAAACGAAAAGTTCGTTACCTGTTTGAAATTCGTGCTGGAATTTAGCGGCACATCATGTAGAAGACTCGTTGTTTGCCAGAATTGTGGTTATTTGTGGTAATTGGTGTGTGTTGCCTTAAGGGAGTGTGCCTCTGATCGGCTTCTATCTACTTTGAGCTACCAAGATGAAGCCAGTGTAAGTTTTGAACTAAATAATGGCCGTAGATGCGACGAGCTGGAGTGATGCCCTGTCAGACTCGTTATATTTTGCAATGGTGTGCTTGCATTTGTTGAAAGATACGCGAAACGTTGATTTGGTTATTGGCGTTAAGAGTACCTCATTGTTTATGAAGGCTGTTGACCTTAGCTGTCTGTATTGTTTGACCTGTCATAAACCTGCCAGCTTCAAGTCGGATTGTCAATAGATAGTTTTTCTATTTGTTTGGACCTTTAGTTTTTACTAATTCCTCTTGATCCCTTTATTCCTGTTTCTGTGATATTATTGTATTGTTATGTTTGTCTCTTAGGAGGGCTAGGAATCTGCCAAGGAAGACTCCTTCCAAATCAAAGAGCGGCTCTAAAGATCCTGTTCAGGTCTACTGCCGGCTTCGGCCCATGCAAAATGAGTCAGACGTTTCTTGTATGACCATAACGTCGCCTCAGTCCATACGAGTCAGCCCTCCAGACTCCTCAACAAACTACAGAGCAGGAACTGCCAAAGATGTTGTTTACTCATTCAAGAGAGTATTTGATGACAGTGTTGGTCAGCAAGAAGTATTTCAAACAGTGGGACTGCCGTTGGTTAAGTCGCTCATTGATGGCAAGAACGGCCTGTTGTTTGCCTATGGAGTCACAGGAAGTGGCAAAACATATACCATGAATGGGGAGCCTCGTGATGGTGGTATCATGCCACGTACTCTTGATGTCATATTCAACACCATTGCAGACTATCAGGTAAGGCAGATTCCATTCTAAACTCTTCTTTTTTACTCTGTTTTTTTTAAAAAATTGCTGATTTTTATTCTTACTTGCATTTCCCTGGCAGGCAAAGAGATACACTTTCAAAGCTGATAAAATGAATGGATTCGAAATTCAGAGTGATGTTGATGCCCTTCAGGAAAGACAGCAAGATATTTTGAGGAACCTGGAGTCTAGACCTCTGAGAACTCCAAGAAAGTAAGAATTCATTTTAAACTTCCATTTTGGATTAAATTGTTATGAGGTTTTTTTAAAACGCTGTCTCTGTCTTTCCAAGGAATTCAGATCCGGATCCTGAAGTAATTTTGCAATGTCGTCTACCTGATGCAACAAAAGTCGATAGTATCTGTGCGGATAGCTCTTATGCTGTATTTGTAACATATGTTGAAATCTATAACAACTCTGTGTATGATCTGCTGGAGGATGTGCCAGACGACATGCTCCGCAACAAGTAAGTTCCGGCTGCTTTCAAATGTGGTGCACTGTTATTGGGAGTGGTATGCAGAAAGGAACTTGATACTATGCTCTTCACAGACCTCTTCAAATGAAAATTTTGAGAGAAGATGCCTCTAAAAACATGTATGTGCATGGAGTGACAGAAGTGGAAGTTCAATCTCCTGAGGAGGCTTTCAAGGCTTTTTATAAGGGCCAAAGAAAAAAGAGAGTGGCCAACACAATGCTTAATTCTGAGTCCAGTCGCAGTCACTCTATTTTCTCCATCAGATTGGTCCAGGTTTGTTGCAGTCCCTGCCAAACTATATACTTTGATTATATTTGCTGTGATGCAGTTAACTAATTCTACTTCTTTTCTCTCCTAGGCTCCATTAGATTACCATGGTGAACATGTAATACAAGACAAAGGTAGCATGGTGATTAGTCAGCTGTCTCTTGTAGACTTGGCAGGATGTGAACGTACTAGCCGTACAAAAAATTCTGGTCAGCGCCTAAGAGAAGCAGGTATTTTACTGGAAATATTGACAATCTGTTGCTACCACACAACTAGATTCTAATGTTGCTCTTGCACTTGCCCCAGGAAACATCAACAATTCATTGATGACCCTCCGTTCTTGTCTCGAAATTCTAAGGGAAAACCAGCTTAATGGAACCAAACAAATAGTGCCATACAGAGATTCCAAATTGACTCATTTATTTAAAAGCTACTTGGACGGTGAGGGAGAAGTGAGGATGGTTGTCTGTGCTAATCCTAGGGCCGAGGATTATGACGAGACTTTGGTATACTTTTAATTTTAACTCTGTAAAATTGCTTGTTCTCTTGTATTTTTTCAAGTGGCTATTGTTTATATTATTTTTGTCCAACAGCAAGTAATGAAGTTTGCTGAAATGAGCCAAGAGGTACAGATTGCACGTCCCATAGTACCAGTACGTTTGGACTATGGGCTCACCCCTGGGAGAAGAAAGGCTAACCAAGTGTTCCGGACTGCTGTACGGCAGATGCACGAGGATGGCATCAACGCAAACATACCGGTGGATGTGGATCTTGTCTACAGGTAAATGTTATTCATAACAGTTATTTTTATTTTTCACACTTTCATATCTGATCCTCCGGCTTGCAGCCTCTTGTGACTCACATAACTGTATTTTGTTTTCAGTTTGTCAACTGATTTCCCATCTATGGATATTCTGGACCACAATGGTAGTAAGGTCATAGCAGATCTCAAAGTTTTCTTGGAGGAAAGGATGAAGCATCGAGCTATGCTACAGAGGGATCTTCTTGCCAAACAAGAACAAATCAGAGCCTTGCTCTCAGAAGTAGAGCGTGAAAATGTACTCACTAAACAAGAGAGTTCAACTTTACATGCTCAGCTGGAGCATGAAAGGAGCAGGGTAAGTTTGAGCCTGTATGTCTTGTTGCGTTTCTTTTGCGAATCAGTTTTTTCACTTTATGCCTCTCTTCCAGATTCAAAGCCTTCAGAGTAAAATGGGTTCGCTAGAGAGACAGAACTCAAGTCTCCAGAGGCGTTATGATGAACAAGAACAGCAGATCAATCTGTTACAACAAGAGAAGGCAGACCTAGAAATGGCTCTGTCACAGAGCGCTATTGATAGGCAAAAGGTTAAACACCGGTACAATGCTAAAGTTCAAATGGAAACGGAGAAGATCTCCCATGAGCTAGAGAAAAAGCTGGAGAGAGACAGACAAGTTTTGAGAGTGGGTACCATTGCTGGACGTCTTGTGAAGAATTTTTAAAATTAAACTCTGCTCCTCTAATGTATGTATCCTTCCTTCCAGAGTCAACTTCGTGAAAGAGATGATAAAATTCGTCGCGTTGCGCAGGCATTGAAGGAAAGTGCGCCTCACTCCAGCAGCTCGTCAGCAAATAGTGTCACCAATGTCACCTCAAAGTCAGATGGTGGCACCACTACTCAGTCATCCAGTGCCTTGCTGAAGACCCCTGGTGCCGACTCCAGAAGGGTACGTCAGCTTCAGTCGTGAAACTGCCACGATGAACTTGTGGAGGAGGGGCGAGCGAATGGCTTTAACAACTTTTCAATGTGTTTTCAGATGGGCTTGGCTCTCCGTAACCCCCGGCATCGCCGGTCTCGCTCCGCCGAGGGAGCTGGGCGCTGGCTGGATCACTGTCCAGCTGCTCCTGTACCTCTCGGGACGGTGCTCCAGCCCAACATGAAGAAGCGCAAGTCCGTCACCAAGCTCACAGACGTTAAGGACATCACCAAGGGCACGGAACGCTACTGCCTCACCACTCAGGAGCAAGATACAGATGGGGAGCTGGAAACTCGTCTCTACAAGGTTTGTTTGCTTTCCAACTTAGGCTTGTAAAATATTAGTCCTACAATGTAAAATGCATCTGTAAAGAGAACTCTTGTATTTTCCAGGGTGATATTGTGCCCACTTGCAGTGGAGGAGCCCAAGTGATTTTCAGTGATGTTGAACTACTGAAGCAGTCATCACCTACAGGCAATGCTGCAGGCCCAGTCACTCGCAAGAGGAGTGCTCAAATGTCTGGGGTTGACATCGCAGAACGTTGCTCTACTGCGGTGGAAGGTCATGGAAACAAGCGGCCTCATATTTTACCTAAACCATAATAATCTGATGTATATTGACCCAATTTCACCAAATGATTAACCTTCGCTCCAGTTCTTAAAGCCTGGATTAACTTTTTGGTGGAATTGAGTCAGTGTGATTAAAATATTTAATTTTAATTTGGCACAGAATAAATCCCCAATCCCAGCATGTATTTTGTATTATTAGTGACTATAAATTTGCTTATCTCTTAATATGTAACATTTGAATTATTTTATACCTTCCTTTTAAACCAATGCTAACAATTTTCTGTTAGAAATTGCTCTAATCAAACATTTCTCAAGTAGTGTATTGTTATAACAATACAACAGGCTTGTGGAATGTGGATTGTCTTATTGGTAGTTGCTCTTTCAGTTATTGCTAACTGTATTTGTGCTTTTATTTTTGCTTACTAATTTAATCAATTGTCACGTTTTGTTTGTGAGTCAAATCTCTCTGTGATCAAGCAAGCTACATTTTTAACACCTTGGTAACTCAGTCTGTCTGTATTTACCTTTATTGCAATAAAGTTTTATATTTAATTTTTACATGAATTTTACATTTCCATGAATCAACCCTTTCCAAGTGAACACGTTTTGGTCCAATGAGGGATGTGGAGTCATTACATTACATTACATTACAATACAATGCATTACAACATCTATTTCATGGCATGCTGGGATACAGTAGCTAATCTAAAGAGAAAAGACCGACAGTTTTACTTCGAGACTGGACCACTGTCTCCCATAAATGTTACTGAGAAAAAAGAGGGAGTCTCTCTACCGGATAACCCACGGCAAGACACTGGGAGACGGTTCGCCGTTCAGCTCAGCCTGAGGGGGTGGGGGGGTCATTCCCTTGCTGCCGTTTCGGGCAGAGCTTTCGGAACTCGGAACTCTGCTCGCGGACTTGAACCAGCAGACTCAGTGTAAGGGAGGGGGAGACATTACAAACACAAACCAGGTTTTTGTTATTCACCAAATTTTAAAAGATAAATCGACATGAGATGGGTGAGACTTTAGACACACCTGTGCTTGCGTCCGGGAACATTCGGAGAAAATGAACTTGTCAATTTAACGCCATCTTCGAGAATTCTAAATAAACAAAAAGTCAGGAAATCCTTTGAAAAGTACCAGCACTGATGTAGAACGCGCAGCGACGTCGGTAGCGGGTACGTGCTGCCAGAGAAGTAGGCAAAAAGGAGCCCGAACACACAGGCGTCAAGAAGTTGCCTACCTCCGCCTCCCCGCCAGGCAAACTATTGACAGTCGTGTTCTGGCTACTATTCGCCTACTTCTCTGGCAGCACTGCGGGTGCCCCCCGTGAGCCGCAGTGTACTGTTGGGCCGCGGATGGGGGTTGAAGCCGCCGAGGCCGGGGCTGCCGGGGCTTGGTGGCGCGCGCCCACGTCGACGCCGGCGCCGGCCCATTGGTTGCCGACGCGGAGGGCTGGGGGAGGGACGGGGTGGGGTGGTCGCGTGCCGCCGCAGGCGAGTGGCCCGGCGTGCAGCGAGGGGCGGGGAGGGGTTTGGCAAGACACGCCCCCTCGCCCGGCGACGCACCGCCCCCGACGGGGCCCTGGGGCCCCTCGCTGCTCCGACGGCGGCCTCGGGGCGCCCAGTCGCCCCTTCGCCGCCGTCCGTTCCAGACGGACGCCCCGTCGCCGTCGCCCACCCCCGTGCGCGAGGACGCGCCGCGCGTTCGTCGGGGGCCTAATCCTGGAGACATCTGTGCGTGCGTGTGCGGGGGAGCGCAGTGGCGGAGTGTGTTTTGGCAGAGGCCGCGGCGGGCTGTTTGCGATGCGTTTGGACAGGACTCCCGCCCCGCGGTAAGCCCGGCTGCCGGGGCCGTAACAACGCTCTAGTTTATCGGCGAGCTCGCGCCGCGCCGCTCGACGGCGGCCGCCGGGGGGACTTTACGGCGCTGGCATCGGCGCCATCAGCTCGGCGTCGTGGTGCTCGTGAGTCCTGTTTATCGGCCGACAGCGGCCCGCGGCACGACCAGGACGACGACGCGCCGTCGGCGGCGGCAGTCGGCCGCGAGGTGTCCTGATGGCCGCGGAGGAGGCCGTCGCCGCCGTGGTGGCAGTGCTGCGAGGTAGCCGACGGCCCCGGCCCGCGGCGTGATCGTGCCCTCGACGGGGGCAGTGCGGACGCCGCCGGAGGCCAGCCGCGCCGTCGTCGAGAGGACACCGACGAAGGACATGATGACGCTGGCACTGCAGCAGCAGCAGCAGGGGAGCTGCCGCTTCGACAGCAACAGCAGGTTCGCGCCCAACTCCCCGCTCCACAGCCACCTCAGCAACATGAGCAGCAGCAGTAGCAGCAGCAGCAGCAGCGGCGGTGGGGGTGGCGCCGGAGGCGCCGATCGCGCCTCCAGGAGGTCCAGCGACAAGCCCTGCGACAGGTGAGGGAGCTGTGCGCCAGGGGCGTAGCCAGACTTTGGTTTCGGGGGGTGATATGCCTAGCTTATTGCCTACATTCAGGCGTCTGTTAAGCGGATTGGCTTACCCCCCCCCCCCTCTCCAGCGCCAGACCGCGGGAGCCGGAGCGGGATCGAATGCCGGAAAATACATATCGCAAAGGTGACGATAAAAACAATAAATACACGATATTATTTGGAAACAAAAATAGTTGGTTCCGGGGTGCGAGCACTTACAGCCGCACCGTTTGCAAACTCTCATACCTCTTAATCACCTTAACGGTGCACTTCGCGTCGCTCCCGCACTCTCACGTGCAGGAAGGCGAGGAGGAGGGGGGGGGGGAGGGAGCTGCAGTTCTGCAGTCCTGTGCAGGCCGAGGGGGGCTCTGTGGGCCGGGGGTGGAAGCGACGCCGCCGGGCCCTGGGCGGGGCCGACTGCCGCCAGTGGGGCCATAAATCCCTAGAGCACGAAGCTCTCTAAGTGCATCTACTCGTCGTCGTAGAGCCGTCGCCTAGGGTCGCCGGCGTCGGCGTCGGCATCTGCACCGCGCCCCGCCGGGGTGGGAAGACGGCCTCGGACGTGCCGTTCCTGGTTTGTTTTCCGCTCCAGCGCTGCTGTGTCACAGCGCCCCTCCCCCTCCAGCTCGACTCCAGCCCCCCCCCCCTCCAATCCCGGGGTCCCCAGGGGGGGCTGGTCTTGTCGCGACAACCAACAACGCCCTAAACGGCCCGACCGTTTAACACGCGCACGTTTAGAGCGAGATGGAAAGTGGGGAGGGCTATATAGGGGGAAGTAGTGAGAGTGAGTGTGAGGGAGGGAGGGAGAGAGAGAGAGAGAGAGAGAGAGAGAGAGAGAGAGTCGTAGAGGAAGGGGAGGCAGTAGTGCAGGAAGTGGCGGTGTGGGGCCGGGGGGGGGGGGCAGAAGCAGCAGCAGCAACAGCAGTGATTTGTCGCACCAGAAAACAGACATCAAAAGAGTTCCAAATTGCATTCCATCTCATCTCGCCCGAAAGGGCCGCCGTCCTGTAGCGTCCCGGCCGCGACACGCTCTCGGGGTGATCTGAATTCCTAGCCAACCTCCCGCGCTGCCAGAGGCGTTGGAGGGGGGGGGGGGGGGTATCGTTTCCGAAACAAACACCTGAGTACGTTTCCACGCCCGGTGCGGACGCAGCCCCCCGCGTTCACACGCAGCCGGAGCCACCCTCGCCCCCTCGATGCGGTCAGCGGTCGGGCACACAGGGCGGCATTGTCGGGGACCAGGACCGCGACGGCGAGCGCGGCGCCAAGGGGGGGGGGGAGGACCGCGGCCGTCTCTAGGTCCCCGACGGCGTGTCCTGGTGCAAGCCGGGGCCCCCTCGGGGCCCGCAGGTAAATTTAGTCAACAGTGAGTCGGGCGACGAGTGCACGGGAAATTCATGCCGGTCAGGGGCGGCGGGGGGGAAACAATTTCCAGACGGTGTTCGAACCCGCGTTTAAAAAAAAACATGGCCTCTTCCCCGCAGGTGTAAGGAGGATGACGACGTG
Source organism: Megalurothrips usitatus (assembly GCA_026979955.1). Taxonomy (NCBI): domain Eukaryota; kingdom Metazoa; phylum Arthropoda; class Insecta; order Thysanoptera; family Thripidae; genus Megalurothrips; species Megalurothrips usitatus. The sequence goes on from CM049605.1 coordinate 8,517,188, forward strand.
GAAGAGGATGAGGACGTGGACGAGGACGACAGCCGGTCGTCCGGGTCGGAGGGCGAGCAGCACGTCCCCCACATCCTGGCGCCGCTCAGCCCCGTGAGTGGTCGCCGTCGTCTCGGCACCTCCCCGATCAACTCTTGTTGCCAATGATTATTTTCAAAATAGACTTTGGAGAGTTATGTTGTCGTTGGTGTCCTGCAGGAGGTGGGCGCGGGGGCGCAGCGGGTGCCCCTGGGGGGCGTGGCCGGGGGCGGGCCCCACGGCGGGGGCGCGCACGGGGAGCGCCGCTGCCTGCTGTGGGCCTGCAAGGCCTGCAAGAAAAAGACCGTCACGGTGGACAGAAGGAAGGCGGCCACCCTCCGGGAGAGGCGGCGCCTGCGAAAGGTCGGTCCCGAAATCATTTCAAAATTCCTACAGCAGATATTTTTTTAAGCTACAAAGTTATTTGGTAATTTCCCGCCTTCCAAAAAAAACAAAACACTGCCTAATGACAGTGCTGCCACGCGTCGTACTCGGCCTCCGCAGGTGAACGAGGCGTTCGAGGTGCTCAAGCGGCGAACGTCCACCAACCCCAACCAGAGACTGCCCAAGGTGGAGATCCTCCGGAACGCCATCGAGTACATCGAGAGCCTGGAGGACCTGCTGCAGGGGACGCAGGGGGTGTCCGGAGGCACGCCGTCAGCCAGCGACCTCGTGGTGAGTACGTGTGCGTCGTTGGCGGGGTCCCTGCATCGTGCCGCGAGTCCATCGCACGCGCGCGCTCTCGTCGCACGACCGTGAACGCCCCGGGGGCGGATCCAGAGAGGGGGAGAAGGCAAAAGGACCTCCCTCCACCCTTGGGCCCTTAACGGCCGCCTGAAATGCAGGCAACCAGCAACACTTTCCGCCGGAAGATAGGCAAAAAAGCTCCGCTCCTGGATCCGCCCCTGTGACCGATTCCCGCCGCTTCGCCACGCTGCCTCGTCACCGGCCAGATGAACACAGGAACATGCGTCAGCACCGGCCCTCCTCCTCCCCCCTCCCTCCCTATCTCCCTCTCTCTCTCTCTCTCTCTCTGTCTCTCTCTCTCTCTCCCTCCCTCTCTCCCTTCGCACAAGTTTTTTTTCCGGCCGTGTTTTGTTTCGTCCTCCGAGCGTGTACATTGCGACACGCTTACGCCCCTGCTGCTCAGCAGATGCGCGTGCTGGAGGGGGGGGGGGGGGGGGGTAGAGGAGGGAGGGAGGGGGGGGCTGCCCGATGTCGTGCGGTTTCGCCCGCAAGAGCGGCGTGCACCGAGACGAGGGAAAAAGGGATTTTTGTCGTGTTCGTCGCCATGACTCAGAGGCCACGGCGGTGTTCGGGTAAGCAGCCAGATGCACGACGAGTAGTGGTAGAAGGAGGTGGGGGGGGGGGATGGGGAGGAGGGGGGGGGTTGCGATTCGCCGCCTATAAGTTGCCTGTCCAAATGTTTCCGACACCGCGAAGAGCGGTGCTAAGCCAGCCGAAGTCGGCCGCGCGCGCCCCCTGGCGGCCGCGGCAGACACCACCACCACCACGGCGACACCGTCCCCGCCGCCCCCGCGGACGCCACGGCACGCCCGGCACGGCTTGTACGATGCGTGTAACGACTGCCATAAACTGTCAGGAGTGCGGGAGGGAGAGAGTGAGAGAGAGAGACAGAGAGGGGGGGGGGAGGGGGTTAGAAACAACATCGGGGGAGAAGGGGTTACCGGACCGGCGGGAACCCGCCCCGAGCAAGAGGCCGCCGCGCCCAAAATCGCGAATCCTGACCTTTCTCACCCCTCATCTCCCTCTCTCCATCTCCCTCTCTCTATCATCCCCCCCCCTCTCTCTCTCTCTCTCTCTCTCTCTCTCTTTGGCAAACGCACGGCACAGGCGCGGGGGGACATTTCGCGGCCCATTCCCAATTAGTTTTCAAGAGTACGTGCGCCGGCGCTGGCAACTGCAGCGCCGACGCAGCGAAGCCTCCGAAAACAGGCTGTCTCTCTCTCCCTCAAAATGAATTGAACCCCTGAGTGCGACAGAGACAGGCGGCGTGTTCGGAATCGGACGGACGGTCAGTTACATACCGGCCGGGGGCGTTCCGAACGCGTCTTCATTAGGGGGCGGTGTCAAAACGAAACGCGGAGCCACCGAGAGGTGGGAGAGAGAGAGAGAGAGAGAGAGAGAGAGTTTGAGTTTGAGTTTGAGTTTTATTTAACTGAAGGTACAAAAAGACTAAAAAGTCCTAGAGAGAGAGAGAGAGAGAGAGAGAGAGAGAGAGAGAGAGAGAGAGAGGGAGAGAGGGGGGGGGACGGCAGAGAAGATGCGTTTCAAAGCTCAGTTCTATTCGGAGGGTCGTGGGAGACACGGGCCGGGGCGACGCCATAAAACTGAAAAGCACTATCGGGTAGTAGGCCGCTTCTGGGGTCTATGAGAATTTCATCGCCCACTTTAAATCAGAGGGAGGGAGAGAGAGAGAAAGGAGAGCTTACTGTCTCCACCCCCTTTTATACTCTTTTACCTCGTCTCCAACGCTGTTTTTGAGCCCGCGAGCAGGGGGTGCGAACGAGCGAGCGGGTTTGGTGCACGGGGCGCCGCCGCCGGGTGCGGGACAAGGACGGATGATGCACATGCCCGCATCACCGTCTCTCTCACTCACACTCACGCTGATTGTCCCCCGATGACAGAGGCGGTGCCGCTGTCTCTGTCGCACTCACGGCGACGACGACGCTGACACGCCGATTAATTCGACGGTGGTATTCTGGTGCTGTATCCGCGGCGGGACGGGGGCGGGACCAGGGCGGGACCAAGGGGGGGGGGAGGGGGCGTGTTTAAAGCCACGCGTACAATTTGTGTGGGGGAAAAACAGGCGAAATTCACACGCTGCGACTTTTCAGCGCCGGAGAGTTAATTATCCACGAGTGCATTTCCATTTTTCTCGGTGTAAAAACGCGAACACGTTTATTTATTTTTTTACAAAATTGAAAAATTGGTTGTGGCGGCGTGCCGCACAACGTTCACGCGCCGCGAAACCAAATTGATCGCCGCAAACTCACCTGGCGGGGATTGAAGGGGGAGGGGGGAAGGGGGAGGGGGGGGGGGGGGAGGGGGGGGGGGGGGGGGGGGGGGGGAGGGGGGGCAGTCGCGGTCGTCGCCAACGAGGTCGTCACGGACGGCGGACACGGCGAGGCGCAGAGGCCGGGGGCGCGGCCCCGCCGGTATTTGAATACACCGCGCCGCCGCGCGTTAATTCGCGTTTGTCGAAAATCCGTGCCGCGTATATATTTACGAGGCGGTCGGCCGGTCGGCTTCCTTCAAGGAGAACGCGGGGTCTCTTTGTGCGCGGAGTGTCGCCGCGTTGGGGGCGCGGGCGCCTCTGTGGCGGCCGCCGCCATCCGTTACCTGGCCGTGTTTGGACAGCTGGAATCACCACCCCGTCGTCGGGGGGGGGGGGGGGGGCGTCCACGAGGGCCGCCGCCGCTGCTCACCCCGACACACACACGCACACACACACGCACACCACATTCCGTGGGCCGCACGGGCCGCGGGCGTCGTTCGTCGTCACGGGGGTCACGCCCTCGCGGGGGCACAAGACCGCCGTGGCCGCGGCCCCTGCAGCAGCGGCGGCACCGACACCGCGTGCGCCGCGGCTCCGCCCCGGTGTCTCCCCTCTCCGTCGCACTCGCACGGCAGCCGTAACAGAAAGAGAGAGACGGCAGATACCCGGGCGGCCGGCTGAGAACACCGGCCCCGCTGCCAGCGCCCGCCGTCGGCGGGGTAGGCCGGCCCGCACGGCGCGCGTGCGTACTGGAGTCGCCGTGCCTACCCGGCAGGCGGGCGGCTGCGTCGGCGGCTGTGTCGCCAGGGGCGGGTCCAGGGGCGGCTTAAAAAGGGGGGGGGTCGTGCTGCTTTTGCTTATCTACAGGCGGAAAGTACTGTCCCTACATCTCAGGCTGCTAGGAGGGGTAATTGCCTCCCCCCGTCTTCTTCTGTATCCGCGCCTGTCGCCCCGCCCCCTCCCCCCCCCCCCCCAGCGGCACCCGACCGCCGTCGCCTGCCGTTTCTCGCACCACGCAATCCCGGTCGCGGGATGAGTTTGTCTCTGCCAGCGGTGCACGCGGCACGGCAGCGCGAGCACTTTGAGTAAGTCCGTCGCGCCGTCGTTTTGAAAATGGGCCCGTTTTCGCGCCATTACGGCGACGCGTCTGATTCGCCGGCCGCAAATGAGCGCGACTGGGGGGGTGCTGACAGCGCGGCGACACACCGCCCGCGAGTGCAACAGGGACGGGAGAGAGAGGGGCGGCGCCGGGAGGGGGGGCGACAGAGACAGAACGACGAGACAGAGAGAGAGAGAGAGAGAGAGAGAGAGAGAGAGAGAGAGAGAGAAGGGGAAGGATTCTCCGCTGTTGGAGGAGCGCACGAGATCCGCCGGCCGAACTCGACTCATTATTCGATTTAACTATTCGATTATTTCTTTTAAATCGATATTAGGGATGTTGTTATGCACATTGTTTTTTTTCTGACGTCTGTGTGTGTGTGTGTGTGTCCAGGCCAGCACGCCGCTATACGTCTCGGAGCGGGGCGGCGCCATGAATGCCATGGGGGCCTTCTCCGACGCCGTCCACCGGTTCGCCCCCATCCCTGGTGAGTGTACGCGACGTGGGCGTGGATGTCATCTCTCTCTCTCTCTCTCTCTCTCTCTCTCGTGCCCGAAATCGGTCGATAATGGTGGTACACGCAGCTTGATCAGAGCGCGGCGTTATATAGGAACGCTGCTCTTCCTGTAGTCCGCCGCCGGCCGCCAGGGCGCGCTGCGGTCGGGGAGGCGCGGCGTTTCTAACGCTCTGCGCGGCTAACAGCCAATTAGAAGCCGCTCCCACCGGCCGGCCATCCATCAAAGTGTGTGTGAGAGAGAGAGAAAGGGAGAGAGTCTATGGCGTGCGGGTCTCTAGTACTACTGCAACATCCTGGCGGGAGCGAGCGATCGACGGAAATAGGAGGCCTTTTGTCATCCGCTCTCAATTTATTTTTTCCTTTCTAAATTTTTAATACCGGCAGCAGATGTCGTGTGTGTGTGTGTGTGTGCGGCGGCTTGCCTCCCCCCCCTGGCGTTGTCGCAGGAGCCCCCTTCTGCCCTGTCTTCGACACGTTTAGCGGAATGTCTGGATTAATGCCGACGCTGTCCTGTCCCGTCTCATCCCAGAGAAAGAGAGAGCGAGAGAGAGAGACAGACAGAGTCTGTGTGTTGTGTGTGTGCGCGCGCGCCCACGTTGCCGTAGTAGCGCACACTGCCCCCTCCCCCCAACGCCCGACACTATAAATACCAACCTGTGTCTCTCTTTCTGTCTCTCTCTGATACAACTCATTTATCGCAAGTAAAGGCGGGCTTCACACACGGCTCACAACACACACACACACACACAGGGGGGAGGGAGGGGGCGTGGTAGCGAATCTAGGATGCCGTGCGTTCAAATTTCCCGCGCCCGCCGTTTCTCTATAATATATCAAACACTTCTGACCTCGTCTCACGTCCGCGTGATCTATATATTTTTTTTTCTTCTTCTTTCTGTTTGGTTGGTGTGTGTGTGTGTGTGAGAGAGAGAGAGAGAGAGAGAGAGAGAGAGAGAGAGAGAGGGCAGACAGACGGGCGGAGGGATAGGATCACCCCACGAGAGCGACAGAGACAGTGAGCAGCCCCGAGACGGCGGCTGGAGCGGTGTGCGCCTGTCCAGCGCAGGATAGGCACGCCCGCCACACAGCGGTGCTCGGCGGCCCGCTCCGCTGCAGGCGCTGTGGGGGCAGAGCCGCCGAGAGAAGAATCCAAGAAAATAAGCAATGAACGCATCCACTCCCGAAATTTTCCCGAAATTTTGTAAAGTTCAGAGGACAAATCGAGGGGAAAAAAATTAAAAATATTTTACCGGAATCTTTTTTTTTCGAAAAATTTCTGGCAGTGACGGAAACCCAAGAGCTAAACGAAGGGAGACAGATTGAGGAGGCCGTGTCGGGGCCGCTGCGGGGCTGCGGGGGCCGCTGGGGCGCGTGTCCGTGTCTGACTCCCTCAGGAAGTGGCGAGTGTGTCTGTCTCTCCGTCTCTGTCTCTCTCTCTATGTCTGTCTCCGTCTGGCCTGGTGACACGGTGCGGTGTCTTCCTCCTCCATCTCCTTCTGTTTCACAGCCCATCAACTACCGAGGCAGATCATTTTCGACTCCCCCCCCCCCCCATTTTCCTCCGTGCCCCCTACACCGTAGAGAGAGAGAGAGAGAGAGAGAGAGAGAGAGAGAGAGAGAGAGAGAGTCAAAGGGGGAGGGGGGTGTTTCATAGCGGACATGAGTATAAAAGCTTTGCCATGTCGATACAGGGTTCTCGAACATGTTCGCGAACCTCGACCGGAAATTCATTATTATAAATTATTTCGAGTTCGAAGGAAAATCCTCTCTGTTTTCGTTTCCTTTTTCTCAGGCCATCCTTTTATTTTTCCCTGGGCGCTTTTCTTAAAAAAAAAGACTTGCTTCATTTTTTCTTTTTTCCGTACTGCGTCCTTGGCCGGGCCCGCCCCGCGTGGGGCGCATGTGTGTCTGGCGGCGTGCTGGGCTTATCGCGAAGTCACGACCATCGTAAAGAAAAGGCAGGATGAATTTGGTTGTGAGAAAAAAAATAGGGAAAAGAAAAAAAACAGAGGCGAAACACATTCATAAAAAAAAGTTGTGGGATTGCGCGACATGAACGACAATATATTCCAGACGCATCGGAGCGGGTTTGCGTCCCCTCGCCGCTGCCGTTTTGTCTTTTGACTTATGGTCGGCGTGACGTCACACTGGCCCCGGCCCCGGCGGCGCGCCGCTGGCCCGCTCCCAGAGATGGCCCTCGAGATCCTTGTGCCGCCGCCGCCGCCGCCGACCCGCGACAAAAGTCGCATTGCATTTCGCGGCGGCACCCTCACTTACCGACGTTACTTACTGGCGACAGTTTCGTTCTGCCGAGCCGCGCCGCGCGCGGATGAGAAACTCGGGCTGGAAACGCGTGCCGACGTTGTTTTCATATCGCCCCCCCCCCCCCGGGGGGAACACGGCCCCTGGTCCCGCCCCTGCGCCGCCAGCCGCATCTAGGAGGCCGCGCCACAACACGGCTCTGCGATGGCCGGCTATTTGATTTAGCGGGCTGCAGTTGCCGCTGCCCGTCACGGCACACCCTCCCTTCTCTCTCTCTCTCTCTCTCTCTCTCTCTCTCTCTCTCTCTCTCTCCGTCCCTCTCGCACCCCTCGCCCGGACCTCGGCGCAGCGCTCTAGCGCGCTCGCCAGTGCAACAGGTTGGTCCTGCCCACCGCCCCCTTGTTCTGTTCGGAGTCGGCACCTCCGCCCCCGTGTACCCGCAGCGGAATGTTCGGTGTCTCCGCCCGCGACCCCGACGACAAGGACCCCGGCCGTCAACGCGGTCTCCCCGTCGACTTTATATTCCCGACAGTAAAACTCTTTTTCTCGCTTTACTGCTCCCCACGGCGCCGCCTAGGAGTCTCTCTCTCTGTCTCTCTCTCTCCTGTCTCCTACCTCCGCCGCTGACGGCTCCGACGCGCACGTCCTGGGCTGGATAGGAGAGCACTACTTCCGCCCCCCGCCGCCGCGCTTCCGTGGCGCCATCTGCCGGCCGCCGCCGGGCGGAGACGGCCACGATATTAACCGAGGGGGCGCGCGGGTTTAAATCAAAGGAGCCGCGGCAAAGCGCCCTCTATTAGAAGGGCCATGATCACGCGGGGAGGGCGGTGATGAACCGACGGCCCCGCGGCGACGCCGCCAGTCCACCGCCGCCTACAACGTCGGCGATTCGTTCCGGATCAGAAAGAAAGAACAACAATTTGGGGGGCTGTGATCTCTGCCAGGGATGATGCACGGCGCTGCGCCTGCGGCTGCGCCTGTCACCGCGGCAGGGGAGGGACAGCGGGGCCGGGAGTAGCGCCTCAGCTGCTATCACTCTCATGGCTCGGGGATAAGGGAGGTTCAAATCCGATCCACCCGGGGGAGCGAGAGGGGCGCGAATCTGCATCCACACGATGCGCCAATGTGCGTGAGTGTGTGTGTGTGTGTGTGAGAGAGAGAGAGAGAGAGAGAGAGAGAGAGAGAGAGAGAGAGAGAGGGGGGGGGGGGGATGGAGCCGAACCGTGGCGAGATTTATCACCGGTGTGCAGTTTGTTCGCATGCCGCCAAGAGGCGGTATTTAGCGGGCCGTGTCGCCTGCCACAGCATGCGTCACACAAGGCGCAGGGCGGCGCGGATCAAAGCGCGGCCCGTTATTTATAAGGGGCGGTGAGCGGCGCGCGCCAAAGGCGGAGATATTTAAAACCGTTTAAAAAAAAAGTAACTGCCAATTTAGTTTATACGACATGAATTTTATGATAAAAAATATCGTTTGTGGTGGTTTTCCGTTTTCCGCGGCAGAGGTGGGAATCCAACCATCGTCTCTCCCCGGAGGCGGTGCGGTGCGTCGCGGGGGACCGCGGGGGAGCAGAGGAGGGGGGGGGGGGGCAGCCATAAATTATTAAAAGGTTCGCTGCGCCAAAAAAGTCACTCTGAGATGGGGAGGTGAGGGAATGGGTGGGAGGGAGTGAGGGGGAGGAGGAGGGAGAGGGGGCGCGAACGACGCCCACAATGCTCGAAATTTATGTTCAATTTTGAGGCGGACGTCGGCCGGTCCGGCCGCACGACGCATCGCCCAATTATTTGGAAATATTTTTAGGTGCTGTTAATTGTGAAGCCGGCGCGGGGCGCGGCGCGGGCCGACGCGGTGGCCCCGCTAGCAGGGTTGGGGTCTGCTGGCATGCATCGCGGCAGGGGGGGCTGGGGGAGAGAGAGAGAGAGAGAGAGAGAGAGAGAGAGAGAGAGAGAGAGAGAGAGAGAGGGGAGGGCGAGAGGGAGGGGGGAGGTGATGGAGAGAGAAATGCAAGGATTAGGATTAGAACGAACAAAACATTGAAATTGAAATTCCTCTCTTTTCAATACAAAAACAATATCCCAAACCAAAAATGAAAAAAAAAAATAGTCCATTTTTGTTTTGTCTGTGCATCCTCATCTGAGGACCCCGGGCGTCCTCCTATGTGCCTCCTCGGCTAGTCCCGGGAGAGGCTAGTCCGCCGGCTGCCGACTTCCGCCCCCGCCGCCCCCGCCGCCCCCGCCGCCCCCGCCGCCCCCGCCGCCCCCGCCGCCCCCGCCGCCCCCGCCGCCGCCGCCGCTGTGTCTCGGCGGTCTCGCGTCGATTCCCACGGTGGTCGCACCATTTACACTCGGCCCGCCCGAAATAGCGGACCTGCATCGGATCGGACCGGCGGACTGGCCACGGCAGCAGCGCGGGGGGCGACAACCCGCCGCGGGGGCGGGGCAAGGACGGAGGACGGAGAGAGAGAGAGAGAGAGAGAGAGAGGGGGGGGGGAGGGAGAGAGAGGGCCTCATCCGCCCTTGCACTCAGAGGCGGCTTGGCGCCCGCCATTACCGGGGTAGGCCACCCCGCACCGCACGCGCGCGCTGCACGAGTCAGGGTTGCCTACCTGGTGGGCGGCGTGACCAGCCGACCCCCCCGGCTAGAGAGAGACAGACAGGCGGCGTTACGCACTTTGTGGGCGACCGCTGCTTACTCGAGACGGCTTCATTCTACCGGACGGCACGCGTCTCTCTCACTCTCGTCACCTCCGCGGCGGCGCCGGCCCCACCCCTTTTATCCGGTCTGTCTCTGTCGCTCTTCAAAGCCGCACACGCGCGGCGGGGCCCTGCTGTGCCTCTCTCTCTCTTTCTCTCTCTCTCACGAAGCGCCCATCGAGTGCGACGGAGACAGAGCTACACGCGGGTCCTGATGATGACAAAGTCGCCCCTTGAGGTCTGCGAAGACTCAGGGGGCGGCGGCCGGTGTCAGCGGTGCAGTCGCTGCTGGACCGCGGCCCGCATTAGTCTCCGTCCCTCTCACTCGCTCCGCGCCGCGTGTGCGTCGGACAAGGATGGGGAGAAGGGTGGCCGCCGTGGCCCCCCCCCCCCCCTGCGCCGCCGCGCCGTCTGAGAGCGATAGCGCGTGGACACGGCTGTGTATAAGCGCAAATACGAAGACAGCCCTGCCCCCCCCCCCCCACCTCTGCCATCGCGGCACGACAGCCGCTCTTAAATCAGATCTCGCATTAATACTTGCAGTAGACTTCGGCCCGCGCCGGCCGCGTCCACGTCCGCAGGGGGCACACGCTCTCCCCGTCTCTCTCACACGGCCTGGCCGGGCTGGCCGCGTGCGAGAGAGACAGTCGGGCGCGTGCGGCGCCTCGGACGCGGCCGCCGGGGGGCAGGCTGCAGCCGCAGTGACAGCGGTTGGGGGGGGGGGGGGGGACGCGACGAGCAACAGGACCACCTACGAGCCGCGGCGGCGGCGGCGGCCGCGCGACATCAAATAAATATAAACCTATTAAACCCCATGCAATGCGGCCCCGCGGGGGGCGGCCGGGTCGGGGCGGAGGGGGGCTGCACCCGAACAGCTGCTGCTGCCGTCACCGGCCGCCCCTGTGCTTCGCGGACTCCATGACGTTATGCAGGAGTCTTGGCCGACGCAGGCCTCCTCGATTGGAGGGGAAAGCACTCAAAGAGGAAGGGGATGAACGAGGCAAAAAGGCACCTGTAAGTAGGCAAAAAGTGATACGCCCCCCACCTTTCTAGTCGCTCCCGGATGCGCTCCTCAATGAGTATCTCAACCGTGGAATGCAACAAGGTTTCTCATACCGCCCGACTTCCGTTCTCGAGCCTCGCTGGAAATGCCTACACGCAGACAGAGTTCAAACCGAAATGTCATTGCGAGTCTCGCCAGACGAGAAACCGCCATCTCTGGGCCAGGCGGTTCACAGTGAGGGAAGGAGGAGGGGGAGGGTTACAGACTGGGGCTGTTTGGGTTAATGTCCCCCGAGACTTAAGCTCCCATTGAGGGGGGGGGGGGGGCGCTTACCCACAACTTAAACGTACTTAACCCCCCCCCCCCCCCCCACTCCTCCACCCCGCCACGGGGGCCATGACGTCGGCGATTAGGGGCGAGATGGATGAAAACGACGTCCTGGTGGCCGAGTACCCGCGGCACGGGGTAATGCCACGAGTCGAGTCCCGCGCCGCCGCGCGTCGCCGCCGGTAGAGGGCGCGTCGGTCGCGTCTCACCTGCAGGGCACAAAATCCCGAAATCTTCCCAATGTTTTTCTGTGTGTTCTGTGTCACAGTACCGCTCTCTGTCGTCCTCATTGACGCCCCTGTTTCTGTACTCTGTGTTCCAGGATCGCTCGGCGGCCCGGGCGCCGACCCCTGCGCGCAGTCGGGAGGTTCCGGGGGACGCGGCGCGGACGGGTCCTCCTCGTCGTCGGCGGCCTCCGACGGCTCGTCGTCGGCGACCTCGAGCCTCGACTGCCTGTCCCTCATCGTGCAGAGCCTGGCCAACCACCCGTGAGGGCGGCGACGGCCGGGGTAGGCGGCGCCCTGCGGCGGCGGCAGCGCCGACGCGGCCGTGTCGGATGGGCGGCCTACCCTCCCGGCTGACGGAGAGAGCGGGAGGGGGAGAGAGCCGTCGTCTGCTATAGTAACAGCGGTGTCAGTCGCGGACCTCAGAACAACATTTTGTCCTCGACATGACGGGACCAAAACTGACACCGGACGGGATGTGGTATTCAGCCCGTCACGCCAGGGCGCCATCGGGTGCAGAGCTTTGGTGGGGCCGAGCGTGTAGGGGAAACACAGGCGCTTTGTATTCAAGTTTCGAGTAGCCCGTTTGCGTGCGCTCAGCGCCGTTGGTTAAGCTGTTGTATTACTGCTGTGATAAAAACAAGACGAGTTTGTACTCATAGTGATGTTATTGCTTCGCGCCTCAGTCATTCATAATTTTAATTCGCAAGGGATAATACTTTGTGCATTTAGATTTGTTGCATTTCTGGTTTGATGACACCTCATGTCAGCTTGCTTAACATTAGGATAGGTTTCTCTAGGCATGTGCTCGTCTATTGTGGCATATAACTCGATGCACACTTTTTTTGTGATGCAAGAGATGTACATTTCATTGTTCGGGTGACGCTGTATAAAAAATGTTGTGATGTAGAAGAGCGCTTAGTCATGTAAGGATTATGTATTATTTTGACGTTAATAAAACACCATTCATTATAACCAAACGATCCGCAGCTCTTACACCAGCTCCACAAGTGGCGCCAGTGATCAGGTGCAAAGTCACGCAATGAATTCATTCAACGCACACGATTCAATATCACGCCCCGCGGTAGCCGGGGCGGGGGGCTGCACCGGCCTACGTCACTGTGCTCTCGATATCTGAGTTCGACACTCGCCCGAGGGGCTCCCCCGCCCCGCGAAGGGGCTGGAGGGGGATCGGAGATATCACCCGGACCGTGGTCCGCGGGGGCTGCGGGGGCCGCGGGGGCTGCGGGGCCCGACCGCGGCCGGCCAGTGCGCCCCAGACCTCCCCGGCGGCCACCAGGACGCCGACGTGCACACTCACCCCCCCGCTGCCGCCCGCGATGGTCGCCAAGCTGCTGACGGTGTTGCTGGCCGTGCTGGCCGTGCCGGCGACGCGGTGCGGCGGGGGCGGTCGGAGGCCGCCGCCGGCCGCCGCGCGCCGCTTCACGCTCACCGAGAGCCTTCTCCACGAGGTGCTGCACCTGGGGGAGCGGTCCCCCCGCGAGCCGCCGCACCGCGGCGCGCTGCTGCCCGAGTACGACGTGGTGGTGGTAGGCGCGGGCACGGCGGGCTGCGCGCTCGCCGCGCGCCTCTCGGAGGTGGCCGGCTGGGACGTGCTGCTGCTGGAGGCGGGCGACGCCGAGAGCATCCTCATGGACGTGCCCGTGGCCGCGCACCTGCTGCAGTTCAGCGCCGCCAACTGGAAGTACCGCACGCAGCCGTCGGACGCGGCCTGCCTGGGGATGACGGACCGCCGCTGCCCCTTCCCCCGCGGCAAGGTACCGTACCGCACCCACCACCGCGCACCGCCAGGATAATTATTATAAAATCAACCGTGCGGAAAAAAAAATCAGAAAACAATTTAAGGAAAATCTACAGGCATGGAAAATAATTTTCATTAATTTTTTTTTAATTAAAAAAAAATGAGGGATTTTTTCGCTGTGGAAAAAAATTAGTTTCGATTTAAAGCGGTACTGCATGTCGATCGTGTTGATGGAGGTGGTGACCGCGGCGGGCCTCGTGAGAGGATAAGGAGGTATCTGGCCGCCGTCACGTGCAACCCGTTCACGTGCGCCGTGCACGCGTGCGCCCCAGATCTGGGGTGCGGGGGCGGGTCCAGGCACACGGGGGGTGCACCGTGCGGCGGTGCCGAGACGTGCCGTGCTGAGAGCGAGTGGGGCCGGCGGGGCGTGGCGGGGCGTGGCGGAGCCCCGGGCGGGGCGGGTGTCCGCGGGGTCGCGTACGGTCACGGAGCCTGTCCCGGTGTCATCGCACTGAGGCCGCGGGGGGGGGGGGCGCGGGGGCCGCGGGTGTCGCATTAGCGACATTGTGTAATTGCGAACCCCCGCAGCCCGGAGCCAGGGTTAGAGAGAGGGAGAGAGACAGAGAGAGCCGTTCGGACAGCGCGCACTCCGTGCCCCCGCGGACTCTAGCATGGTGTGTCAGTTCGCCGTCAGTGAGCGCCCGGCCCGAGGGGGGGTTGAGTAAAATGTCTCCGACGCGGGTTCTGCTCCGTCAGGGCCGCGCCGTCATGCTGCCGCCTCCGCGGCCTATCTCTGGAAACCCCGCCGCCGGCCGGCCGCCGTGGCCCCGGTAGACCGTCACGGCCAGCATGACCGCAGCCGGAGCCGCGCCGGCCGCGGGGCACAGCGGCGCAGCTTCCTCCGGAGCGTATCTGGCGTTCGTATCAACGGCCACCGCTCCGCTGGAGCTGGTGCTGGTGCTGGAGCTGGAGCTGGAACGCCCCCCGGCGAGAAGAGCGAAAGCACCGCACGGCCACGCAAATGTCGGCGGTTGACCGGCGGCGGCGGCGCGTGCGCTGGCTGTCTCTCTCGCCCTCACGCACGCCGCCGCGATCCGTCCCTGTCGCACTGCCCCGCTGACGACGCCATCTCATCTGGCGAGCAGATCAGCTTGTCGGGCCCCGCGGCAGCAGCCGGCCGGGGCCATCTCGTCATCTGCACTTCCGGGGCACCCTGTCGCAGGTGATGGGCGGCTCCAGCGTGCTCAACTACATGATCTCGACGCGCGGCCTCCGCGAGGACTACGACGAGTGGGAGCGCCTGGGCAACCCGGGCTGGGGCTACGACGACGTCATGCCCTACTTCCTCCGCCAGGAGGACATGACGGTCCCCGAGCTGGCGCGGGACGCGGCGCACCACCGCGTGGGCGGGCCCGTCACCATCTCTCACGCCCCCTACCGCTCCGAGGCGGCCCGGGCGTTCGTGCGCGCCGGCCAGGAGCTGGGGCACCCCGTGCGAGACTACAACGGCGCCAGCATGAGCGGCTTCTCCTACCTGCAGGTCAGCCCCAGCGGAACAGTGTTCAAAAAATGACTTTTCCAACAAAAATGAGTTTCGGGGCAAAAGTGAACTTTGTGACTTTTGTGTGACGTTATGCTTAAAAATTACCTTCTGAACAAGAATGACATTTTGAATAAAACAACTGTCTTAAAAATAATGATTTTTCACAATATTTTTTTTTTTGCGGTTCCAGTTGACGATGCGCAACGGTTCGCGGTGGAGCTCGAACCGCGCCTACCTGGAGCCGGCGCGGTCGCGGCGGAACCTGCACGTCAGCAAGCGGAGCCGGGTGACGCGGGTGCTTGTGGACCCCGCCACCCTGACGGCGTACGGCGTCGAGTTCGTGGCCGAGGAGGGCGGGCGGCACGCGGTGCGGCGGGTGCGCGCCCGCCGGGAGGTGGTGCTGGCCGCCGGCGCCATCAACTCCCCGCAGCTGCTGATGCTGTCCGGCATCGGGCCCCGGCAGCACCTGCAGGCCCTCGGCATCCGGCCGCTGGTGGACCTCCCCGTCGGCCGCAACCTCATGGACCACGTGGCGGTGGGCGGCGTCATGTTCACGGTGGGCGGCAACGGCAGCTTCACCGTCAGCCTGCGCCGCGTGCTGGACGACCCCGACCTGGTGGGCCAGTACACCAACTACCGGCGGGGCCCGCTGACGCTGCCGGGCGGCGCCGAGGCCCTGGGCTTCATCCGGGTGCGGAGGCACGCCGACGGCGACCGGGACCTCCCCGACATGGAGCTGCTCCTCGCCTCGGGCTCCCTCATCGACGAGCCCATGCTGCAGGACAACTTCGGCATCGACAAGAAGCTCTACGACGCCGTCTACCGTCCCTACTCTGGGTAAGAAAACGCGGGACCTCCAAAAAAAAAAAATACGCACACACACCGCCAAAAATGTGGAACGCTTCACGATTTTGCGTGTCATCCTTGCGCAGGGGCCATGCTAATCTTCTCTGTATCGTTCCAATTTTAGTATATGTACCGCCGAAGCGAGTACGGGAACTGCCGAGTCTGCTTTTGTATATATAGCGCGTGGTGTCCACGGAAGACGCGCGCGGGTTGCTGTGGTGTGCGGTCAGCTGTGCCGCCCGACAGGGAGGTCGGATAAGGGTCATTGGGGTGTGAACCGGTAGAGAATCACGCCAAGGGTATTCTACGGTGTTTACCGCTCACAAATTTCACCGAAACATGACGGAAATCGGCTGTCGAAATACGGCAGCTCGCGGCCTGTTTCTACCGGTGCGCCACCTGGCGGCGGCGGGAGGAAGCATCCGTGCGGCGCGTGCAGCCGCAACGCCGCGCCACGTCAGGCTCTCTCGGCCAATCAGCGCGAGGCACCCGCGAGCGCGCGCAACTTCAAAACCCGTTTCGTCGACAGGACGCCGTCGTGCACCGTGTTCCCCATGCTGCTGCGCCCCAAGAGCCGCGGCCGCCTCCTGCTGCGCTCCAAGTCGCCGATGGCCAAGCCGCTCATCTTCCACAACTACTTCGAGGACAGCGATGACCTCGAGATGCTGGTGGACGGCGTCCTGGCGGTGCAGAAGCTGCTCGAGACCCGGGCCATGAAGAAGATCCACGCCAAGCTGTTCGACGTGCCGCTGCCGGGCTGCGCTCAGCACCGGTCAGTCCCGGGCTCGGACACCCACCTACCCCGTCAGGCCCAGCGCCCCTTATGCACAGTTTCTGTCTGCAGGTTCGGCACGCGCCGGTACTGGCGCTGCCACGTGCGCCACCTGCCGCAGACCATCTACCACCAGTCCGGCACGTGTCGCATGGGGCCAGCACGCGACCCCCGCGCCGTCGTGGACCCCCGGCTGCGCGTGCTGGGCGTGCGCGGCCTGCGCGTGGCCGACGCCTCCATCATGCCCACCATACCCTCCGCCCACACCAACACCCCCACGTACATGATCGCCGAGAAGGCGGCAGACATCATCAAGCAGGACAACGGCGTCCGGGTGCCCCGAGCCGTCTGAGGTCTAGTCTGGTCCCCCCCCCCCCCCCTCCTTTGAATTCCTGTTGCTACCTGACAGCTGTGATGTTTAACACAATTGCTAGACTGATCTTTAAACGGCAATTGTAATGTAAACCAGCAAATGTTAAGCTAGACTATTTATTGAAATTAGATGTGTAGAAGCTTGGAAGTAAGTAAATGTGTGATATCTGTAAATATAGTAGAGTAGCGAGTGCCAGATGGTAGACAAATTAAAGAAAACATAGAGACTGAGTGGTTTGCTGTTTTATTCAAAAAAAAAAATTAATTATTTGTCTGACAGATCAAATTGGAGGGCAGAAGTACAAGTATTTCATAAATATGTATGGAGAAGAGCTCTACACAGGGCCACCCTACAGAAATTTTAGTTTATTTTCCAAAGTTCTAAGTCACTGTGGAAGACAATGAATTAGTTTTCTTTTTTCTTTCCACCTCCTTGCGCTCCCCATCACCCAATTTTCCACTCTGCATTTGGACTTTGAGTTTTACAGAACACAAGAAATGAAGAACTATCTACGTACACAGGTCATTCTGAGAAGAAAACAAATAATTGATGAATAGAAGAAAGGGAAATTCCTTAACAATGTAATAGAAAAAAAGAAAAAAAAAACAACAGCAAAATAAACATTAGAACACATAAAATTTTCACAATATATTCTTGAAATGAAAAAATTTCTACTCAGAGGTGTAGAGTTTTACCTTATAATTATTTATATAGAGCCTAAGGCTCTTCCATAAACCAAAGAAGAGTGGGGAAACACAAATAGAAGCCAATGGCACACAAATAAAATAGAATAGAGAGGGCTGTGAACCCTTGTCCAGCACAACATAATTGAATTCAGCTTGATAAATTCTAGAACCAATTCACTGTAAAAATTTTCATGTACAAGTCATAAATTTAGGTAATAATACAAGCATTCTAACATTCATAAATAACAATGGTAACTGATCTTTCCAAAGATTCAACTTTCATAATGTTTTACTAAATTCACAAATAGTCATTGCTGGCAATTCAGTTGATTTACTAAATGTACTTCACAGAACTGCTTAGGGGGAAAAAAGGAAATAAGGAAAAACAAAATGCAAAAGCAGATCAAAAAAATTGTTTACAATCACAAAAATGTTAAAAATCTTATACTCACTATAATCACAAAAGGAAAAGTAACTTACAAAGGTTATTGAGCGTAATTATGACAGGGACACGGAGAAGGTGTAGGGGACTTATTTATGCACAATTTCTAGCTGCAACTCTTGAAAACCTCCTTGTTAACAGAGAGGCCAACCAAAAATAAAGTGAGGTGAGGTAACAAGGGAAAGCTTTTTAGCAATGATTTGAGACAACAGATGGGTATGAAAAATATACCTAGATATTTTTTGATAGAACATAACACACTGCAGGCAGTATCAAAATAGGTTGTGAGGAACATGGAACAATCTTATTCCAGGTTTATGGAGATCATTCCAAAGATGTTGGGGGAGAGCAATTGACATGGATCCAAATCTCTGTTCAACATTTCTTTTGCTGACTTTTCCAGAATATCAAAAGGAAATTGCAATGGAGTGCCAAGAAAATTCTGGCTAATAGGGCACTCAGTATAAAATTCTTTCTCCACAATAAATTTTATAAGGTGCCTGTTTTGAGCAAAAAAGCCAGCAAAACTTCGAAAATTCTCATACCCACCAGCTACAATAATCAAAGAAGACGATCAACTATAAGGCCCGGAATAAAAAGCACATACATGGCAATTATGTTAAGTATCATGAAGAGGCAGCCAAGAAAAGCTGCCTCGTCCCATAATCAGGTACGTATGACTTCTTGATCTGGAATGTACATACCAACCAGAAAAATTACAAAAATTCCTGAGAGACCGAACAAGGCTACCGTTGAAGTTGCAGAGAAAAGTTGAGAAAAATTAATACGTAAATACCAGATAGCAGATAGTATCACGAACATAGAGATATACATTACATTGCTCATGTCCCATTCTCTAGTGTCTCCAGCATCAATTCCTCCAAAATGCAGGTCTTCTCCACTCTGTAAAAGATGTTCAATGATTTTAAAAAATTACAAACAATTTGAAGAACTGAAGAAATTTATCAATAGTGGTAAAGGAGTATTTAATAAACTCACATTGTTGGTTGTGGCATTTTCTACATTTGGATTTGTAGTGCGCTGGTTGTGAACAAGGCAATGGACAACACAGTTGTCAAATAAGCCATAGTTTTGAAGTGTTCTCTCATCACTCTGCAAAACTTGGCCATTGAATATCAATCTAATTACTTTGCGAGCAGCAATTTCAACAGCAAAGTTTCTCCTAAAAATAAAAGGAAAAATTGTAAAAGATAAACAGGTTGTTTAATTCCAGGAGCACCAATATCAAATCAAATTTCATACCTCTTAAAGTCTCCAAGAGGCTCCTGCAGCTTTCCCTGCACTGTTTTATGATTATCATTGAGAAATTTCAATTTAATTCGGATATCATCACATGCTTGGCACGGATCTGACGGGGCTGATTCACTCTCAGTTTGGGAGCCTTGCTGATCTGTATCTGTCTCTTGATGGCCACTAATGGAGCTACTAGTCTCAGCACTATCATCACCGATATGAACATCCATAGAAGAGGTGCTCTCAGGGGGCCGACTAGAGCACGAGTTCACAGTCTCATCAGCCACTTGTATATCGCTAAAGAACTGTAGCCTTCTCCTCCGCAGCTCATTTGTAGGGCTAGATGTGTCTGTGAAGGCTTCCTCTATTTCAGCATTGCCGGACGCCTCTTGTGATGCTTCATTTACATTGGGAATGGCAGGGACAGGGCTGCTGGAACTTCCCTCCGGCTCTGAGGTCTGGCTAGAACTAGCACTGCCCCCACTGCTTGCACCCGCCCCTGGGTCGGCTTGCCCCGCCGCTTCAGGTTGCTGTTCTGATGAGCTCTGGCTGGCTTGGCTCTCATTTTTGGATGCACTAGAAGAAGTGTCAGGTGCAGCCACAGCTTCAGTTCGAGCTGCAGTTGAAGATGATGAAGTATTTTGCCCAGTGTCTTGTGGAGGGCTAGGTGTTGTAGTCGTTGTTGTATTTTCAGCAGCTGTATGGTGTCTAGGTTCAAGTATAAGTACTGTCCTGATCAGAGGTTGTTCTGATATACTTGTTGACCACCATCCAACAATTCCCAAAATTACAACAAGGGCTACCATAAGAACTTGGAAAACTTCATCCCCGACACCTTCAATTACTGGCATTGTGGTAGTTATCTGAAAATAAATGGAAAAGTCAATAAACTGTAGGCACCAATAAGAGGGAAGTCTCACATTCAAAATCTTGAAAATGTATAGGTTACTATGTTTTCAATATAAATTTAATGGAAATAAATAGTGCTATGTGGAAATACTTCTTTCAAACAGTAAAGAGATAAGAAAATTTCACTGTGCCAAATGAAGCATTAAAATGTCAAGCAAAGTTCAAGACCTTCAAAAGCTATGCCATAACAATATACTGAAGCAGTATCATTGACATATGGTCACAAAGATGACAAAGCAGAGGGTACACTACACTATGCTCTTCTGATAACTCTGTTAAAAAATCTTACAAGTAATTTATGGTAGACGAAGAAACGGTGACTGCGGCAAATTTGTTTAACAACGCAAAAAAATAAAAAAAATAACTGGTCTACCAGTTATTTCTTGAAGGACTTCCTCAGATCCCCTTTTAAACGCCAATGCACTCACTGTAGCAGTTGTGACAGCAATTTAATCACATTGTCAACACGAGTCTGCACCCTAGAACTGACTGTATACGTTGAACGTTTCCGAAACACAAAATTTATCATCGGAAATAAAATTCACAACATATCCAGAGACATTTTCATCCAAGGCCTAGCAGACACTTCATGTATGTTCCAGTGCACGGTTCGGCGTGCCCCTCTCTGGTCGCTCTCGACAGACTCGATTACGACGTCAGCGCAGTCTTGTGAAGAATCTAGCAACTAGATCCCTGTCACTGGGCTGAGCCGAGTCAGCAGCCACCCGCAGAGCACAACAAGATCATCCCTGGACAATGGCGGACTTCATAGCGGCTCCGTTGAAGAAACCCACCGAAGTTGATATTGTGAAACCTCTGAAAAACTTGATATCAGCTTCTTACAGCACTGCCGACAAGCCCGAAGATTACAGCGATGCCATCAACGAACTGAGTAAGATTCGGAGCAACGCCGTTTGGAGGGTATTCGAGAAGTACGAGAGCTCGTTGGAGGTTATTTACGGGTAAGTACAAGAACATATACAAAGGAATTTTTGAAACCTGTCATTTAAATCTGGCGGCTTTTAACGTCACGCTGTTCGAATCAGCTCTGGCACTCAACCGCAGGCGGACGATTTGTTTATATTCTCTTGACTCCTCTTATGACTCATCCTTACATCATAAGCCTTTAGGTTTATCTTTTGCTTAATAAACTTACTGCCCTCCCACCTCCCTCTGTCCCATTTCTTGGCTTATCATCCCTACGTGATACTGGCCATTGTTTATGTGCTGGATTTCGAGGAATGAAATTTTACGGGAAATGTATCTGTCATCATACCCCTCCAAATCTGTCCCAAGATTTTTATCCCTGAATAGTCTGAATTTTCCTTGCTATGATTTCAGGTACTATGATCAGTTGAGTGCCCTGGAGGCAAAGATCCCAGCCCATGAAGTCCAAATACCTTTTAAATGGAAAGATGCTTTTGATAAGGGAACAATTTTTGGTGGGAGAATTAGCTTGAGTAAGTGTATTTTTTAAACTTTCAATTCATTTCTTAATTTTTTTGTAGATACACTTTTTATGTATGGATTGTTTTTTACAAAAATCATGTTGAGTATTCACACTGTAACTTATCCCCTCAGCTGTGTCATCTCTGAGCTATGAGAAAGTCTGTGTTCTCTTTAACATTGCCGCACTGCAGAGTGCTGTGGCATCTTCTCAAAGTCTTGTTAGTGATGAAGGACTTAAATTGGCTGCCAAGCTGTTCCAGGTGATTGCCTGCTGATTATACTATTTCATTTTTTGTCCCTCTGTTTTTCAACTTGTCTTAAGTGATTAGTCTTAATTTTTGTAAACTTAGCAATCTGCCGGCATATTCAACTACCTTAAGGCACATATCATGTTGGCCATTCAGCAAGATCCTACACCTGACCTCAACCCAGACACTTTGGCCGCCTTAAGTGCTGTGATGCTTGCTCAAGCGCAGGAGATGTTTGCCCAGAAAGCCATTCATGGTAGGTCATAGATAATTGCACATTAGTACCATGCACGATGACAATTTTTTATTTGAAAATGTTCATGTCACGGTCAACAGATAGCATGAAGCCAGCAGTGATTGCAAAGCTGTGTGCTCAGTGTGAGGAGTTGTACTCAGAGGCTCTGAAGGCGCTGCAGAAGGAGCAACTTAAACCTCTCTGGGAGCGAGAGTGGATTCCACTGGTATGACAATTCCAATGTCTCTTTTTTTTTTCTTTCTGTAGACCGAAACTAACTGAAGTACATCACACAGGTTGCAGGAAAGCAGGCAGCATTCCACGGATTGACAGAATATTTCCAGGGACTGGTAGCTCATGAAAACAAAGCTATTGGTGAAGAGATTTCACGGTTGGAGGTATATTTTTAAAATCGGTTTCCTTCTTTATTTTCAGTAGTGTTCCTCCCTTCATGAATTTGCTCTATATTTTGTATGCAGAAAGCTGTTGAACTGCTGAAATCTGCTCAGCAACGGTCTGGCAATGCATCCCTCTTTGAAGAACTTTGCAATAAGGCAACCCGAGCCTTAAATGATGCCAAGAAGGACAATGACTTCATCTACCATGAACGCATTCCAGACTACAAGAATCTTCCTGCTGTATCCAAGGCACCTATTGCTAAAGCTCTACCGCTGCCACCTCGATTCAGTCAGAATTTTAAAGGTGGAATATGAACAGAATGCCAAAAATTTCCTCACCCGGCTCTTTGCATATTTCTAACAAGTTTTCTTTTTCAGACCTGTTTGAAAACCTTGTGCCTGTGACTGTTCATCAAGCAATGGCAGCATATGAAGTACGCAAATCTGAAATTATCAATGGAGAAGTTTCCAAACTAAGGGATGCCACAAACATGTTGAACAGCATTTTGGCTTCTTTGAACTTGCCAGCGGCACTTGAGGAATCTCAAAGTGGTGGTCTTCCTCAATCGTTGGTTGAGAAATCCAATGCTGTGGTTGGCGCAGGTGGAATTAATGCACTTGATAATCAAATTAAAGAACTTCCTGAGCTACTGCAGAGAAATAGGGACATCCTAGATGAGGTATATTTTTTTATTTTGAGTAACTTCTGTTTTCAGCATTCTTTGCTTAGTGTACTTCATTGACTGTTCTGGATTTTCCTGCAGGCTGAACGTCTTTTGAAGCAAGAGCAGGAGCAGGATGATCAGCTGAGGGAGCGCTTTAAGACATGGTCTCGAACTCCATCAGTGAAACTGACAGAAGCATTCCGTGCCAATTTGGCAAAATACAGGGAGATTATCAACAATGCTGTGCAGGCTGACTTGGTTGTCCGAAAGAAGTTTGAGTCACACGAAGCAGGAATAAGGCTGCTTAGTGAGGGTGCGAGTGCCATGGAGAGTGCCGTGCCTTCAGCATCCTCTACCGGGGTCAATTCAAGTGGGGCAGCTTTCTGTCGATTGAAGCAGCTGATGGAAGATGTATGTATTTCAAAGCAAAACGGTTGTACTGTATTCGATGTGGCAGTATTCTCACTGAATCTCTGACATCTTAGGTGGAAGCCATCAAGGCAGAGCGTACTGTTGTTGAATCAGAGCTGAAGTCCGCAACCATTGACATGAAATCTACATTCTTGTCAGCTTTAGCTCAAGATGGTGCTATCAATGAGACTGCCATTAGTATGGAGAGCTTGGGCAGGGCCTTTGGCCCCCTTCAACAGCAGGTGAAGGACTCCCTGCAGCGTCAGGAGAGACTTGTCGCTGAAGTTCAGGTATTATCCCATTTCTCATTGCCCTCATTGTTTTTCTACCCACATCAATAACTTAAAAACCAAAATTTTTATAAAATTTCAGACACAGCATAGCCAGTTTATTAGTGAGAGGAGTGCTAGTGGGGGAGCCTCTGCTCAGCGAGAGCAAATGTTGATGAACTTGGCCGCGGCTCATGATGCTTACATGGAACTGCAAAGTAACTTGCGAGAGGGAGCCAAGTTTTATAACGACCTAACTCAGGTACTTTTATCATTATCAGCGTGGTGCCTTACTAAGCAAGCTTGTCAAATAATAATTGTGAATAATTTTTCTTTACAGCTCCTTGTAGCTTTCCAAAACAAAATCTCTGACTTTTGTTTTGCTCGCAAAACTGAAGTTAATGAACTCTTGGAGAATATCGCCAATGAGAAGCCTGCAGAGGACTCAGGTTAGATTTGTAATACTTGGTTAAATAGATTCGGTCTCCAGTGATTAAATGTCCTTAATTTTAATTTCTTCAAATTATTTCAGAGATCAAAAAGACCGCACCTCCTCGCCCTCCTCCACCGACGACTTCTCCAGCAAGCACCCCTTCTTCTCAGCCTGGACCCTCATCAGCTGGAACTGGGACACTTCCCTATCCAGCCTATCCAGTTGGAATGCCACTCCCATATGGGGCTTCAAACACCATGCCATACCCGTCGTATGTGCCGCCTCCCATGCCTCAGAGCTACAACCCCTATGCTGGTGCGCCTGGCGTGCCGTATCCGCAGCAAGGTGAGAACAACGAAGCACCAGTTTTACCCACTGATAACCCAGGCCAACCTTGCTCTAAACATGGTGGCGACCGCACCCCTGCTGCTCCTGACTGCACCGTTTCTTAAAACTACTAGTTGGCTTTTACATGTTAATGGTAGTGCTGCTTTTTATTAGTTTGCTCCTAGTGCCTGACCTGTATTGGTAATTGCTGTTGTCATACTTATCTAGAATATCTTAAGTATATACTCAAAGCACTCACATCTATAGATTTGTTCCAACACTTAACCACTTAGATTTATGTTAATCATACCACCAGCTTTTTTTCTCACCCCAGTTTTGTGGCCTAGTGTTTGTCTGCTCTCTGTGATTGTCTCACGTTTGTTTATTCTTGTTTTATTTTTTTCCTCTTCTTTATTTTATTGATTGATTTTTTGGTGTGTTTTAGCTTGTAGTAATGCAGAGGAGTGTATCGTTCCATATTTAAACTGCTTTGATAGATTTGTTAAGCAAAGTTGTATTGAAAAGTGATGATCATATGAGGTATATAACTGAATTTGTAAATCTCGACTGTTATAACTACTTTACCTGGCCCTACTTCTTGAATATTCTTGCAAGCAGCTACAATCAACTGATTCACTGAATCTCATTTACTTTGGGCCATTTTACTTTAATAATTAACTACATAGTAGAAACGTAGTACACGATATGAGGGGTCGCATTAAAATTTACTTTGGGTAGTGATTACCTGAACTTATTTTTGTGACAATATTTTCTGTGATTTTACTGGAACTATGATTATTACTTATATTGTTAGCCATGACATATCAAGGTATTTTTAGTCTTAGGTATTTTATTGCTCTAGTTTTACAAACATGTTGTGATCTTGAAAGTTTGTAAATTTGTGTGCATCATCATATTATTTTGACTTATATTTGTGTTCTCTTTTTTTATAAAAAAATTAAAGATTTTTGAAGGCTGTGTATAAAATTTCCAGAAGCCATTCAGAATTTCTTGCTATGTTTAATTCCACACTGAAGAGCAAGATCTGTTCTTTTTTCAATTATTCTTTTATTTGAAAAGTCGCACACTTTGTCTTTGTCTTCTATGCAGAATGTATTAGAGCTAAAGTTCAAACCATGCTTTTTTTTTTCTTCAAACAAAATCCTTTTATCCCCTGACATGACATCTGATGTGTGTCTCTGGAGAGAATCTTTTGAAGTGTAAATACTGCAGCCAATGGGCAGAGCATACTAGCTTCTCTTGTTCTCTATTCAGTGTAAATGAGTGTTCCTCTTTTGTTGTAGGATATGGGTATCCTATTCCGCATCAACCGCAGTACCCTGGTTATCCTCCATACCAGCCAATGCCCCATCAGATGCCTCCACAAAATCCACACCAGTGGTAGAAGTTTTCAAATAATTTCATTATCCATTATTCAGATACTGCAGATTCTCTGAACTTGCTTTGTGCTCTCATGACATTCACATTACACTGGCATTTAGTGGTCAGAGTTTCGACTTTGATTTGATTGCTTTCCTTTAGTTTACTTTGATTTTTGAGCATTGTTGCCCCATGAAATAATGCTTCAGTTATGATTTTTCTGACTTTGAAATTTGGATGATTTATTTTACTAGTGTGTTGGAATGAAGTAACTTGTGGGCTTCCTTATATCAGTTTATACTGGTGTCGAACTTTGTCCCTAAAAAGAACAGAAGTAAAATAAATTAAAACAGGCTGATTGAAATACACTTAGTACGTCTATGTTTTGAAAATAGACTGGGTGGTTTTCTTTTTTGGGATTCCTTTGATACCAATTGTTACTGTATTCTATTCCTTAAGATACATTGCATAATATTCTGTGTTTGGTTTCTGGTTGGGACCCAAACATTAGTTTCTCTTTTCATTCGAGGGTCATCATTGAGGTGGAAAATAAAATTGATTTACGAGAGAAAGTAGGTTTTACTGCTCAGCCTTTAAATGAGTCCTACCAAAACGTAAGCTGTTGATACTATCATAGTCTTGCTGTATTAATTGTGCCTTATTAGTTCCATTCTCACATTGTGGCAGTGAATCACAACTTCGGTCTCTAAGAAAGATGAGTGTGGGATCAATTTTTTCTTTATTTTAGACTGATCTGTATTGATGATGGAACTGAAAGATCTGTCCACTGTACTGATTTCTTCTGTAAAAACAAAGAACTATGAACTGCCTGTGCTGTATTTATGTCCTCCTCCATTCATTTTGAATTTTGGGGGGTACTTAAGCTAACATCCAATCTAAGCTTGGAAACAACATGTTTGATTAAACTCTTCTTGGCAAAGAAGTTACCTAATATAGGTGTACATTTTTATGAAGTGTTTTAATATTTTTAGGATGTTAATTGTGTTTGTATTTGTTTACTGTACATTAGGAAAAGTTAATTTGCATGTTTGGAGTTCAGTACGTATCATTCAATTTGATGTTTGTGCTGATGGACTCAACTGTTTTTGAGAGGTAGTTTACTTTTGAGGAAGACCGCAGTTCACACAAGTTTAAAGCTTTAATATTGTTAAAGGTACTACAGAACTTAATAAACAACCATGTCTTAGTGACAAATGAAGAAACAAATAAAAATAAAAATATGCGTATATTTTCAACTTGCTTCTCCTTATTTCCCCGTACCTGCCTACCTGCGGCGGGGGTTCTGATCACAGTGGTTAGTCGTCGATGTTAGAGCTGCCTCCACACGCGCAACGTACGGTTTCGATACAAACCACTAAGTTCCTGCGACGGACGACCCGATGCGAAACGCTTGAGTCTCATGTAGAGGCGATCAGGTCAGGATGTCCCGCACGCCAGACAGTTCACAACAAACGTGCGGCAAGCGGGTCGTTCTCGCGCCGGACGGAGCACCCCGCGAGAGATAACGTTCCGACGCTGACCGGCAGCGCCATCTCTCGGAACTTCCCCCGTACTACACCCCCTCCTCTCCCCCCGCCCCCCTCGCCCAGCCCCTGGGAGGTAGGCACGGACATTCCGCATTACATGGCTGTAGTGCGGGTAGTCCGTGCCTACCTCCCAGGGGCTGAGGGGGGAGGTGGGGAGGGGAGGGGGTGTAGTACTGAGGGATGCTGAGAGATGGCGCTGCCGGTCAGCGGCGGTACGTTAGCTCTCGCGGGGTGCTCCGTCCGGCGCCAGAATGACCTGCCTGGCACTCTCGCTCCATTCTTCGTCGTACGGATCTAGCGATGCATTATTCTGACCCTCGGAATGTTGCACGTTGAATTCCGACTGATGATGTGGTGTTACTTACACCTGTTCGGAGTTTGAATGTGGGGTGGGCACCCCCCCCCCCCCTTTCCCCCCCCCCCTTTGCTCCTGCCCCCCCCCCCCCCCCCCGCCCCCCTTGACGCCCCTGAGTCTCCCCTGCCCTGTTAGACGGGGCTTGTCTCCCACTTTCCTCGTTTCTTGCAAATCGACATCATTTTGTGTCGAGTGGCCCATAACGAGGCCCTTACCCCCTCGCTCGGCGGTCAGCGCCGACGCCACACGTGAGTGCGACGGAGACGGCTGCGGCGGGAGAGAGAGAGAGAGAGAGAGAGAGAGAGAGAGAGAGAGGGACGACAACATGAACGGACGAAGAAATGGCTGGAGAGGAAAAGGATTGGAGTGTGTGTGTGTGTGTGTGTGAGAGAGAGAGAGAGAGAGAGAGAGAGAGAGAGAGAGAGAGAGAGAGGCGCGCCAGGCAAATGGGGAGGTAAAGAAACAAGCAAACACGGTGATGGGCATGATGACGACATAGCAGAGCGAGACGGGGCCGCGCGAGTCAGAGGAGTTTACTTGCGGGGGACTTGTGGGGTCCTCTGTGCTGGGGGGCGAGGGGAGGGGGCGCGCCTCCGCCAACGGCGGCGAGGCCCGCGCCGGGCGGCGGCGGCGGCGGCCAATGGCGTGCCGGCGTCGCGACGCCAGGCCACGCCCACCGGCTCCTCCCCGCCCGCCCGGCCCCGACGCGGCGCTGCCTCCACGGGGATGCAGATGAGCAGGGGGGGGGGGGAGGGGGAGGGGGGAAATGGTGTAATTATCCGTGCCGAAGAGGCAGTTGCAGTCCGCGGGCCGAGCGCAGCGGCGGAAGCGGCGGCGTCACATCAGGCGGGGGAGAAGGAGGGAGGGGTTCCGACCGATCCCACCGACAGGGGGAAGGACAAGGACGGAAAACACCAGCCGGCCGCGGAACTATCAGTAACTCTACGCGCGGAAGACAGAGACAGAGACAGACACAGACGCACACTGCGATAACAGAGCGCGGTTTCAAAATTAAAATCAAAGGAGTGCGTGTGCGCTGCTGGTCGGCAGTTCGCGGTCGTCCCGGCAGGGGGCGCCAGCAGAGGTGTGTGTGTGTGTGTGTGTGTGTGTGTGTGTGTGTGTGTGTGTGTGTGCCGCGGACAGGGTTGCACACCTGCACCTCTGCGCGGGCAATGTCCGTCCAGAGAGAGTGAGAGAGAGAGAGGACGATTTTCTGCGTGGTGACGGTAATGATTCGGTAATGACCGCGAGTGGTGGCGGGGGCGCGGCGGGCGAGGCGCCGCCCCGCGGTCCGGAGTCGCGGAGTGGCGGAGGGGCGTCGCGGCCGGGGTGGGGGTGGCGCACAGTCCGCCGCCGCCGCCGCCGCCGCGGCGCACACACCCCCCGGCAGCATCCCTACGCCGACGCACCACTCCGCCGAGCCTCCGCGACGGGCTCGCTTCGCGACTTTCGCGCTCCGTGCGGCGACACACACACACACACATACCTGTGCGGCGACGTGTGTCGTGATGGTGGCGCCCGCCGCGGGCGGCAGTGACGCGTGGCAGTGACGAGTGACAGTGACGAGTGACAGGTGACGGTGACAGTGACGGTGACAGTGACGAGTGACGGTGACAGTGACGAGTGACGGTGACAGTGACGAGTGACGGCGACAGTGACGAGTGACGAGTGACGAGTGACGGTGACAGTGACGAGTGACGGTGACAGTGACGAGTGACAGTGACGAGTGACAGTGACGAGTGACGGTGACAGTGACGAGTGACGGCGACAGTGACGTCGGCGGGGATGTGAGCCGCGACGCGT
Source organism: Megalurothrips usitatus (assembly GCA_026979955.1). NCBI lineage: Eukaryota > Metazoa > Arthropoda > Insecta > Thysanoptera > Thripidae > Megalurothrips > Megalurothrips usitatus. The sequence goes on from CM049605.1 coordinate 8,546,452, forward strand.
CACGCCCGGCGACGACATGAGGGCCAACTGCGCGGACGAGGCGGACGGCAAGTCGGGCGGCGAGCAGGAGGCCGGCGCCGTCCGGGCCAAGTCCCCGCAGCCGCCGCCGCCGCAGCAGCAGCAGCCGCAGCAGGAGGAGGACAGACTCAAGGTGAGGACGGAGGGGACGCCGAGGACGGCGGCGACCCGCGGCGACCTGGCTGCCGAAGGTGGGGTAATGCAGCGAGGGAACTCTGTCCGGTTCCAGGAGCGGCTGGCCCTGGACTATGGAGAGGACCGCGACCACCGGGACCGGGAGCAGGACCGGCCGGGGCCGCACCCGGAGCGCCTCCGGCGCCGCGACCGCAGCGGCGGCCGCTCCTCCTCCGACGAGGACGCCGCCGAGGCCGAGGAGCGCGCCAAGCTGACGCGACGCCTGGAGACCGGCTTCCAGACCGGCTTCCAGACGGGCTTCCAGGGCGCCTTCCAGGGCGGCTTCCAGGCCGGCCTCCGCGCCGAGGAGTTCCTGCGGCAGCGCCAGGAGGAGGACATCCGGGCGGCGCACAAGTCCTTCTTCATCCGGGACCTCCTCGGCGACGTGTTCGCGGCCAGGACGGCGGCGGCGGCGGCAGGTGAGGCACGGGGGCCGTGGCGGGGGCCGTGGCGGGGGCCGTCAGCGCCTGCGGACCGGAGGGTAGGCCGGCCGCACGGCACGCGCGCTCGGCGGGCCGGCCGACCGCCGCTCCGCAGGCGCTGACGCCCGGCCGGCCGTTGCACGCGGCGCTGCCCTTCGACAAGTCCTTGTCACCCTTCACCCTCCTCTTCTGATCGTGGGAAAAGGGATGGTGCCTCTCTCTCTCTGTCTCTCCAACGCTGTGTGTCTCTCTCCCCCGCACACGCACGCACGCGCGCACGCAGTCGGGGGTGGCACGGGGGACGGCACTCGAAGAGCCGTGCTCGCAGACAAGCACGTCCTAGTAGTACGCATCCAATCCAGCCGGTGTGCGCGCCGCGCCGCCGCCACTCGACTCGGACCAGCGGGGCCGGGAGGGAGGTGCGGGGCAGACAGACAGACAGACAGACAGACAAACAAGCATAGTGCACGGGGTTCTGGAGTAAGTGACGGAGCGGCAGTGTCGAACTCGATCGCGGAGGAAGGAGGAGCCCCCTCTTCTCTCTCTCTCTCTCTCTCTCTCTGTATCCCCCCCTCTTCTCTCTCTCTCTCTCTCTCTCTCTCTCTATTTCCACCGCTTACGAGCTTCATCCTGCGTTCAAATTACCGCGACCGTCTCGTCCCGATGCACCGGCCTGCTGAGAAAGAGAGAGAGAGAGGGGGGGGGGAGAGGGAGGGAGGGATGGGGGGGAGAGAGAGAGAGAGAGAGAGAGAGAGAGAGAGAGAGAGAGAGAGAGAGAGAGAGAGAGAGCACAGCCGTGTACGACGCCCCTCCCACTCCCCTGTGCCTGGTGTTTGCTCGCCCCCTGCTGAGGACACGCCCGTCTTGGTGTCGGCAGCCGCCGCGTCGGCGGACTCGGACTCGGACACGCCGCTGGACGTGGAGGACGACACGGAGGCGGAGGCGGAGGTCGGGGAGCCGCGCGGCGTGGGCGGCCGCTTCCTGGGTCTGCGGCTGCCGCTGCCGCTGGGCCCGCTGGCGCCGCTGGGGCTGCAGGGGCTGCAGGGGCTGCCGGGCCTGCAGGGGCTGCCGCTGGGCCCGCTGCCCGGGCTGCCGCTGCACCGGCCGCACGCGCCGCACGGCCCGCACGCCTCGCCGTCGTCCACCGCGTCGCCGGCGTCCCCGGAGCCCCCGGGACAGCCGCCGACGGCGTCCTCCGCGGCGGCCTCCGCGGCGGCGGCCGGCGCCGAGGGCGGCGGCTCCGGGTCCGGCGGCAGCCGCAGCAGGAAGCCGCGGCGCCGTCGGACCGCCTTCACGCACGCGCAGCTCGCCTACCTGGAGCGCAAGTTCCGCTGCCAGAAGTACCTCTCCGTGGCCGACAGGAGCGACGTCGCCGACGCCCTCAACCTCTCCGAGACCCAGGTCAAGACCTGGTATCAGAACCGCCGGTAAGCCAGCCCTCCTACCACACAATATTTTTTCACTTAGCTTAAAAAAAACACACACACACAAAATATGAAATGAGGCTGACGGGGATCGAACCACTGACCTGGCAGGACCAAGTGGAAGCGGCAGAACCAGCTGCGGCTCGAGCAGCTCCGGCAGCAGGCCAACATCGATGACCTGCTGGTGCGCGGCGTGGGCGACTGCTGCGGGCCCCTGCACCCGCCGCCGCCCGCCCCCGCGCACGCCCCGCCCCCCTTCCTACCGCCATCGCTCTTCCGCAGCGTGCCCTACGTGCACGGGTCGCTGTTCTAGCGTGCATCGTGCATCGTGCACGCAGCACATCAGCGTCCGGCTGGTTTCGTTCTAGTTTTGTTGGTCTTTAACTTTCCTTTTGTTACCGTTGTTACTATTGACTTCGCGCATGTTTAGCGTCATTACTCTATTTAAAACCTTATTATTTTTAATGAAGGTTGTGTTAATGCGGTGTGTGTGTGTGAGAGAGAGAGAGAGAGAGAGAGAGAGACAGAGAGAGACAGAGAGATTAAAAGAGGAAAATTCTCACTTTTTTGCTTCTCTGTTCTAAAACGAGGTATGATTTTTTTCTCCTTTCGCCCGTGAACGCAAAGGGTGTGCAAAAAAAAACTCTTTTTATTCAAAATGTCGGCCATAAAAAAGGTGAAACAAAAAAATATTATAAACCATGGCAATGTGATCTTTGTACAGTCCTTGTCGATAAGTTTCGACTCTGTGTAAAATATATTATTAATGTAAAAGTCTTTTTTAAAATCAATCCCAAGCATGTACAACGGCGATGTAAACATAAACCTAGGGAAGTATGATCCTTCGTTCTTCTAGCCTTGTCTATACGTCGTTAAATGAGTTACCATTGTCTTAATGTCGTACCTTTCGAGTGCCATCGTCTCACCCATGTGTTATTGCATTATGAATGAAACAGAATAAACTCTAATGTTTAAACCCACTCGGTCTTTTTTAAATTGACCACGACCTCAATCCATCAACCACACACGCACAAAACCGCCCCCAAAACTCGTCTTCTTCTCCGCAACGGATTTTAAAATCATAAAACCAACCAATCAGAGGGCAGGATTCACCTCTCCCTTTGCGGTCATGAAAATTATTCATGAAAAGAGAGGAGGATCTGAAAAGCGAGACTCGTGGAGCAGTAGCATGGCGTTTGCCCGTGGAGGGTGCGTTCTCCGCTGCGTTCCGTCGATCTCACTCACCCCCCCCCCCCCTCTCTCTCTCTCTCTCTCTCTCTCTCCCCCCCCTCTCTCTCTCTCTCTCTCCCACTCCCACTCTGCGACTGCGACAGAGGCAGCCGTCGAGCAGAGCTCTGGTTATTGAGTCAAAATATCATGTTTAGGCTTGGGTAATTTGGGGCTCCTGCGCTCGCGGGGAGAGAGAGAGAGAGAGATAGAGAGAGAGGGAGAGAGAGAGAGAGAGAGAGAGAGAGAGAAAGGAAGGGAGGAGAGGAGAGAGGGACTGCCATCACGTGAATAGGACTTTAATCATGTTGGATGAAAAGACTCTGTTTCGGTCACTTTTTTCCTCGTCTGCGCCGGCCGCGCGCAGACTCGTTCCTCTTTACTTTCTCCCGCACTCCGCCTTCTCTCTCTCTCTCTCTCTCTCTCTCTCTCTCTCCCTCTCTCTCTCTCCTCCGCGCCTTTCCACTGTAATCACGACAAACTGTCGCCGGTTTGCAACACCACCGCAGGAATAAACCAGGCTGATTACAGCGGCATAAAGTACATGCCACCTCTCCTCCATGGCGCGATACGGAATGACGCACCGAAACATTCGGGGGGGGAGGGAGGGGGGGGGGGGGCTTCCGCATGTCAATTTCAGCCCAAGGAGCGAACACACACACACACACACAACACACACACACACACACATCGCGTTCGACGCGGGGACCGCCTATCGAATGTACAACGTACCACGGCCGCGTTGTCTAAAGCGCACGTCCTAGTACATGGCGCTGTAAGAGCTAGCAGACGCGGGAGAGCATCTCTCCCCCTCCCTCCCTCCCTCCCCCCTCCCCCTCCTCTCTCTCTCTCTCTCTCTCTCTCCCTCATCCTGGGGGGGGGGGGGTGACCCTGCCGCGCGCCATGCCCGCCTGTGGCAGAGTCATAGTAGATCATTTGGAAACAGTTTCAACTTTGAGCGCGCACAACCGTCATGGCCACCAGTCGGGGAAGGCGAGAGCGAGCGAGAAGGAGAGACGGAGAGACAGAGAGAGAGAGAGAGAGAGAGAGAGAGAGAGAGAGAGAGAGAGAGAGAGAGAGAGAGAGAGAGAGAGAGGGCAGAGCCGGGGAGGAGTCGGGCTCGAGGAAACTTTGTGTTCCCGCAGTGAGTTTGCGTTGCTGTTTTGCTGCTTCGCCGACGGGGATCGTTTTCCATGCGCCGTCTCTCTCTCTCTCTGTCATTGTCTCACTCTCTCTATCTCTCTTACCCTCCCCCCCCCTCCCCCCTTCCCCCCGTCCCTCTCCCTCCGGCAATCTGTGCAAACACCAACAGCTCCACACAATGAATAAATCTCCATTCATTGGAGAGCCCTCACGGCTTCTGTCACCGCCGCCACCGCGGCCACCATTAACGGGGCGCTACCACCACCACCACCGCCACCGCCACCACCACCACCACCACCACCACGACTACCACGGGCGCCGCGGGGCTCCCCCTACAGTATCCTCTTTGCTACCAGGAAACCTGACGCGGGGAGGTGCTAACATACCTCCACCTCCTCCTCGTGTCCCTGTCGTCCCACGCTTCGGAGCCACGACGACTTGTGCTGGTTTACAAACGACTTGCAGAAATAATCCGTGGTGCTCTCTCTCTCGCTCTCCTCTCTCGCGGGCGGGTCGGCTGCTGCTCGCGGTGGGCGGTCCCTGCCCGAGGGGAGGGGAGGAGAGGGGAGGGGAGGAGAGGGGAGGGGAGGAGGTTTGGGGAGGGGTGACTTGGCCCGACTGCCCCCGGGGTGGAGCTGGAGCTGGCTGGGCTGCTCCGTTCCGCTCGTTACAAGATGTGCCTTGTCGATTTGAGCCTCATCGCGAGTCAAGCGCCCCGCCACGCCCCGCCACGCCCCGCCACCGCAGAGCGGCGCCCGCCAATCTGCGAGCTCTCGCAAACAAATAAAGCCGGCACGAGGATCTGCTCCTGCCGGCAGAGGGATCCGAAAGCTGTACAGTACCCGTACTGCAGTGCCGTAAACTGTAGTCCCAATGTGGTCGCAGTGTCACTGAAGTGTAGAGGTAACACAGGAAATTGCAGTTTGGCCCAATTATCTAGTGCGTTTACTGCCGTGAAACTACAATAGTTTCCTGCACATAAACAGGGCCCATCGTGGACTCATCGTCTCTTATCCTGTCTATCATTGAGATTGTCTGATTTTCTTTTTGTTGACGAACAGGTAAATTAGCGGCCGGCCTCGAGTCGAGACCGTTCGGCCCCAAAAAAACACGATAAACCGACTAGGGATCGAACCCGCGACCACGGGGGCGGGAGCCGACGCCGCTGACCACTACGCCGCACGGGACCTCCGCGGGGGGTGAGGGGGAGGGCCGGGGGTGACCCGGAGCGGAGCGCGAGGCTGCACACGCATCGGTGGATGGCTAATTGGCTCGTTTGTCAAAGGCGCGGTGGCTCCGCGTGCGAGGGTGAGCGAGCGAGTGAGTACGTGAGAGAGAGAGAGAGAGAGAGACGCAGCAGGGTTGCCAACCGTGCGCGGCGTGCGCTTCATGTCACTGATAACACGAGCAGACCGCACCGCTGCAGTTGGCGGCCCTGCCATCAGCGCTACGTTTGTGTTGGCCCACCTGTGAGTGCACCTGTGTGTGTGTGTGTGCGTCAGATTCAAATCGCGCGCGCTTTGATGCCGAGCAAAAGCCCCGCGAAAACCCTTTAATTACGGCACTCGGCGGCGAGCGACACACACGCGGGCTGCCGCCCGGGCCGCCCGGGCCCGCTTCCGCTTGTTGCTCCCCGTCAGCTAGGAGGCGGCTGCGGCGTCCCCGACAGGTGAGCGGAGCTGAGTGCACGCGGTGTAGTGGGTATGAATGGACGGCCTGATTTTTGGGGCGGCGGCGTGCGGCGCGCCGCCGTGACTAACAGCCGCCCGCGGAGGGGGGGAGCTCGCCGCCGTCGGTGGGGTCCCCGTCGACGTCGACCCGCGCCGAGACCACGGCACGGCAAAACTGTTACCGCACTGCCCGCGGACCCTTCCGAGGAATGCCGTCGGCGCGGCGCTATCCCCCGGCGTCCGCCCATGATGAGGCCCTGGCCCCAGGGCCGCGGGGGCGTGGCGGGGGCGTGGCGGGGGCGTGGCCGGGGCGGGGCGGGGGCGGGCCGGCTACATCTGCTGTGATGTTTGCAGCGCCGCAGCCCCGGCCCGCGCTTAACAAGCAATCTCCATCCCCAATTGGACAATTGCCACCGAGAGCTGCTCCGGTACCCCCCTGCCCTCCCCCTCGGCCCGCCCCTCCGCGGCCGCACCGCGGGAGCTTCACACTCTTTTACCGGACGATTAGGGACAACGCTGATTGGTCTCGTCGCCGACATCTGATCGTAGCAAGCCGCCAGGGTGCGGGGGAAAAGTGCACACCTCCCGGGGCCGGGGATCGAACCCCGGACCTTCGCACGCTGACTCTCTCTCGGCACACGGACTGGACACGGCCACAACAGACTCCTGTGTCAGCTCGGCGCGCCCTGTGGCCTCTCGCTCTCTCTCTCTCTCTCTCTCTCTCTCTCTCTCTCTCTCTCTAAAGAGGGTTTCGTCGTCGCTTCTCTTTGAGGCCGAGCCGAGGCAGCAAAGGACGACGACAAGGAGCGAGTGCGAGAGAGATGACGACGGCGGAGAAGAATGGAGAGCTGAGAGCTCTCTCTCTCTCTCCCTCTTGCACGCGCGCGGGTCTCTCTGTCTCTGTCGCCCCCCCAAGGCGCTCCCTGGCACCGCATTAAGCACATAAAAGAGGTGTGTCGCCCACAATGCCCGGGTACCCGTCAAAAGTGTGCCGCTCTCCGACATCTCTCTCTCTCTCTCTCTCTCTCTCTCTCTCTCTCTCTATCTCTATGTCTACATCTCTCCCTCTCTCTTACACACACTCTAGAGGGTTCCATGGTCACTTCGCTTCTCTTTGACGACACTGTAAATACCTTAAATACTATCGATGAATAATTGTCAATAAAAATATCTTTACGGACCTTAAAGTCTTGAAGTTTGCTGAGCGTAAGGCAGAGGGGGAGTGTGCTAAAGAGTGAGGGAGGGAGAAAGTGAGATGGTGAGAAAGGAGAGAGAGAAAAAAAAGAGAGCGCGCTATGATGTCGCGGCACACAGCCCGGTCGCCCTGGGCAGTAATTACGAGAGAATTAAAGTGTTATTGTGGTGGCGCTGCTGTCTCTCTCTCTCTCTCCCGCTCGCTGGCGCCGCCACGTTTGGCCTCACAAACGCGCCGACTCTGGCCGGGATCGAACCCCCGTACCTGCCCTCCCGGCGGCGGCGCACTTGCGTCGGCACCGCGGCCGCGCGCCGCGCCACCTGGGACTCGCCCGCGGGCGTTGAGTGCGGGACGGAGATGGACGGATGCTTTAGACATGAGACAGAGAGAGAGGGGGTGATGTCACAAACTGCAGTGTGCGCGGGCATGCTCTGTAAAGGGCGGGGCAGAGCCGGGGGCGCGCAGCACAATGAGTATGAGAATGTTCGGGGCCGCCGCGCTGTAAACCTCGGCAGAGGAGCTGCTCGCGGGATCTTGCGGTTCGTGTTTCCTCTGCTGCTGGTGGTGCTGGCTTCTGTAAGGAAAACACACGCACATGTCCCAAAGCGGGGGTGAGCTGGTTGAGTGTAGGGGCGTGGCGTGGCGGGGAGAGGGGAGGGGGAGGGGGTAATGATAGACAGACGTGTTTGTTCGCGACAAGTTGAAAGGTTGATGAAGGTGTTTCAGGGCTGCCAAGTTGGCACTATGCTAGCCCGGCCTCGGGACTTCCCCGCCGCCGACACCGCCTCCAGAGAGAGAGAGAGAGAGAGAGAGAGAGAGAGAGAGAGAGAGAGAGAGAGAGAGAGAGAGGCTGCGCAGGCTGAGGCAGTTTCAATGTCACCCCTCACCAGGAGCATGCCATAAACCATTAAAAGCAAAAGTATAACGTTAAGTTTTTTTTAAAAAAATGAGTAGTTAGAATGTGATGCTTTGGTGGTGCGGAAGTGTAAGCGGACCTCGGTGCAGGCGATCTCACGGCTGGCCGGGGACGCGATGGCCGAGGCGATGGCCGGAGATGAGGCGAGGTTACCGTCGTCACGTTGGCATTCATGCCGCCCCGAGCGGGCAAACTTCCAGCTAACTGAAACTACCCGGCCTGGCCTCACTCACCGGCACGCCCTGCAAAATCTCTACGGCGGGGGCGAGCTGGACCTAACTGAACCGGGCCCCAGCCGCGTTCATTCCCGACAGCAAGCCGAAGGAAAATCGTTCTTGTTTATCATTTTAAAATGTTCAATGTACTGACAATCTCTAGTTTTTGTTACCAAAGTTAACAGGAATGTTACCCTGTGGAGTGAGTTTTTTTTCCGCATTTCACATGTCTTCCGCGGTTGGCAGACAGGTCCCTCTCCCCTCCCTCCACCCCCCTTTCTCTCTCTCTCTCTCTCTCTCTCTCTCTCTCTCTCTCTCTTTCTCGCTCGCTCGCTCTCTGCCGCCCGCACCGGCCGCACCCTGTCATCACACGATGAGTCTTTTATTCGCCGCCTGTAACCCGAAAACTTGTGATTGCATTAGCGGCCGCTTCAGGAGGCGCCGCTATTCGCCGCCGGTTCGCCGCGGGTTCAAATACCGGCCGTGGGCTCGACTGTGATAACGGTGCCGAGGTGATAACACTCCAGCGTCACGCCTCCGCTCGCTACCTGTCCCGCCGCTCAGCAGCGCCGCCCTTATCACTCTCACCGCTCTTATCACCCGTGCCGCTCTTATCTAATGGTATCAGATCTGGCGCCGCACCCACAATGAGCCGTGATTGTACAATAACGAGCCGCTTTGAGTGCGCGGAGCGATGTCAGCCGCGACGCCAGCCTCCCCACAAAGAGGGAATAATCACCAATTACACCGCCGGCACCCGGGGGGGGAGGGGGAGGGAGGGAGAGCGAGAGAGAGGGGAGACCTTAGCGCCAACAACAGGATAAACACTCGGCGGCGCGCAGCGACTCCTCCAATCAACACCCCGCAGCCCCAGTCCTCGTCGTCGCGGAGGTCGCCGTCGTCCTCCCCCGCTGACCATCGCCGCCGTCGAGGTTGTCGTCGTCCTGGAGATCATTGCCGTCCCGGGCGTCACCGTTGTCCTCCCAATATCGTCTTTCTGAAGGTCGCCGTCGTCCTCCCGCTGACCAAGCCGCCGTCCTGGAGGTGGTCTTCGTCGTGCTGCAGGTCGCCGTCGTCCTGGATCAGTGATCGTGATCGTCGTCATCCTGGGGGTCGCCGTCGGCCGTCCCCGAGCGCCGCACAGCGGGGCGCGTCATTAGGCGAGTCCTCCCGCGACCCCCCGCGGCCCGCGGCCCGCCCGCCCGGCCTCAAGAGGAGACGCGGCCGCGGGTTCGAATACCAGCGGCGCTGCGGCAGCAGCCCCTCTTTATCTTTTAATTTATGTTCTGAGAGTTCAGTGCGTACTGCTAGACCTGATGTTCTCTCGGGGGAACTCGAGCTTTGACGGCGACCTGCGGCACTGCGCGGACCGGGTACGACCGCCGTCCCGGAGAACATCCCAGGCCGAGGTCCGCTTCCCACCTGCAGCCTCCACGCTTGCTCTATTTTTATTTTCTCCCCCCCCCCCCCCCAGCGCCTTCTACAAATTGCGACGCACGGTACGTCCCGCGCTAAGAGGTGTGACCGGCAGGGTGTGTTCAGTTGCGCCCCCCTTATTTTTCTTCTCATTTTGTTGTTGTTGTTTTTGTTTTGATGACAAGCGGAGGAGCGCGACGCCCATAAAAGAGCTGCAGGGTCGTTAGCGACACGCCCGCTGCAGCGCAGCACCGCCTTCACCTTTTCAGAAAACGCCTGCATAAATAACTCGGCATTTTAATGAAGCAACAAAAAGTACAAGGCTGTGGATATCCACCCCGTCGTCAAGGGCCTCCGGGGGGGGCGTCCCTGGCCTCCGCGCGGCCACACGGCGGCGCTCATCTCAATCCCGATCTCAATCTGAATCTTGAGAGGACGGAATCAATGTCAAAATGAGGGCGGTGGAGCGGCGGTGCGAGGGAGAGGAGGGGGGCACACGACGTGCGAAGCAGTAGGGGGTGGACGGGGGTGTGAGACAGAGACAGAGAGCGCGCGAGAGAGAGAGAAGAAAAGAGAGAGAGAGAGAGAGAGAGAGAGAGCGTTTTGACCCCCGCTGTTCTGTTCACTGTCCCCGCGGCACTACAAGTACAACACGATCGTCATCCCACCCCTCTCTCTCCTCTCTCTCTCTCTCTCTCTCTCTCTCTCTCTCTCTGTCTCACACATACAAACTGCATGTCAGAGACCCACATCGTCAACTGCACAGTAGTCCCGTATATATGTATATATGTTTGTCGTTTTCACGTGTTTTTTTTAATTTTTCAAAAATAGCGCAGCTCTCTCTCTCTCTCTCTCTCTCTCTCTCTCTCTCTCTCTCTCTCGCTCGCCTCCGCGCGCACGCGCACACACGCTGTAGGACTGCTGCTGGCCGCGTTCAAGTGGCGCCCGGGGTGCGAGCATCTTTTTCCTCCTTCTCTTCCTCCTCCTCCTCCTCCTCCTCCTCCTCCTCCTCCTCCTCCTCTTTGTGAGCGCGCACGCCCTTTCCTTTATCATTATATTTAGAACAAAACACGGCAGGGCGTCGTCTGCTGGCAGGGAAAGCTTCCCTGCCGCTGAATATGCATGACAACCGGGCGGGCGGACAGACAGACGGACAGGCAGACAGACTGACAGGCAGACAGACTGACAGACAGACTGACGGACAGGCGTTGCGCTAACGGCAGCCCTCAAATGGGACACGGGCGCCATTTTATTTTTCGTCGCCGCTTGAAAAAACCGCGATTTTCGTATCCGATCGATTTTTATTCTTGCCATTGTCATCGCACAGACCCTGCTTCGTGTGTCGGTATCCCCGCTGTCACAACAACAGACAGTGGCGAAAGTGTCCAGCAACATCATCGCCCTCTCTCCGTCTCTCTCTCTCTCTCTCTCTCTCTCTCTCTCTCTCTCTCTCTCTCTCTCGCTCGCTCGCTCTTTCTCGTAGCCGTAGGGCACAGGTTTGTCTCTCGCTCGTTACGGTAAGGGCCGGCCGGGGTACTCGAAACAGGAGGGGAGCTGTGGGGTGGGGGGAGGGAGGAGAGGAGGTGGGGGCAGACGCCCTCTCGTGCTGATAGC